>OX439141.1:123902443-124502443 GCA_949318255.1 Pollenia labialis
ATGTACCAGTTCTTTACCAAAGCCACGTCCTAGCTCGACTGACTAACGAACATACGAATCAGATGTGTTTAGTTGTAACATTTTACTAGAAGTGTGTATCCACTAAATACAATTTAAGCCAAACTAATTAGTATTTGTAATGATGACTAGAGTATGTACTCACATACATATGTACTGATATACTTTATAAAGTACGTCTATGACTTAATGTTTAACCATTTGGTGCAAGTTTAAACTTCAATTAAATTGGTTGACTTTGTATATGAAATATTTAGTTGTTGCTAATAAGAAAAAGAAAATGGTTTGTGTTTTCGGTTTAGCAAATTTTGTAAATATAAATTCAGGTAACAATTAGAAATATTTGGTTTTGTTGACAACAATTATAAAATAATTACTATTTGCCATAAAGCGTATTGAGTTGTAGGAATTCAAACCAATATTTAAATTCGTGAAAATACAGTTTAGCCTCGATTATCGCTGTCTATTAGGACTGATTAACCCTTATGTGTGTGGACAGGTACCTGTGTACCTATTGCGTTTTCAAATCGAAATTTTTTATTTAAGAAGTCTACAATTCTACAATTTCATGAGAACTCCTAACTTTTTGTTATTATTATATTTTCATAGGTGTTTATATACAATATCAGTTAGGGGGGGGGGGCATATCAATTTGCTTTCTGCACCCTTAATAGGGTGAATAGGTACCTGGGTACCTGTATAGGTTTTATATGGAGCAACTTGGAGGATCTTTGCAGAAAAAGTTGCGAAATTCAGCAAAAGTTGCTAAATTCAGCAAAAAACTTGCTAAGTTTAGCAATTTTTTTGCTAAAGTTAGCAACTTTTTCTGCAAAGATCCTCCAAATTGCTCCATATAAAACGTATACAGGTACCCAGGTACCTATTCACCCAATTAAGGGTGCAAAAAGTTGCTGATATTACAAATTGTTTTTTTTGGGTGTAGGATTTTAAAAAATATATGAAAAGGGGAAAACCAGAGTAAAATTCTAATATCATATCATTAACCATCGATTTTTTGTACAATACAAGACAAAAAATTAGATTTCTCATACAATTTGCATGAAGGTACCCAGGTACCTATCCACCCTATAGAAGGTGTTTTTTTCCACACACATAAGGGTTAATGTACGTGTGAATTAAATAAAGTTAAGGATTAGTGTAAAATCGGAAGAATTTAACATATCATTAAATTATTTATGGTTTGACCTACCGACCATTAAAAAAAATTAAGTTAAGTATTGGGTATATATTTTTTGAATATCCCCTTTCTGAATCAAAAATCTATTTCACGAAATTTTTTTTTATTGCTTCTAAGATATTAAGAAATAATTTCACTATTTCACAAATAAATTTCACGCTTGCTTTGCTTAATTGCCATAAGAAAAACAGTCGTAAAAGCAAAATAAAAATTCATCAACTCAATACGCAGCAGCAAGTATACGTATCTAGCACAAAATTTTTATAAATAACTTTAGAAAAGTGGCGTATGCGGTATAAAGCAATAATTTTCACTTTCCACTAAATACTACTAACTTCTAAGTTCGTTTATGAATGTTTAAAAAAATTAAAATACCAAAAATTCTACGGGTATATTTTCAACTTTATGTAAACCTTCATTGTCATTTTCTTTTTTTTTTTGCATATGCGCCAAACCAATAATGAGCAGACAATGTAGCATAAATCGAAACATGTGAAGAATACAAAATGTAAGTTTGGGACTTAAAAATCGTTTAGCTTTTTCGTATGATAAAAACTAATGCAAAGCATTGATGAAACAAAACCTTTAATTTTATTAAATTTATTATCTTTAAGGCGCTTTTTTTTTAATTCTTTAAGGCCCGTTTTCACAACTTACCGACAGCTAAAGGTAGGATTTTATCGGCCGAATAAAAAGTGTTTCATTATTACAACTTAACTTAAACCTACCAGGTAGGATGAACCTTTATTTACTTTATCGCGCACTTTAGGTTAAAGTAAAGTTTTATTAATGGAACTCTTTTTATAAGGTCCTCTAAAGTCTACTTTTAGCTATCGTTTAGTTGTGAAAACGAGCCTACGTGAAGTTTTTTATTTTGTTTATGCTTAAACAGCTGTTTGATACTTTACAATATTTTCACGAAGATAAATTATGGGTTGTTTTGTGCAATAAGAAACATTTTACTCTCGTAAATCGCTCTCGTTTAATCAAATTAGAAGTGTACTTCGTTTCTTTGGCGTTAGGCAAAAAGGTCTTAAGACAAAAACGTTAGTTGTAAATAATGTTAAATTGAAAAACATTTATTTGGTGTATTTCATAGACTTTTTCCCTAAGACGACCGAGGAATTGGCGCTTGTAACATTCATTAATTCGTTTATATATAATACGCGTGTACTATTTATTGGAATGTACCCTTAATATAAGTATTTTTCTAATAAAATATTTGGAAAACTCAATCTTTTTATACAAAATGTCAAAACAAAATGTAACAAAAGTCAAAAAAACATTATGAGCAATGCAAATACAAATCACTTATATAAGCGTGCGGCCTTGTAATAAAAACAAAAAACAATTAAAAGCACTACAAAAAAAGTAAAGCTTAAAAAACTATAAGCAATTTGACAGTATTCTAAATACTATATATATGTATATTTATAAAGATGCCATCTCTGGTGATAATATCGAACTGATTTTAAAGACAATGGTGCTTTAACGGCCCTAATATGATAAGTTGCAAAGGTTGACCCTGTTCCAAGTAGTTTTTATGAGACGGCAAATAATACTTTACTAAAATATGCTGCAAATAATGAATAAAATACTCTAAAGTATGTTCATGCTTAAAATACACCATACCGGCGAAATCAACGCTATGGAAAAATTCTTCAGTTTTATTTATTAAATTAACAAGAACTTAAAACTAAATTGAAGGAATCAAACAATTTCATGGAAGGGTTTAAATTGTGATCGACGAATTGATAGATTTTTCTTACAAAAAGCATGTTCATATTAAATTTGTTTCTATAATGCTAAAACAAAAAAAATGAAATGTATAATCCTGGATAGAGGTTTTGTTTGCAACTTTTCAAAAATATGGCTGAAGTTTACTGATTCGTATAGACATGCATAACCAGCAACAAATTAAAACTCATTACAAAATAAATTTGGGAGAATATCTCAAAAATTAAATTCCTATAATTTGTTCACACCAATTAAATATTTGACATCCTACACTTAACCACTAGTTTTCTTAAAGAAACGTTTGGCTAGAGCAAACATTATTTAACGGTTTCTTAACTACATTAAACATAAATATAATTATCATCTTAGACATAAAGTTTAGCAAATAAATAGAAATTGTTAAAAATAAAGCTTAAGTTTAATCAATTTACTGGTCACGCTTTTTTTTATTTTATCGACAAATATTTGTTAGGTCTGAACATACCTTAAGTCATATCTATGTGTCTTGTTGGTTTCTTACCTTCGTGAATGGTTTTGTTTTTATTCTAATTAACTTTTTATTACTAAAACAAATTTATTTTTTTTTATTTTTATGTATTCGAATTAAAACCGGTTATTTTTAAAATGCTTAACCGAAAACCAGTTTTTTTAAAATAACAACTATTCGGAATATTCGAAAACCGGTTATTGAAAAAATTCTAAAAATTCTTTTATTTTTATAAGTTACTTAAAAAAACATTTATAAATTAGGTAATAAAGCATAATGTGGTGTAATTTTTCATTTACTTTTTCGGGGCCATATTTCATAGGGCCTCATTTGGCAGAGCCATTGTGCATACTAGATTGATAGTAGTGTAACTTTTTTTTCAATAATATGTATATTTATTTGTTAACATTATAATTGTACAAAATATAAACATTTTAAAATTTGGGCCTTAAAAATATCTACGCCTCAACTATAGTTTTAATTGAAAAAATCGGCTGCCATAAAATTTTTCTATACTCTAATTTCTTTTTGTGTCTAACTTAAATTAATAAGCCTCCGTAATTTGTGTAGCCAATTTGCAACTCTGTGTAAACACTACAATATTTGTTAAGAAAACCAAACAGAAATGACCCACAATAATAAAAACAACCATTTGCTACGACCCACCAATGTATTATTTCGGCTGTTTACATTTTTCTTATGTCAAAAAAAATATATTATTTTTTACGTACATGCTCTACATACACAGTTGTACGTACAAACCAATCGAAATTCGAAAATACAATCAAATTTGTTTCGAATATACTATAAACAACATCATCATCAACGTCATACAAATGCTAGACTAAAACAAACAAAAAAAAAATAAGAAAACAGATACAAACTCAATACTTAAGAATTTCATTCATTTATTCATTCGAATTATTTGCTTTGACAGAGCAAGTGGTATTAATAAAATTAAAATAGAGTAGAAAAAAATTCTTAAAACGAAGCGATTTAGCAAAAAGAAATATTTAAATATAGTTATATGTAACAATAATATTAAGTGCACAAATTAGTAAAAAAAAAACTACAAAAAAACGTGTTCTTTTATCTAAAACTAAAAGCTGCAAAGAAAATTTCTTGTAAATTTTCCTTAAATTAAAGAAAAAGTAAAATAAATAATTATTTTCTTCCTTATATGGAATTAAAATGAAGCGTTTGTTCGTTGTCAAGAAAAAACACGAAATTTTACTTTAATTTAATGTAAAATGTAAACAAATCATTGAAATGAAATAATGGATATTTTGTTTTTGCTCTTTTCCATGAACTGTTTTTATTTTTTACATGGAATTTTTGACTTTCATATTCACCCGTTCGTTCTTAATAAATAGCAAAAAAAAAAAAGTGCCGAGGCTGACTAGCTGCTGCTGGTAAATGAAAAATAAAAGAAAATTGTAAAAAAGTGAAAATTCCTTTAGTGAGCTTGCGCAGTGAGAGATTGTGTGTTACAATGCAAAATAATGAAAATGAGAGCAGAGACCCATAGGAAAAGCATTAAAGTAAATAAACATTTAAATTTAAAAGAAAATCAAAAAAAAAATAAATCAAAACAAAACAGAAAAACAGAAAAACAGACATCAGTGTAATAATTAAAAATTGAATTAAAATAAATAATAAACAATATAAAAAGTTTTCATTCAAAAAAGTGTTTAAACTAAATAACATTATTATTAGTTAAAAACAAATATATCTTTAGTAAAGAAAAAACCTTGTAAAATTAACTCTTTTGTCATATTTTGAGATAATCGATCTATAACAGCGCCTTAAAATTTAATAGATTCTTCTAGGTAATCCTTGGTTTTTTAATAACCTATCAATAAACAATTAGTTTACTCGCCTAAAACTAAAATCGCCCCACCCCCACTCAATAAAATTAGTCGAATTTGTATAAAATATTAATATATATCAAATTTTGGTGTTATTAAGCTCATAAAGCCTAAAAGTTTCCTTGCAATTAAAACAAAACGTTTATACTGAAATTTTTCCAACGTTTCGTCGGTATATGCCGACATCTTTAGGGGTTGTAATAATGTACGTTGTTAAATTAAAAGAAAACATTGTTTTTATGTAAAAAAACACAAAATATGAAATTTAAATTTTCAAAAATTTATAATTTTTAAAATTAATATATTGTTCAATGTCAGTTAAAACGTTCACGAAGACTTTTTTCTCTCTGTCTTGGAGCCACAACACATTAAAAGTCACTTTATTGGAAGGATGGTTGAATTAAATCCCTTCTTTGATGTTCAAGAACTTGTTATTTAATTATTTAGATAATTTTTTTAAAAAACGTCATTGGAATAGCAAAAATTAAATTAAAGTTTAAAAGTGACGTTCAAGACATTAACAACTTTTAATTGTTTTTAAAGAAGTTTATTTTGCAAATGTAATAAAACCGGAATAGAAATTAAACGTTTTTAATTTAGGTGGTTGCTTTCTAAAAATTAGTATGACGTTCGAGACATTTTACACGCACTTTTTATACTAAAACAGACTTAAAACCCCTTTACTTATTTGTCTTCATTTAAATTCTTTAAATTTCATAATTCTTTTTAACAAAACACTTTCTTAGCCTAATGCACTTCAGTTCAATGCGACGAGTATATTAGTAAATATGAAACAAATTAAAAAAGCTTGGCGTTCACGACAATGCGCGGGGACAAAATTTTATCAAAAATCAACATCCGCGTTGAAAATGTTTTAGGAATAAAAACCAGAACAAAATTTGAAAAAAAAAATTACAATATTTTAAAAACAGATTATATATGTTTTCAGTTTATGTACTTTGTTTTCAAATTTGCTAATATTGTTTATCAAAAAATTAAGCTGGAGACAAGCGTTTTTATATGGCACGAGTATGAGAGAGCAATATATTAATGTTACCAACCAATATTGAAAAATTTTTAAAAATCTGTGCAAAACTTTTTTTCATATTTGCAGTGCCTACTCGCCTATTTTTTTTTTTTTTTTTTTTATTCATGTTTTTAAATCAACACAGAGTTGAAACAGCGAGGCAGAAAAATAACATTTAGTTTGCAATTGACCCATATGCATAAATACATACAAAATACTTTCTAGAGATTATGGAAAAGCTGAAGATATTATACAAATCTGTAAATTACTAGCACTCAAAGTTTAATTTGCCAAGACATCAATGCTTAAGCCTGGTACTCGGTTCAACATTTCACGTGAAATACTGTCAAAACGCATATGAAAAAAACGTGTGCTTAATATCTATGAAATAATGTTGATAGAGTTGTACTCTGTTCATTTTGTGAAAAAGTGCCGAAATGTTTCTGGCAACATTTTTTTACAACTGCGAAATAATGCAATCTGCACTTACTTCACGAGGAGTTTTAAGCAAAAGCAAAAGTATGAGCTGATTGTTAAATAAGAAATAAAAAATTGAAATTTTAACATGTATCTTGCGAGTTTGTACAATTTTACGTTTTTATTCCTGCAAAGTATGCGATAATGTTTTGTGTGTGTAAAAAAACCCCACATGTATTTTTTAATCTTTTACGACTTGTGTTTCTTGGAACTTTCTATTTGTGTAGAAAAATTTTACAGCAAAGCTGAATTTTTCAATTTTTTTCAACAACAAAAATTTTTTAATTTTTTGGTTAAGCGAATATTAGCTGTGTAACCTCCTCTGTTTTAGAAATATTGGTATATCTTGAAAACAAGACTAAATCTAAAAAAAACGTTTGGCACCACTGTATACAAATCACAATTTTCAGCAACATTGTTGATATATTTGTATGGTCGTTTTAGTGGTTAACATATTATTGTTACTATTAACCATAACATGTTCGAAGGCAACCAAAATCTGATTGCTGCTACTTCATGGAGAATATTTTAGCCATTATATGGTGGCCGGTGACAATTACATTATTAAAGTAACTATAATATGTTAAGACATTTTTAGTTAGTAACACTATGCAACAAGCAAAAATTTCCTGAATAACCACTATATTTTTTTGATCCGCTATAGTCACCTTACTCCAAAAATCATCATTATTTTAAATTATATGGTAAGGTTTTTTTTAAAATGTTTTCTAAAATTTGAGAGGCTGCTCCACGAACCGGATTTTGTTATGCAATCCGTCAAATAATTCTGAAATACACCAGATTTAAGCCTTGCAAATATAATTTTTTGATTCAGCCATTATTTTTTTAAGATATTGAGGCACAAGTGGAAAAAATTAATTTTTTTTTTTTGCTTAGTTTTAAGCTCAAAAAATTTAAAATAAATAAATTTTATTTCATGAAAATCCATGGACAAATACCTGTTTTTTCAGATAAACTGAAAGTACCAAGTTTTCATATTTTTTAGCAAATTTGTGTTAAGCTAAAATTCACAAAGTTTTACCTCTTTATTACACAATATTTTGATTTCATCCTTTAATTATTTTTTCATTAAGCTGCATGTAATAGAAATAAAATGAACTTTTTGTTTACGAAAATTCATGAATAAATTCGTGTTTTATTCCCGAAAAAGTAAAAGTACCTAGTTTTAACATATTTGATCAAAAATTTGAGTAAGCAACATGTTTACATAATGTTTGCAGCATGTTGCTTGACACAAATAGTGAATTTAGCGGATCAAAAAAATATAGTGGTTATTTAGGAAAAAAAAATTCTTCATATGTTGCATACTGTAATTGGCATATTTACGTCTGTCTCATTTATTGTAATAAATTAAAATAAATCGACCAAAACTTGTCATATATTTGGTGACTTTCATTGATATTTTTATTGTGCCAGTAACACTATTACGTCAGAATACTTGTGTTTCTGAGAGCTAACCATATATTTTCACAAAACCAAAGTGACTGCTTGTAGAAAAAAGGTACAACAATATGGTAAAATTTCCCTTCCCTAGTTCAGCAGGGCAATTAAAGATTACTGTAAATCTGAAGAAAGAGCCAAAGTTTCCAAATTAGGTAAAATCATTAAGTTTATCAGTAAAAAACATCCGACAAAATGTGGGTGAGATTGGACAAGTGGGCATGGCACAAAATAGATTTATTTATTATAAAGAACGGTGACGGGTATATAAGATTTGGCATACCAAAATATAGCAATATAACTTTTTAATTTATAAAATTGCAAAGATTTAGCTAATTTTTAGCGTTTTTTTTATAGTGCCAAGACCCCTATTTTATAGGAATTGTTCCCTTTTTTCTTTTTAAGAACATAATTTGAGAGTAATTTCATTGACGCGGGTCATCCCTTGAAATATTTTTGCGCAATTTTATCGACTTAGTACACGTATAATGGCTTTTACAACCCATATATCAAAAGAATCAACAGGTTTTTTTTGGCAAGAAAACTTCTTTACCATCTCAAAGAGTATTTTTACCGCGTCCTATCTTTCAGAACGAAAATTGATACTTATACCAAATTGACAAAAGAGTTAGAATTTCTTATGAATATTCAAACTAAACCATAATATTTAATTTTTCTCCAAACCTTTAATTTGAAACGGAAATAGCACACGATAAATATTTAATAATAATAATAAAATAAACAATAAAACTAAAATAATATTTACAAATGTAAAATTTAATTTACGCAAAATAATAAATAAAAACAAACACTTGTTACAACCTGTCTTCTTTTACAAGTATCTACTGTTAATAAACACAAAACAAATTCACATTTTCTCCTCAACAATTTGTTTTGATTCAAACGAGAGAGAAATCCACAAACAAAAAGTGAATGTGAAAAACTTTTTGCGTGAGAGCAAGAGCTGAAGAAAAATCTATACAGAATGTTGCCCTAATATAAAGTATTCAATGCTAAAGTGGATGAAACAGCAGAGTGTCAAGTAAAAAACATTGCTTATTAACTGCTAGTCGTTATCTTTCGTTCTCCCGTGCTGGCAGACTACAAAAACAGAATGTAAAATAAAGTAAAATAAAAATACACCAAAATAATACTGAAAATTTAAATTATGTATAATAATTTAAAAAAAAATTCAATTTATTCTAGAGAAAAAGCAAAGCAAATAAAAGAAAGTGTGCGTGAGTGAATAAATTAAGAAATTTTAAACAAAAAAGACAAAAGAAAATCCATTGAGCTGGCCATCAAGCATCACACAAAACGTAAAATCTATAAAAAATTCACCAAATTCCTGCATCTACGCCATGAGAAAATAAAGTTTTCTTCCTCAGAAACCCCATCTCTACTTCTACTACCACCACCAACACCACAGCCGTCCAAAACATTTAGTGAAATGTCAAACCCTAAAGAAAAAACTTTAGCATCCTCATCAAAAGATACCTTAACAAAATCGCAAAAACACAGGTCGAGGTCATCTGCTCGCTATGCTGACGTCGAAGCCAAGCAGCGCAAGAGAGCTCTGCTGTCTATACCAAATACTATTAAATTGAGTATGCTCAATTCGGGTCTGTTGTCTTTTGAGAAAATCAAATTGGAGGCGCGTGATGAAAACAATTCCCTCTCTAAGACAATACCAAACAATCCCATCGATACAAGGCATTTTCTAAAACTATGCGAATTGAGACGTAAATTTCCCGTACTCTATAAATTGGAATTTCAGACAGCAGCCAAAGTGGAGACAAACACCTGTCGCCATGCTCTGAGAAAAAACAATCACGATAAAAACCAAAACCCCAAATGCATTCCTTACGACTATAATCGCGTAGTCTTGCAGAAAATACCAGGAGTGTCCGATTCAGATTATGTTAATGCCTCCTATGTCGATAGTCTTTTGAAACCCAATGCCTACATAGTAACCCAGGGACCAGTTGAGGAGACAGTAAATGCTTTCTGGCGTTTGGTGTGGCAGGAAAATATAAGTGCCATCATTATGCTAACGAAGACATTTGATTTTGCCAAAGTCATGTGTGTTCAGTACTGGCCACCTAATAAGGAGGTGCACGAGACCTATGGCGATATTAACATCAACATCGTTAAGGAAGAACAGCTGGCCAATTTCCACATAAGAACTTTTCGTTTATACAAGGTAAAGGAAGGCAACCCGGAAGACGTAACCGATGAAAGATTTATTTTGCAATTTCACTACACCGAATGGTATTCCCACTCATGTCCCTTCTCCAATGCGGTTTTGGAGTTTCGCAGACGAGTTCGTTTAGTGGTGGGCAGCATTATTAAAGACGACGATACCAAAGGGCCAATGTTGGTGCACTGTAGTGATGGTGGTGGTCGTTCAGGTGTGTATCTATCAATTGATGCCAATTTGGAACTGGCCGAAGAGGAAGAATGTTTCAATGTATTTGGCTATATGAAGAAATTGCGTCAATCTCGCAAAGGTCTTGTGGAAAATGTGGAGCAATATAAGTTTATATATGATACTTTAGAGGAACATGTCGTGTGTGGTAAAACTTGGTTTTCGGTATCAGAATTATCGGATCGCTTAAAAGCTAAAGCTCGCCGCAATTCCTTAACTAAAATGAATGATTATCAAATGGAATATGATAAGATATGCAAACAAACTCCGCGCTTTACCATAGGCGATTGCGCTGGTGGCCATCGTGCCGATAATAGAGAGAAAAATCGTGATGTCTTATGCGTGCCACCCGATAATTTTCGTCCTTATTTGACCTCTTTTCAAGGTAACGCTTTTACCGACTACATAAATTCGGTATTTGTAGATGGTTACACAAAACCCCGTGAATATATTGTTACCGAATGGCCCATGAAGCATACTCTGGGTGAGTTTTGGTCTTTAGTTTATGATCAAGAATGTTCTGCCGTGGTCGTTTTGTGTCAACCTCCAGCCAACTCACAAAGTTATCCCTCCTTTTGGCCCATCAAATCAAAAATGGAAAAGTATGGTCCCGTTTTTTCCGTGCACTATTCAGCGGCTAAAAGTTATACAAATATTAAGCAATGGGAATTTAAAATCAACAAGAAAATTGTTTCCCTAACCGAAATGATGGCTGGTGTTAAAGCTCCTACACGTACAGTGCAACTTTTTCAATTAGCCTGCTGGCCCATGGGTCATAAGGTGCCCGCATCCACCAACTCACTGGTATATCTAATGAACATGGTTGAAATGTGGCGTGCCAAAACTGATTATGGTCCTGTGTGCGTGGTCTCTCCCGATGGTCGTAGTCGTGCCGGGGTTTATTGTGCGGCCAATGCTTGTATCGAACAGGTCATACAACATGGGGAAGTGGATGTTTTTCAAGCTGTTAAGACGGTAAGACGTCATCGTCCACAATTAGTAGAGAATATGACAGAATATAAATATTGTTATGATTTGGTTTTGCATTATGTTTTACATTTCTTGAACAAAAATGATTAAAGTACGAGTAAAATGTTGCTAAGAAAAAACAATTGTAAAATAGAGGATTTTAAAACAAGAGTGTTTTAAAAAAAAATTAAATAAGATGTTTAATTACAGGAAAGTAATTTAATGGTCAAATCTTAATTTTTCACGAAACTTAGCTACAAATAAAACTTCTTTTTGATTTATCTGGTAGAAGCCTTAAGAAGTTTCCGTAAATTTTTTTTTTTGGTTTTTAAATACATATAAAAAAAGTTAAGAATTCATTTTAAAAAGCCTCTTAAAAAGTTTTTAAGAGTTTGTGGTTATAAAATTATTTCAGTCTGATAAAAATTTATAGTTTTATTTACAAGGCTAAAATTATTTAGCAACATGTTGATAGGAGAATATATATTTTGGTTTTATACCCTTTCCTAACAGGAACTGTAAAAAGGGATTATGAAGGCTTTGATAAAAAATATCCTCAAAGAAGTACTCTTTCAAAACATTTAAAGTAAATGTGTACAAAAATATTTGTAAAACTTTTTGTTTTCCTTTGTTTTTTTTTTTTTTACTTATTTTCCAATTTTAACATTTGCTTCTCATATTTAAAATAAATGTTGCTTAACATTTGTTCATCTCGTTGACTTATCTGAATAATGAAATAAAGTTATGTTATAATATATACATCAACATGTTGCATAACAAATGTTTAAAATGCTTCTATCGCAAAACCAAACAGAAACTTTTAATAAATATTATTTTAATAATTAGTTTTGTGGTTATTTTGTTGAACTATTTATGGTTTTTATCCAAATTTTGATATTTTAATAAGGCTAAAGTTCATCAAATTTAATTTTCATAAATTTGTTTTAATGAAGAAAGGAATTTTACAACATGAAATCAATTAAAATTTATTGATATTTTTATTCAAAACTTAATATTCTATTTCTCAACATATTTATTACTTATTTTTTCAAAAAAAAAAAATTAACTTTACAAAAAGTTAAACGAATAAAGAGATATGTATGTAATGAAGCAAAATTTTCTTAAGTTAAAAAAATGTTGCTGAGGCTTTTCAAAGGTTTACGAACGTACCAATACGTTGCTAAACTTTAAGTTTTTTATAAATTTGAACCATTTTGTAATTACTATCTTAACTTCCTATTTAAAATGAATGCATTAATTACACCTCAATCTTAGAAGCAAAACACTCTATAAAGTCCTTTAATAACGTCAAAAAAAAATATATTTGCTCTCAACTCTTATTCTAGAAGCAATATAAACTCAGTATTTTAAAAAATAGTTCTTTATAGTTTAGAAAACAAAGAACTTAACTTAACTTAATAGGTACATTAAAAAAAACCATTAAATGTAGTAGTTTAATTAAAACAAGTAAATGTGTATTTATTTAAACGTAACACTCGTCCCACGTAGAAAAGTAAAATATTTGCCAAAAAAAAAAACGAAAAGCCGAATTGAAAAAACTAAAAATGTACTGAATTTATTTTTTGATTGAAATCTTAAATAAGAACAAATATTTTATTAAAAAACTCTTTTAGATGTTAAAAATTAAATCAAATATTTATATATATTTATTGATGTTACTACTACTGATATTATTAGTACTGATTTTGTCCTTAAAACAAAATATAAAACAACCAAAATGTATATGCCTTAAAAAATAAAAGCCTAAATTTGTTAACAAAAAAAGAAACGATCTATATTTATATATATTTATTATCCCTACATTAAAAAAAGAAAAAAATGTTAAATATTGTGAGATTATCTTAGTAAGTTTTTTTATAAAAAAAGGATTTTGTTTATTTCATAAAATTTAAATACCAAAAAATTTTTAACAAAAAACAATTTTTTTAATTTTAATTTTAAATTGTATTCAAATTTCGATCGATATTCATTACAGTTTTTTAACCCTAGAACTGGTTTTTAACATATTGATTTCTTTTTTCAGAAACAATTATTTGAATAAAACGAAATTGAAACTGTAGACCAAAGTGTTAAACAATCAAAACAATAATTAATAAATATAACTGTTATAATTTAAAACTTTAAATACTTTAATTTTAAATTTTTTTTAAAAAAAAAATCTGTAATAGACTTTTGTTGACACATTTAAATCATTTTTACATTTTTTTTAAACGCACCCTTAAAGTATGCAACACTTCATTATGTTCGTATGTAAGCGCTTATGGGCACTTCTACAGAAGTGTTACTTTACGCCACCAATCAATTTATCTTATATTTTAGACCCGTGTTTTTTAAATTTTTCCTCTCTATCACAAAATTGCGCTTTACACCAAAATACAAAAAAATAATATAAATAATTCTTTGAGAGATAATTTGAAAAGCTTGGTGGCGTAACGTGACAAAAAGTAGACTTTCCTGTGAAAAACCCAATTTACATTAACACAAGGTAGACTCATTTGGGAGTGCAGACAAGCTACTCTATAAAAATACCCGACTTATCAAAATTGTCTTCATAAAAACAAGAACAATTTAACGCACACTTATACAAATTTTGGCTCATACACACGAATTTAACAATTGGGGCTTATGTCTGTACGCTAACGAGTCTACCTTGTGTAAATATATCTTGGAAATACCCATATGTTTTATTTATTATATTTTGATAATTAATAATTAATCGAAATGAGTTCTAAACCACAATCTTGACCACATTTTTTATATTAATTATTTGCAAACTTTAAGTTTTTTACCACATATTTTATTATTATTAAAAAAATTTTTTTCGCTAATGAGAATTTGCCCTAATTCGAATTTTTTGCAAGAAATTAAATTTTTTGTTAAAAAAAAAATTTAAAATTTTTTGCCACAAAAATAAATCAATAATATGGGATTTTGTTGCAAAGAAATCGAAGTTTTCGTTTAAAGGCTAGTACTCCGTTAAAATTTTTCAAAAATGTTAAGCAAAATTTATTACTTCATACGTAAAATTTGACATGTCGTCTGCTTATTATTGGTTTGGCGCATATGCCAAGAAGTCGTAGCGGAGAAGAACGACAATGAAAGTTTGCATGAAGTTTTCTGAAATTATTCCCAATAGAATTTCTTTGTATTTACTATTGCTTCTTATTTTCATAGAAAATTTTTTTGAACATTCATTAACGAACATAGAAGCATTAGTGAAAATTATTGTTTTCTAATTTTATTTTTAAAAAGTAGCATTTTCTGCTGCATACTTATACTTACTGCTGTGTATTGAGTTGTTGACATTTTATTTTGCTTCTGCTTTAACTACTTTTTTCTTACGGCAATGAAGCGAAGTTAAAATTATTTTGTACATTTTTGCATGAGGAATTTTCTGCATTTGCCAAACAGTGGCGTGTAGAGCAAAACAATACGTAAACAAATTAAAATATTTCCAACAAAACTGTTTTTGAAGAAAATTTTTAGCATATTGTGTTTTTTTTATCCATATAATTGTCACTGGCAGCAATATTATGGTTTAATTTGTCCAACACCAAGAACCCACAATCATATAATGGCTGCCTTCGTACATTCTATGGCTAATAATAACCAAAATATGATAAGCACTTATAAAATTATGGTTGGTTTTCAACCATATCATGTTGCCCTTGGAAAAGTGGAAACATAAAATGTTTAGGTGCAAATATAAAATGGTTGTAGCTTCTAGATAGAGGACTAATTTAACCATAATATGGTTGTAGGTTACAACAATATGCTTAAATTAAACATAATTTGTTTAAAATTTAGTAGAGACTTTATTTACAATTTCATACAAATTGTTGCTGAAGAAGTCTCAATTTTTTTAAACAACTTTAGTGACAATTTTCTTCAAAAAATTAAGAAAAGTTTACACTTAATTATGGGTAAAGCTGTAACTACCCAGCGGGAAAAAGAAGGAGTTTAAGCAGGTCTTTAAAAAGGCCTGTAGTATGAAGGTCTTCTGAGTTTTCCCGCTGGGTAAAAGCTGACTAACTAATACATACAAAGAACAGCTGATTAATATTATCCTATAATTTATTTGAATAGCAAAACCATTTTGGCGACCAATTTGTATCACTCTAAAATACAGAAAACAATAAATACTCTTACAATTTCGCAAATATTAAACTTGCCTTATTACATTTGCTACTAGCGTTCTTTTATACTGCGTCCAAAAATATCAATACAGAAAGTAAAATAAAGTAGAGATGTGTTTTTAGTCACAAAATTTTATTGGCCCCAATTTTAATTGATTTATATCAAAACTATAACCAAAAATTAATTTTTTAGAATTTGTATGCAATTTTTTTAAGCACAATAATTGTTTTTTAATAGCTTAATAAGCTTTTTTAATTAACTACATTATATGTATATCGTTCAAAATATGATCGACATTTTGTTTTCTCTACATGCCAATATGCATGGATGCAATTCTCCAATCAGCTGAAAGAAGTTGCTTAACTACTTATGAATTGTGAATAAGATCTATAACTATCTATGAACTATTTTTTAGTTTCTGTTTTATTAGTTGCGACTTTAGTCATGATTTCAGAATATGCGCCATTGTGAATAAAGCTTTAATCGTATTTTTTTACTTTTAATAAAAAAATATCTTTCTTATTTATTATTTTAAAAAAATATTATTAAAAGTAAATCAAAACCTAAGCTCAAGTAAAAACACACACATTTTATATTAATATTAATATAAAATTTTATTTACACCATTAATTTGTTTTTTTGCTTGTTTTATTAATAACAAAAAAACAATTATACTAAAATTATACAACAAAAGTCTATAGAGATTATGCAGCAAAAGTATGCAACACAATAAAATTGTTATTACATATAAGTTTTCTTTTGTTTCTTAAGCAATAATCCACAAATTATTTCTTCGAAAATCTTTCTTATTTATTACAACATCTTTATATAATTTAAAATATATATTATTTCCCTATAATATGTACGTTTAGTTTAGTAATTTGGTATGCACTCATAGTAAGTGGCTTGTGGTGAAATGCTACATGCATTAAAATAAAAATGACACAGACTAAGTTTGTTAGTCACTTCCATATGAAATAAGGTACAGTGGCACTTGTCCCACAAGACACTCGTTGAGAGCAATAAGTTTTTTTCCAGGAGTAAAGAAATTATTTTTTTGATATTATTTGTTATTAAATGTTTATAGTTAAAACAAAATAAAACCAAAAAACAATTTTATTAGTAAATTGAGGAAAATTGCCATAAATTACAAAAGTATATACCATTAATTAATTAATTAATTGAAATTTATTGTCTTAATACATATAAAAAAAATTTATTACTAATCGAACCTTAATTTATGACTTTAATTAATACTGGTTTTGTTTTGTTTTTTTTTTGGAACCTTTGTGAAGCCATGAGTAAAAACTCTTGGGTGTTTGTATATCATTTGTATTTAATTGTTTTATTTAGGTAACTATAAATATAATTATATTAAGCGTTTTTTTTATATTTTATTTCCACAACGGTTTCTGCTTAAAAGAAAATTTGTTATTGTTATAAAAATATGAAAAAAATATATATCGATTTTATAATATTGAAGAAAAAAGGTATGAAATACACTTAAAGAAATATGTAAAGGTACTTTCAGACTAATGAAATATTTGACGAAAATATTTGTTCTGATATTTGCTTCAAACTGTGTGAAACAAAAAAATATTTTGTTCAATGTTCAAACGATGCTCAAATATTTGACAATTTTTGTTTGTTGAAACAGTTGGCAAATACTGTTAAATAAAATAAATTAAATCCTGTTCATCAAATAATTATTTAATTAAAGTGTTCAAAAATAAAAATGTATTTCACAAAACCAAAAAAAAATTTGCAAAACTAGCGAAAATTCGCGTAAAATTTAGATATTTCAAACAAGCCATAATATTTATTAAAATTGCCTGAAACTTCAAGAAAAAATTCGATAATAATTGAATAGCGGTATAATAGCAAAGGATACTATTAAAAAAAATCGTTCAAGCTGTAAAGATTTGCACGGAAAAATCGCTTCTTCGGGAATATGGCTAAAATTCGCAAAAATTTGCTTATAGCGGCATGATAGCAAAGTCTAATAATTATTAAAAATCTTTTAAATTGTAAAGAATCCGAAAACTTACAGAAAAAATTGCTTCTATCGGGAACATGGCTAAAATTATTTGTCGTTGTTTGCTCGTACAAAATGTTTGCTTAAAAATTACTAAAATATTTGATTTTTTGTGTTCACATTAGACAACTATTTGATTGCCGGCAAATACTTTTATTTACTCAAAATCAGCTGTTATTTTATTTGACACTCAAAAATATTTTGTGCTCATACTACGTTAATGAATATATGATGTGTGCTACCAAATATTTCATCAGTCTGAACGTACCTTAAGTAATTTTTGAAATTTGAAATGTTTTAAAATTTAAGAATTTTTTTATATGTATTATCAGGGCAAGTTTTTTAAAGCGGTCTAGTACATAAAAAAACAAGTTTTACGTACCTAAAATAGCAGACCTGGGGGTAATTCTAGCAGTCGAAATAAAATACTTTTTCGATTCGAAGGCAATTTGATTTCTAATTCTTTTCAGTCGGTACCAAAGGAAACGAAATAATTTTTTAGTGTCGTGAAAACTCAAAGTATCGACCGAGAGAATTAAAAATAAAATTGATTTTGAATTGAAAAAGTATTCGATAACGACTACTAGAATTAGCTCTCGGGTGTGATAATAAAAAAGCGAGAACTCTGCTTGATTATATATAGCAGAGAACGATTTAAATACTCTATTTAATGCTCTAAAGGCAGAATTTTAAAACTATCAAAATATCACTTTGTGTGTCAAAAATATATTGGGTAAGCTAGATGGTAAGCAGAACTTCTACATTTCCCCCTTAAAAGCCTGCTAGATTTTAAACTTCATTTTTTATTAGGAGGTAAGAAAAAGAGGTTTCAACATTTTCTACGAAGGCCAGGCCCTACCTGTCAGCAGAAACAAATTTCTTTACAACTAAAAACTATCCAACCTTTGTGAGATATCTGGGTCCAAGCTAAATGAGCTACAGCTGCAGGCTAAACTTAAGTCCCCAATAATGAGGACATGCTTTATATGGGCACCTGATATTATCCCAAGCTAATTGAGGATCCTAAACGCTTGGTAAGAAAGAATGTGTTACCAACCGCTTCCGTGTTTTCTAAGCAAACACGCACTGGATAAAATTTAGAGTGTATAATCCGTCAAAAATTATATTATCTCGTCTTGTGTATGAGGCTTACGGAATAGCCAGAATATATTCAAATAGCAACAGTATATTGATATGAGTTGTCCATGGTGTCACGTAAATTTAAACCACAGCGACCGTAGTAAAAAAGGCAACTTCCGTTGAATCCCATATAAATAGATAGGATCTCTGCTTAGCCAAGATCTCAAAAGATTTGCCAATTTCGAACTCTTGTTGATTTGAAGTTATCAGCTGCAACTGAATACGCCATAGATTTTGAATGTCCGATAAAAGATATAGAAACAGTAGTAAATGTCGCATCTGGTGAGTGAGGCTGTCGTATCAGTGCTTAGTCCCTTCAACTCTTCTTGACTGTTTGCGCAAAGTCAACACCGATAACCAAATGACCAACCAACGACTGTCAAAATATGTTTGATAGCTAAGAAATATTAAAAAAAAGTTTTTTTTTCTGGTATAAAGCAACTAACACAAGACCTTGAAAAAAAACAAGTTGTGGAAAGAAAAAGAAATAAATTAAAATTTTTCAAAAAGTAGACCTTGTTTCTCAAAACTACAGCTTACAAATCTACAGGACAATTCCACGCAAAAGTCTACCATAAATGGAAAAAATTAAAATCTGATTTTGGTAGTAAAAATACTTAATTATGGTGGCAACATTATGTTATTTTTAAGTTTTTATAGTGGCAAAAATGTTTTGATATTTTTTTGGGCTGTAGTGGCAGTCACAAATTATTTTAAAAATTAATGTTTTTTTAAATAACTTACCGCGGTTATTTCAGCATTTTATAATAGTTTAATTGAAGTTATTACGAAAGTGCAGAGGAAGATTATTGAAGCTTAAAAACACTCTCGAAAACGTCATTCTTTTGCATGTAGTGTCAGTCACGTTAACATTTTACTAAATAAATGATATTTCAAATTATCGTTGGTTACCATTTTCTCTATCGGATAATTGTTGAAACTGCTACGTAGCCATGTTTAAATTGATACTAAAAAAATATTACTAATCTTAATATAAGACAAAACAAAACGCAAATTGTGTCAAATGTAGAGTCAGTCACATATAAGGAATTGCCCTTCAAGTAAAATTGTTGTATCAAATATACTTTAATTGTAGATTTGTAACTTGTAGTTTTCAGAAACAAAGGCCCAGATCGTACGATTTAAAAATTTTTAATTTAATTAATACGATTTTGTTTGTCGTGCTTAATTCCCAATTTGTATTCTTGATAAATAAACTGAAATTTATTGTTGCAGGATAAGCTAGTTTCTATGTGCATTTCACTAGTAGCTAAGGCCAAATCAAAATGCACATATAATCTAGCTAATCTTCCATCAATAAATATCAGTGTATTTATCAAGAATACAAATTGGAAGTAAAGCACGATCAACAAAATCTTATTAATTAAAAATTTTGTATTCCCAAAAATTACTTTGATAATTTTTTAATACATTTAATTAAAATGATGAATAAAAAAACATAAAATAGAAATTGAAGTATTGCAAGAAAAGGTCTTCAAAAATTATATAAAATTGCTTAGCAATTATGTTAACTTAATAAATGTGCCATAAAAAATGAATAGTTGTTGTTAAGAAATTGAACCAAAATCTTAAGTCCATTTAAAAAAATTGTAAAAAAAAATTTATTTAGCTTTAAAAGTAATTAAAAAATCTATTTATAGTTTTAAAACAAAAAAAAACTTTGTAAATCTAAAAAATTATACAAACCTTTAATACATAAAAACTTTCAAATTTAATTTTCAAGGTGGATAGATTTTGTGTTGGAAACCCAAATTTCTGGGTTTTTTTTTTAAGAAATTAGCTATTAATTTGAAATGGTTTTAAGCTCTTATTTCAGAAACAAGCTGCAAAAGCACTACCCAGTACAAAAAAGGATTTGCTAAAATTTTTCTGGCATCAAGTCCTTTAAAATGTCGATATCAAGCAATTTTTCTCTCTTGGTGTGCCGAGTCGAACAATTGAAAACGTAGCCTTAATAATGGTAAAATTATTGATTCCCTTTGTCTCTTACTGTACAAAAATTGTTTAAAAAATTTATTGAATTATTGCATACTGGGTATCTTTAAAACTTTAAATTCAAACATTAAAGAAATTATCGTTTTTTATTTATTTTCAAAAATAAAACTTTTTTTGTCCTTGTTTTTGAGCCAGGAGCATAATTTTCCTAAACATGTAGTTTACATAAAAAAAAATTAAAAAACTTGTACTACAGCAACTGATACAGGGTGGAAAAATTTTGTTTGTTAACCTTTATTAAATTGAAAATATTCTTACGCACTAGAGGGTATTAAATCAAAATTTTTAAAATTTCATTTCTTGCAAGAAATCAACTAGCAATATCAATATCCATCTGCTGTAAAAGTTTCAAGGCATTTCGATTACTCTTTTCTTTCCAAACCACATTTGATACCATTTTCGTGATAGTGTAGTTAAGACCTGTATATTAAGAAAAATGTAGTATTTTGAGTTAATACAAAAGTTTTAAAAAAGGCATCCTATGTATTATTTTGATTTTAGCCTTTATTAAATTTAAACTAATCAAATTGCTTTATTAAAATTTGGTTGTATTTTGAGTTGATACTGTTTTATTGGTAAAAAACATTTGGAAACTTTATTTAAATTTCAACTTAAGGGCCATAACTCAAAATAATATAAACAAAGATACCGAGAAGTTTCAGATAAATGGCACTCACATTAAAAAAATAGATTTTTTTGCAAATAATTTAAAAATTTAAAAGAAAGACGATGTTAATATCTAACTATTCAAATGGAATTAGCTTATTGTGAGATATTCGGATTTTCAAATTATTTTTAAATCAAACCACAAACAGTTTTTCACCTCTGCTGAAACTTTTAAAATTTTGAGCAAATACCCTCTTGTTGATCAAGTGCAAATATATTTTAAATGTTTTTTGAGTTCAGTATCTAAATTTATGGGGTTTTCTTTTCTACAAAAAAATGTGCCTTTTTTTTAAAAATGGAATTTGGTGTCTGTTTCTTAAAAATTTTGCTCCCGAAAAGCATGAGTTTTTTAGAATAAAACAAGCCACCCTTTTCGGGACCAAAATTTTTAAGAAAAATACACCAAATTTAATTTTTTTAAAAAAAAAGGCACATTTTTTGTAGAAAAAAAAACACCATTAGTCCCTTTATTTATAGTTGAGGGTACCAGAACCCTCATTTTTTGTTGGATGGCCTTAAGCTCTAAGATGCTTCACGAATAGCACCAATTAAGCGCTATCTGGAATGGTTGGCATGCACCCAAAACCTTAAACTGGAAATTTGAAAGAAAAATTAGTCAACTCGATGGAGCCGTTTTCTGATTTTAGGTAAATCGAAAAAAGTGGGCGTAAAAGTGGGCGGGGAAAAAGTATCCTATGTCCGTCTCCTGGCTCTAAGCTACCTCCCTACCAATTTTCAGCCAAATCTGTTCTGCCGTTCTTGAGTTATAAGTGGTGTAACTAACACGACTTTCTTTTATATATGTATATAGATTTCGGCATACCTTTTTTGGGTTTTCAAAATCAGTTACATAAAAACGTATTCTCTAAATAAAATATAACCGTTACTTATCCGCCACCTTGTATTTATTGATTTTTTCTTACTACTTTTCGAATGTATTGAATTTATTTTTTCTATTTATTTGTTTGTATAATTGTTTAAATATGCATAAGTTTATTATAATATTTAATTAATGTTTTTTAAATAATATTATTTTGCATTTATGCATATAAAAGTTAATAATGCGTACTTGTAAGTCTGTATGTCTGTATTGTGTATGTGTTAGATTATTTATTAAAATTATTTTTTAATATTTTATCATTTATTTTTTTATTTCTTAAATAAAAGTAAATGTATTTTTATCCACCCACTTGAAAAAAAAATTTGAAGTGTGTTTGAATTTATTGAAAAGTTGTACGAGTATTTTAATGACTTTGATTTGAATATGTGTTCAACAGGTAAGGGATGTGCATGGTAAATAAAACTTTAAAGCAGCTCGATCATTTTTTTTAAGTTAAAGGTAAACAAGCCGGGATAGTTTATGTTGCTCACATATATATAAATAAATTTTTAGAGAAAATTGCAAACATATTATGATTAAAGTAGTCCTCAATATTGTCAAACATTTCAAACCATATTTTTTCTCTGGCTGTAGGAAATTCGTTAGCAGCTGATATTCTTTTCAATTTTCACAGTAATAAGGTTGAACTTTACAGTTAAATCATATCGGAATAAGGGTTTCATAAAACATAGGTTTATATTGGACTGAATTTGCAAAAAACGGGTTTTGCAAGCAATTTTACTTAATTTTTCGTGATAATTTATGTGAGCATATTCGCCCTCTAACAGTACATCAAGTACAGCACATTTAATGAAGTGTTTCTAGTCATAAATAAAATAATTCAAGAAAAGGGGGACTACCCGATAAAGATGCATTACAAATACAATAATATCTTGTAGATACGTTAGAAGTACTACAGTATTTTAATTTGTATACCCTTCACTGAAGGTAAAAGGGTATACATATATAACTTTGTCATTCCGTTTGTAACTTCTACAATATTGATCTTAGACCCTATAAAGCAAATATATTATGGATCCTTATGAAAAGGCAAGTTCAAATCCGGTTTCCGTCCATCCATCCGTCTGTCTGTTGAAATGGGTTTCCGAATCCCCCAGATATGATTTGGGCTTAGTTGGTGTATATTTTTGTCAGGTATTCTATTATAATTTTGCTATGGAAATTCAAAAAGATCGGTCCAAAAATGGCTGAGATATGAGCAAAAAAATACGACTACCTCTAATTTGTTCCAAAAATGTTTTGTTGTTGTTGTATTTTTATTACTTTGCTGTATATCTGGAGACCGGCAAGAGCCAAAGTTTCCAAATTAGAAACTAACATTTAGGTTATCAATAATTTGCAAACCACTAGCAATGCAATAAAATTTAGAAAACTACTAAGTATTAGAATATTTTTCGTAATACTTGTTTGTTTAATTCTACCGCAAAATTATTTATTTATGTATGTTATTATTTTATTTGATTATTTATTATCTTTTAATTCTGTAGCTAAAATTTATATTCACTGTTTTTGCAGTATTATTTTTAAATATTCAACTCAATTTGTTTAATTTAACTTGTCTGATTCTAATACTGTAATTTATAAGATATTGTGTCTTGTTGTGTTAGAAAATCTAATTAATAAATAAAAATACAAAATACACAACATCCCATAATATGTGGGCGGGATTAGAGAAGTGGGCGTGGTACCTTCCGTACAAAAAATATCAAAAATTGTATAAAACCCTGAATTTTTGGACTGTCATATGACCTACGGTTATCCCTTATATATCAAAAGATCGAAACTCTTTAGTAGAAAATATTTTAATACAAAAAAGTGATGTTTTTTTTTTTAACCCACTTTCTGGAACCATAGATCTTCCTGAGTCCAAGTGTTATAACCCAACTATCTAGCAAATATCTTCTTTAACACGTCGGTATATAAATCTGTCAAATAAATTAAAAAATGGCTGAGTCAAAATACTGATATCGCAAAAATTACTCTTTTTTAAAGTTAAGTTTGTTTCTTAATACATATGTACATCTAATACAGTGAAGGGCAACACACATACTATCACATTTATGCTTGTGTGGGAAACAGCAGAAAACGAATGACGCTCATCAACAAGAAATGACAACAAAGCAACAGCCGAACGTACATTGCCACAGACCAGACGAAGAAGTTTATATTGTACATGTGTTGACGTCACACAAGCAGTGTTTTTATTCATATGCACGCGCACATAGGATTTGCAAAATATGCCCTTCTCTGATTTAATACCACGCACCCATGTGCAAATAATTAAATGCTATTAAAGTCCGTTACACACAATCCCACAAAGTCTTACGTATTTCTCAAAAATGTTTCCCTGATCTTATTATTCTTTGAACATTTTCAAAAAACAATAACAATTTATCATGAGAGGGTTGCATTTTCGTAAATTACTAAAGACTTTGTGGGATAGTGTAAAACGGCTTTAAGCAATTAAAACTACATAAATAAAAATTATGTATATATTTAGATATACGTATATATAAACTTCTGTTCTTTCCCAACCATGGTGAAGGGTATATAAGATTCGGCATAGCACTCTTACTTGTTTCATTTAAAAAAGTCGACTTTATACAAAAGAAAGAAAAAATATCAAATAAACCAAAAGACATCGAAAGCCCAATTTGCTTATTTGAAATTAAAACTAAAGCAATGATGCCATTATAAAAAACATACATATTTTGTTCAAAATATTAAAAAAAGATGCAAAATTAAATGAAGAAAATTGTTCATTATGCAAAGATTTATTGAAAAGTTTAAAATCTTGTTATCCAAAAAAGATTTCCAAAGAATTTTTGGAAAAAGTCTCAATGAAACTTTCAATATTGTCTTTTTTACAAGAAATTTTTAGTCAAAGACAATAACGTCAACTTGATAGTATTTTTCTAACATAAAATGGTTATTTAAAAAAGGACCTGCAATTGAAAGAACTAAATTTTTTACTGATTTCCCCTACTATTTAAGTAAAGATAAAACATACATGTAGGGATTTTTTCGCTAAGGCAAAGCTGTAAGTGATAGGAGGTATATTCTGCATAATGAGCTGCTAGTCTGATGTTTAGCAGATTATCATCACATAAGAATTCACTAGTCAATATTTCGACAAAAATCAATTTGCTAAATTTTGATCAAACTTTGAAGTTATTTATGCACTTTCGATGATTTTGTAATGATGATGATGAAAAAAATCGAATTTGTATAAGTACAGCAAATGCATATAAGCGAGTTTTTATCAATGCATATCTTGCTGAAAAGAACCAAAAAACGTGCAAATAATGAATTACTTATAAGCAAAAATGCTTAATTATGACTTTTAATACTGGTTATAAATTTATGAGAAGCTTTCCTAGAGCGTGGCTAAAAGAAAAGCTTATAGAAAATCTGTTCACAGCAAAGATTCTATCAATTATGAATGTGCTTAAAATGTTTCATTTTCATCTAAATTAAAAAAGACGTAAAATTTATGAAACCGTAACTGAATATTTGGAACTAAAAAAAAAATCAGCAAGGTGCTTTTCAAAATTTATCCTTTTAAAAAGAATCGAAAATCCAATTCTAAAAGTTGTCGCATCAAAGGAGTAATAAATAAGAACTATTTAACTGAAATATTTGATATTGCCAGCATATATGTTTATAATAAAATAAATAATGAAAAGAACAAGATGCGTCTAAAAACACAAAGAGAAGACAATATGAAGAGCAGTTTAGCTGGAATAGACTTTTGCGCAAATTAGACCGATAGCAGATACAAGAATTAGAAGCTGAAGCTAGAACTTTGTTTCCAAATGCCCAAGGATTTTCTTTGATTTCTTAAGCGATGATGAACAGTAACAAAATACCCTGCAGTATAAAAGGACGATGTAATTTATATTCATATGAAAGAAATAACGATCCTTTTTAGATTTTTACGCGATTGTGAGAGCGTTGGATTAACGAATTTAACAGCTCTAAAACAAAAACTGAAGAACAGAAAAATGGAACTCGTAGAATAAAAAAAACTTACAAAAGATTTGTCAATATGTAAATTTGATATACTACATTAATTATACATTTTTTATAAAAATTAAATTTTTTTTATGTTTGGCATAAACCAGTGTTGCCACTTTGTGGGTAATTACCCGAATTTGGTATAATTTTTCCCGTCGTGGGTAGAGCGTGGCTAATTTCTCTTAGGTCTTATGCCGGTGTTATTTGAAATTCTTACTTTAGATACCCAAATAAAATGAAGAGTCGATTTTAATGATGACATTTATTTCTTTTAAATATTGTTGCTAAAAAATGCACAGTTTTTGGATCAAAGTTTCGGTTTCTTTTTAAGAAAATACTTCAATCAATATATATTTTCAAAAATTTTGCAATGAATGAAGATGCTCCCTTAGATTTGGATAAAGATGTCTCTTATAGTGATTTAGAACCTAAAGTTTATTGAAAAAAGTTTTTCAAACTGAAACAAGCCTGGGGGATAAAATGTTTTTTAAGAGCATGAAACTTAATCATTTTAATCGCAGATTAATACACGGCATTACTAAATGAACCTGATTTCAAACAAATAGGCACCGCGCCTGTCCTTGACGAAACGCCTTGCAGACGTCCAATTTTGTTACTCTTTTTTGAGCATTGCTGGCTGCTTGTCACGAATAAAATGAACACTGTAGACCTCCAAGACGTCAATTGCTGCTGTTTTATCCGCATAAACCATTAACTTCAATCAAGAGATGTCACATCGCAAAGCCTTGAAGTCAAATTGACAGTTTATTTTCTCTAAATCTCACATCGCCTTCATTAGTGAAAAAATAGGTTGCGTCAGTTTAATCATGAAGTTGCCTATAGGTAGCGAAAATCGATGGCTGATTTTCAAAGTAAATTTAAATAATTTCGTGGCGTTGTTCAAGCATGAATCCATTCATGATGATGTGCCTGAGAAAAAAATTGAAAGCAGTATGACAGTTCGTATGACAGCTAACCTTTCGTAAACTCCACGGGACTTAAAAAAACACCCTTTATAAAGGAATTTCAATCATCATTTTAAACCTTCTCTAGATATATGCAACCAACTGTGCTAAACTCATTATCTTAGAAGTTTTATTTTATGTTTTATTAATTGTTTTTAAGTCTTTTTTGTTAATTTATTTAAAATTACAATAAGAATCTTAACAGTTTGACTAATATTGATCTTCAATGAGTTTGTTGGGTTTTTGCTTCTATGTAAACGTGTTCTTATTAAATAAAACTTCAATTTTATATCAGGTGTTATTTCATTTAAATCGGGTAATTTTGCTTCAGCTCAAGTGTAATTTTGAATTTTGCTGGTGATAACACTGGCATGAACCCTGAAAAATCGTAGACTTCTAGCCACCTCTGAATATTTAATATTATTTTATTTTGTCGATTAGAATACGGGCATCCTGCTACATGAATTTGCCTTAATATGTACTATAAATATAAATTTCTTAAATCTCTTCCTTCAGCGCCTTCAGCTATACTTTGTTATTCGACATGTTTATTTCTTTCACAAATTATTGATTTACAAATTCAAAATTCTATTAATATTAAACTAAACAACTGATTAAAAAAATTGCATATACACTTAATGAATTTTCCATGAAATTTATTTCATTGCCAGATTTATTTTTGTTTTTTCTTTTTGCACAAATAATATAATAAAATTGTGGGTTTATATGTACGCATGTACTCGTATATTGTGTTAGTAAAAGTATTCGAACGTACAATCAACAATACTTAATCGAATATCCAATGCATATGTAATTTACATATATAAATATGTTTATATGTATGCATGTTTGTTTACTCTTTTGAAATACTGTTTTGTTTCAATATTTTGTTCATAAGAAAAGGAAAAATACGCAAAACCATTCCATTTGTTATTGCTTTTTGAATGTTTTTTTGTGCATACAAAATTACGGAAATGCCACACGAAATATTCAATAATATTTTCAATTTTAATTTTTGATCAAATTTAAATATGCTGTTTCTTTTGAAGTGTAGAGATACGTTATTTTTAAAATTTTTTATTTTCTACTTAAAGAGATCAAACGGAAAAACATTCCAGATATTTTCATGACGAATAGGAATAAAAGAAATTAAAACAACAACAAATTATAGTATAGTGAAATTTTTTGAAAAAAACAACAAAAAAAAATAATTACGTTTTAATAAATTTCAAAATTATATTCTAATTTTTTTTAGAGGGGGAATTATTGCGATCCCAATAAATTTTAAAGATCTCCCTGTTTTTCAGGAGAGTGAAAAATTACGGTTATAAAAAAAACATTCAGGGGTGTTCTGGAAATCGAAAACGTAAATGCAAGAATTTTAAACGTCGTTTCAATAAGATTTCTGCAATAAAAGAATTTTATGAAAAATATTTCTCTATTAAACAGACTGTTAACGCTACTCCCAAAACACCATAATTTAATTTTATTTTAATCTTGCAACACTATTTTAACTCCGAAAAAATTTATAATACGTAAGCTAATGTTATTTGGCGCCTTCGCCATTCTTTTACTTTGGTTAAAGTTTAATTGCGAGGTGACCTAGACGTGATACTGAAAGCCAAGAAGATTTTTTTATAACCAGTAATTTTCATACCAAAAAGTATGTAAAAATTATTTAGACCTACTACATACATATATATATTTGAAAATATTTTTTAATTGTTTTTAAAGGAATTTTAATATAAATACAAGTGCATGATACATCAAGTCTTTTATTGAGCCTTTGTATTTTATTCAAAATCCCGTGGAAATTGCTGGCTCGGCTGAAAGCCTTCTCAACACAGACTTTTATAACAAAAATTATATTTCCAGGACCCCCTAATTATAGTAATTAATTCGTTCCGAGACATCACTGCATAGGGTAAGAATATTATGTATTCTTGAATTAACTAAACAAAAGTCAAGTCTCGTCAAAACTGATTGTATCCGGAAAAAGAATATATAAAATTTAATATCACATTTTGTTAAAACAAATGTCAAAAGTGCTCTGGTATTTTTGAAGTAAAACTTTAAAGTCAAAATTTCTTGATATTTTTTTTGGAAAAAAGAGTGAAAACGTAAAAACCTTCGCATCTTTAAACATTTTTTAAAAGTTGACTGCCAACTTTGGAATGGTACCATCAAGATCAGGCTATTTGACAAATATTTCGTTTACATTCGTGTATGAAATTGTGTGTGAAAACTGGAATATGCGATTTATCGATTAATCTAAAATGTTAATTAATCAAAATTGTGACAAACCAATTATTTGATGAATTAAAAATTTGATTAATGAAATGATTGATTAATTTAACAATTTTTTTAAAAAGCTGTAGTTTTCTATATGCAGGGTTAATTCAATGTAAATTAAAGATTATTTATTTCATTCTCAAAAAATCTGACGTTTCTTTAGTATTTTTTTCACCTTCTTTAGTCTGCTTTCACACGTTTCGTCTTTTGATGCTCAACTCTTATGTTATTAGGTGAGAGAAGAAAGAAGAAAGGGGGTTAGTACGGTGATGCCTGTACTCGGTCAGTACGCTTTGTTTTTATTCGTTGGTATATGTGCAACGATGGCTGCATGTAATTTTTTTTCTTTTCTTTTTCTCTTTGATTCGCTATTAATAAAATTGTTGTTGTTTTGTACCGAAAAAAGTTGAAACTGATTGCTGCGTGTGAATATATTGGCATCTTTAAAAGGGAATTGAAAAGAAGTTGAGCATCAAAAGATAAAACGTGTAAATTCAGACTTAGAGAAAGACCTAACTTGCAGTTTGTATAATATGCAACATTTTTAATTGTCAAAACAACTTGGATGATTTACATAAAAAACAGAAGAAAAATTAATTTTAAACAGTTTAATGCAATTTATCAATTAATCGTATTAAAGTTTATAATAAATTATCAAAAAGTAATTTCAATTTTTGGGAATACAAAATTTAAATTTCAAAAGATTTTGTTATTCGTGCTAAATTCCCAGTTTTTATTATTGATAAAAACACTTGAAATTTATTGTTGATGGGATAAGCTATTCCTATGCGCATTTCACTGGTTGCTTAGGCCAGATCATCAGGAAACTTCATCCATAAAGATTTTAGAAAAACTAAAGATATTAAACCAAATAAAAATGTTAAACGTATAAGACTTATAGCAACAGTTCTACTTGTAATAATATCAAAGTTTAAACAAAACAACATCAACAATAAACAGTGCGTTCATCTAATCTCACATTCAAGTGTTTTTATCAATAATAAAAACTGGGAATTTAGCACGAATAACAAAATCTTTTGAAATTAGTAGATCCGTCTGACTCTTCTGACTTACTAGCAGCTAAATATTAACTTGATATTTTTTGACTTCCAGCAACTGTATTTATTGTAAGCAATGAATTCTGTTGAAAACATTTGAACAAAAATAAGTAGTTATTAAGCCGAAAAATAAGAAGTATTTATTTGTCTCCTTCATTACTTGCTAACTTACCAGGTAAGCAAAGTTTTTGCTGGGTAGTTAAGATAATTAGTATAGTGTGCAATGTTGCAGAAACTATCTTCAGATTCAAATAGCTTTTCATTGACTTTATTCACTACAGTAACTTTATGTTTTTTGATTTTTTATTTACTCTGAACAGTTTTGACTAGAATTTTTTAAACATGATTAATTAAAGCTTAAATTATTAAATAAGACTGAATTCTGATTAATCAGAAATGTTGATTTTTCGATTAATTGATATATCAGAATTTTGATTAATCAAAATTTTGATTCACCGACTAATCGCACTTCCCCTAAAAAAACGAAAATTACCTGATAATAGCTTCCCTGAATTGACCGAAAAAGCCAGGCTATTCTAATCCAATGTGCACTGAAGGATAAACCTACAAAGCAAATAAAGCACCAATAATTCATTTTAAAAAAAATCAACAAATGCACATACAGGAAATTTATAATTCTGTTAATCATCTATCTTAAATCTAAATATAAAACAATTTATTTATGAACACTTTGCATTCCAAACAATCCATTAAAAAAGAACTTTTGTATCATAAATAATATTATTTGAGAAAAAATTATTTAATTAAAATACATATCTATCTACGAGGGCAGGTCAATAAGTCCCTGACTTTTGAATATCTTCTCTCGTAGCTGAAGAGGTAAAACTGCTTCTCTCAAAAGGTTGTCAACTTGGCAAACTACTTCGAACAGAAAAAATTAAAAATTGATTTCAATTAAAAAATTTGTGATATTAATTATAAAATTAATTAAATCTGCACAAGTAAACAAGTTAATAGTATCAATTAAACGTTTAATTAACTTGATTAAACGTTTAGTTCACTTGATTAAATTTTTAATTGAAACTGCTTTTATTTTGTACTTAGGCTTTGACTGGTAAAAATATTTGGAGAATTTTTTTCTGTGTGTGATTTGAGGAGAAAATGGAAAAAAATTAGCTTCGTGTGCTCATTAAAAACATTTCATGGTTAGAATCCATGAAGAAGGTAACGATTTATTCTCTCATCCGAATTTCCCTCCAAGTGACTTGTTGTTGTTTTAAAACAAACAAGAGGTGTAAAAATGTTACTCCATCTCACAATACATATTTAAAGGATCTGACAAATTAAATTTTTTAAAAACGGATAATAAAATTGGAAAAACATAAGACAAAGTTTATAGAGATCAAAGGAGACTACGTTCAAAAATAAAAAAAATGTCTTTAACCAAAAACCTGTATAATTTTTAAATTCATGGACTTACTGAAACCCCCTCGAATGTACTAAAACAAAACTACAAATGAATATCAATCAGCAGTTGCAAATTAACAAGTGTTTACTTTTTTTTATATGTTTCATAGTTTTTTAGTAAAATCAAATTAACTTATTTTATTTAATTCAGAAAAATAATGATTTAAAAATTAAAAAAAAATACATATAAAAATACACTTTAAAAAGAGCTTTCTAAAACGATCCACAAATTTTCGATCAACTGGTAAATCATGCCTTTTCCAGTATTTTAAAAACTAGACTAAAAGTAGCAACAGCAACGAAAATATACTAAAATTCTAGTTCAAAGGATGTGAATAGGAAAACCAAATGGGACCAGGTTTTTTGAAGCCCGGGATTCGGGATTTTTAATTTAAAAAAAATGAGATCCCGGGATGGATCGGGATTTCATATATAAAAGCTATTTTTTTTAAATTCATATAATTATAATTGAATGTTTATGTATAAGTATTAAAACAAATTAATTCATGAAGAAAATTTAATTCTTTTAAAGTAATATGGAAGAATTATGTATTAAAAATTATTTTTTAAAAAGCTCCGAAAACCAATGTTCGCATTCAACACTTCTGGGTGGCTCTTAAAAGTGTCATAATGTCCATCAGAGCAGTGTCGTACACTTGTTTACAAACTCAAAAGCATAGCCAGCCTTCGGCCGGGTGGAAGGATTTTCTCCTCTATGGCTTGGCTAACTAAAGCTTCTCTACAGAGCCGGGCGACGGCCTGGTGCAAGGATTTTCTTCGGCATTTGTTCAGAACAAGGCAGAAGCCGGTACATGTTATACCATAGAGAAGAAAATCCTTGCGGAAAAAAGTGTTTTTGTTATAGATTTAATATATACACCCAGAGAAAAAACAACAAAATAATTTGTAATGAAAATTTATTTTAACCATATTATGTTTAATTTAACCAAATTATTGTCACCGACAACCATATTGTGGTTGAATGTAGTTTCTTTAACAATTGTTATGTTGGTTGTGACCATAATAAAACATGTTTTCTGCATCTACATACACATCATTTTTTTTAATTTAACTTCTTTAATAATTATGGACTTTATGACATGTTTAAAAATTACATAATGTCCATTTGCAAAGTATCCTAATGCCCACGGACATTATGACATTTTCAAATGCGTCACAGTGTCCATGGACAGAAAACAGAAAAAAAATCAACAAAAAAAGAAACATTGTGAAAATTTAAAAAGTTTTTAGAAGTTTCTTTAAAAAACAACTACAAAAAAGACATGTCTTTTAAATCATCGTGGAAAGTGGGTGTTAGAAAACACAGCACACCGAACTTTATCTTCTGATTTTGTTTTCTGTGTTACAAAATGCTTGGCATGTTACATTTATTCACTTGTGACTTTTTTTGTAACCAGTTAAAAATTAAATTCATTGCCAGTATGATTTAATGTAAAATGTTTGAAGTTATTTTTAACAGGGTGACTCACGTTTATTTAAATATCCCGGGATTTCGGGATTGGCATTCCTAGATGTGAAGCACTGGGAGCCATATTTCAACAACAACTATTTCTACTATTATATTTTCTTAGCAGTTTTAAAAAAATAATTTTAAGAGTAGCAAAGTTCTTAAGTAATTATAGTAAAAGTCTAAAATTCATAGCATTTTACTAAAAGAAACAAGTTTTAGGATAATAAAAAGTAGAATTAAAGTAGCAAATGATGCAGCATTAAAAGTAGCACTTAATGTTCGAGGTAAACAAGTAGCATTTAAACAAATTTAAAAAAAAGTTTTTCATCACAATCATAAAGAAATCGCGATTTATTATGAATGTCGGATACGCAAACCACAAACAAACCAACAGTATCCCATGACAGTTTGTCTTGAGCCCTAACTACATTTTTGCTTTTTGACTACTTCTATTTAAAAAACTACTTATATTTCTACCTGAATAACTACTAACCTTCTACACAATTCTACACGTCTTGAGATTTCTGCTCTCTCAAAATCCAATGATTTTTCATCCGATTAAATGGAAAGAAAACTCTCTTTAGCACAAAACAGCGCTTTTATTGTTGGGGTTATTTTAACAGAAAACCAAAATAAATGAAAGTAAAAATCTAAAAACATAAAATCTAATATTTCTTTTATTTTTAGTAATTTTGATTCTGATGCTGAGGAAAAATTATTCAACAACTGTTTTTCCAATTTACATTAAAGGTTGGAAATTTGGAACAAACTAATTTTTTGTCGCCTGTTCCCTAGGGGAAATTGAACTAAAACTAAACTTGTCACGTGACAGTTGTAAAGTGGTAGGGACAGGTTCTAATTCTAACACTTTATATGAAGGGTACTTGTTACTTTAACATGGCGATGTCATAGGATGGGGTTAATTAGCACCTTTTTGACACTTTGTAACAGGTCACTGAAATAGCCTAAGTAGACAGATTAAATTTCGGTTAATATAATGCCAGTTGCAGATATTGTCTTCAGTAAACAGATCCCTGTTTCTCAAAACTACTAGTTACAAATTTGCAAGTAAAATTTATTTGAAAGAATAATTGAAAATTGTTACTTTTTTAACGTATTTTACTTGTAGTTTTGAGAAACAGGGTCAAGTCACTCAACCAACCAAGTGTTCTAGACAAAGAATTTCCGAATTAACCTCCTCCAAAGCCAACTCCATGAAATATCCCTTTCATATAAAGTAATAGAAGAAGATACATTCAGCCCATAGCCGCACAAAATCCAATCACAGAAACAGTTTTGTATCAATTACCTTTCCTCTAGAGTAACTACACTTTAAACACATTATCACCAGTTGATTAATATTTCTTGTTTTCACTTATCACAATTCGGTCCTTTTTCATATTTTATTGTCTGAACCTCTGACGGGACAATTGCTTGAAGAACAGTTAAACGAAATTTCTTGCAGGCTAATAAGTTTTTACGACAAAAATTAGTAATTTATTTAAAATTTAAAAGAAAACACTTGAGATTTTATATTAACATATCGCACCCTAAATACTAAAGGGTCACAACTCAAAATTCTTAAATTTTCAATAGAGACAAAAAACGGGTTTCTTTTTATATGAACTCTAATACTACAAAGAAGGATTAAATTGTATTTTCTTCGCAAAATACTAGAGAAATTGATCTTAGATTTCTATAGCGCGTAGATATGACCACTGTGCATCTATTTATTACAAAAAGTGAAAATTTAAAAATTTTGAGTTGTGACCCTTTAGTATTTAGGGTGCGATATCTTTATTATTTTGTATTTTATTTATTATAAAAAAAAAAAAAAATGGAGAACACAGGTAAGCAAAATTTCTATTTTGCATCCCTAATTTTCTTCTAATACTTCTATAAGAAAATCAACTCTGAAATTATAAAAAACCCTCTCGCTTGAAAAAATTTCGAAAAATTGTGGAAGCAATACGACTGTCAAATTTCTTTACGTATTCTTTGACATTTCATGATAAATTTTTTTCGCACTATGTATTATACATTTTAAATTTATTTAAGAGCTGATGGTCTATGCTGCCAACGCTCGCTCCCATATTTAGTCTCAGAATTTATTCTGTTGATTAATTAAATAAATAAATTTATTTAAGCTTTGGCCATGTCGCTAGTTTTCGTTTTATTGTATTTTTTCAAACAGCATATCTTAAAAGTTTAGCGTTAATATTGCTATAAATATCTAGAAATTTAAATGCTATTGCTTTATTACTACTGCTTGTTGTTATTGAAGCATTCAAACAAAATAGTTTTTTATAAAACAATTAATCTATTGCTTCCACTTTTCTATCAATCTATTGGTAGTTCATGATTTTCTACAAAACTTAATTTCATCGCTTTTGAAAATGTCAGTATCTAAATTCTGAAATTTTTTTTTAAGTGTATTAATACACTAATTAATTGCATTACTTTTTGTGATTATTTTCTATTTAATAATTTGCTGCAAACATGTTGTAGCAAAAACCTTTGGTTTATTTTATAATGAAGAATATAAGCAAATGGTTTTACAAGGTTTTTATTTGGTCAATAAAATAAATATGTATAAACTAATAAAGTTCAATGAACTTTGAGGCAGAATTTAAATATAATCTATTTATTTATAAACCCTTTGTTTACACAACTAAATTACTGTCACAAATTGTTAACTGTTAATTGTTAATTTGACAGTGCTACGCAAGAAATAGGTAGGGATTTTCATATAGCAACTTTCTGTACTTGCAGTTTACAGATTACAGGAATAAAAGTTTTTTATCACTTCGCTGTTTCCAGACATATTTTTTAAATCGATCCAGGACTAGCAGCGTTATACAGCGTAATGAACGTTATGAATTAATAAGTGAAAAAATTGTTTGATTACATTTTTTCAGATTTTTATACCCTCAACCACAATTAGTTGTGAAGAAGGTATACTAAGTTCGTCATTCCGTGTGAAACTTTTTTATTATTCATCTCAGACCCCATAGAGTATATATATTCTAGCTCCTTGAGTAATTCTAAGTCGATCTAGCCACGTCCGTCCGGCTGTCCGTCAGTTGAAGACTCAAAAGAAATAACTTAACTTGGTGTCAAATTGCTTGTAGTTATCCTAAGCAGTTTGGGATTAAAACCTAGAAAAATCGGTTCAGTAGTATCAGAGCCATGAATCAAAATGTGGAAAGACCACCCTAAAATATTGATAATTTTGTTACAAAAACTAACATAAATGATGGAATAATGCACGGATTGATATACGATTTTGCAAAAATTCGTTTTATTTGACTGGAAATCACGTGAAGATCCGTCCATAATTTACCCTAGGCCCCACATAAACCCTACTCCCGGAATACTGTTCGAAGGCCTAAACCCGTAATAAATAGTGGTATCATTACAAAATTTTGTACGTCACAGTTTTATAGGACTAGAATGACACTGTGAAAAACTTTATGATCGAAAGAGTCAGCAATTTGAATGAAATTGTTTCTGACGTTTAAAATAATTTTATTCAGTTTTGAATAAAAATTTTAACACAATGTTGTAAAAATAATAATAAATGCATAAAATTGTTGTGGCTGAAATTTGCAAATGGTTTCTTAATGAAAGATATGTGTGGTTGCAAAAGAAATTGTTGCTCTATTTTGAACACCAAGTGAAAATGTTTCTTTGATTGTGAACGAAGCTTTAAAGAAATTTTTTTCTTTATTTAAATGAAAAGGTTCTTGTATTTCAATGAAATTTGTTCAATGACATAAATTCAATAAATTAATTACTACAATTCGTAATTTTTATGACAATTTTTTATTAGTTTAATTTCAATCATGTTTTCAATGTCCTGTTACAAATTCTTTCATACATTCATTTAACTTCAATTAAAGAAGAAATAATGTGAGAATTTTTTGATATTTTTTTTTTATCAAAAAGTAATTTCAATTTTTGGGAATACAAAATTTAAATTTCAAAAGATTTTGTTATTCGTGCTAAATTCCCAGTTTTTATTATTGATAAAAACACTTGAAATTTATTGTTGATGGGATAAGCTATTCCTATGCGCATTTCACTGGTTGCTTAGGCCAGATCATCAGGAAACTTCATCCATAAAGATTTTAGAAAAACTAAAGATATTAAACCAAGTAAAAATGTTAAACGTATAAGACTTATAGCAACAGTTCTACTTGTAATAATATCAAAGCTTAAACAAAACAACATCAAAATTTTTTTTTTCTTTGTCGTTGTTTTTTTAACCTATTACTAACATTAAGTTAAAATGTTGCATTGATATTATAAAACATTTAAATTTACTATTTTTTTGACAAACTTTCATGTCTATTGGCGAAAATGATTTTTGTAGTGTTAATGAAAAAAAATTAATGAAATTCATTGATTAGTTTTTTGAAGTATATTTTATTCAGCGTGGATATCAAGACTAAACTAATCCCACGAAGCTCTACTATTGTCTACAGGAGACCAGAGTCTCTGGCAGTTAGCGCTAAAGACAAACTGTTATGGGATGCCACAAACAAGGTTTGCGTATCCGACATTCGTAATATAATCGCGATTCCTTTATGACGAACACACAGAAAAAAATCAAGTTAAAAACGTCGAAAACAAGGTTGATTTAAAATTTTTCGGTGGTGATTTTGCTTCATACGTTTTTCATGTTAATTCAACCTGATTTTATAATTACTTGCGAACAACATGTTTTTCTTTTAAAATAACTATAATTCATGTTAATTTAACATTGCAGTAAAGTTACAGCAAAATGTCATTTATATTGAAATAACAATCCGAATCACGTTGAATGAAAGTTGTTTCAAGTTGAAACAGCGTGAATTTCATGTAGAATCAAATTGGTTTGATTGTGTTATAACAGTGTGAAGAAGCTTCAGAGACAACATATGCATTTATTTAAGAATAATTCAAAACACTTACCCCTGTAACACATGTTTCACTTATTTTGTAGTCGCCTTTGTTAACAGATCAATCAGCAGAATGGCCCGATATGGGTTTCGCCATCATTCTACTTTGAAAACTTGATGTACTATTTAACTAAATAATTTTAATTAAAAGAATACGGGAATTGTCTTCTTTTTATAGCATAGTTTAAGAACGAGAATAAAAAAATTAACATACTTAACTATGTATGTATGTATGCATGTTAATTTAACAAGATACACTTTGATTTTAATATATAAAACAGGTTTTTATGGATTCAATATTGAATCCATATTTATTTATATTTTAATATTTTTTTTTATTTCTTTTAACAGTGAATAATATTAAATAAACGTGATTAAAGATTATTTTAATATATTTCATTTAAAATTAATATGAAATAATGATACATTTAAATAAAGGGCATACTTTTGCAGAAATTTACTATGATTCTCAATCAACATTTTTCCATGTTAATTTTACATCGGTATTTGTGTCTGTGTGAACCCGCAACCTCGGCACTGATAGACTTGCTCACTACCAGTTAGCCTACCGGGACACTCGGCCTGTTTAAATTTGATTTCATTTGTCAAGGAGACTATTTAAGCTTTCAAGAACACTGTTTTTAGGATTTATAAAAAATTGCAAGCTTTATGGAAAATTAAGAGCTTTAAAATTACTTTAAAATATATACAAATTTTTCGTTTAGCTTAAAATATTTTCTTTAAGGAGTCTTAATTTATTATAAAAATGTTTCAACTGTAATTTTTAGTCTTAAATAAAAGCCCAAACTACCGCTTAAAGTACTAAAAATTGTTTTTATCTACGCTTATATTTAACTAAACCCTTAGTTGTAAAATTAAATTTCAATACTAATTTCCACATTGACAACAACTTAAGGCCATAACCAAATTATTTGCAGTTGTCACGCATACCATTTTCTAATAATCCACTCAAATAATCAACTATTCATAATCTATACAACAAAAGTTTTCTTAGAAAACCTTAAACCACCCAGAAAATCGCTGAAGTTCATCTCCAGAGACTTAATACGCCTTTTTACTTACATACGTGTGTAAATATTTTGACATTTTATTATGTTTAGCTGGTTCATTGAGTTTATCGGGGCAAATAAATACACATACACGCATATTTCATCAATAGTTGACAAATCCTTATTGAAGTTCCTAAATCTAAAAAAAAAAATTATCTAATACTCTAAGGCAGCATTAAACTCATAAACACACCTCAATGTGACTAAAATGGCTTATTGTTAAAGACTCAAGTTTTGAAAGGGGTATTCCGTATGTAGAGAGTAAAATAATATATTTCAGAAAAAATATTATAAGGAACCTATATGTGACCTTCTCCGAGAAAAGGCACCTAGTGTGTCAAAAAACAGGTTTGGACTTAAGAGTGGATTCTGGTGCCTAAAAGGGTGACGAATATATTTAAATGCGTTTTTCACAAAACGTAATTTTCACACACTAGGTCCCTTTTCTCGGAGAAGGTCACACATATAACTTTAATATCAGTTAAGAGTTTTTTGATTTTTTTGATTTACTTATTTTATTTGTATTTTAATTTATAAATGAAATACCCCTTTCCTATACCTTTATGGATTTAGGTATTACTATTTGTTTACTCATTTGTACCCACCCAGCTAGCATTTAGCTGATTATTTTTTGTTAAAATCACCCAAATGATTCTTTTCAGATCAGTTTTGATTATTAAAAACTGATTTATCACTTGAGTGATTAGAAAAGAATTCATATATGATTCATCTAATGTTTTAATAATGATTTTTAAATATTTTGAATTTTTGTTTTTGCCAAATGAAAAAAATAAAAAAAAACTTGTATGTTTGCCAAATAAAAAAGAAGCTTGGAAAAAAAGAAGCCCACAAATTATTGCATATGTATGACCAATAATGTTAGTGCAAATTGTTTCTTCTCTTCTTTGCGAAAAATCGATAATTTTTATTGGGTTTAAAATAAAGCTGGTTCGAATAATCGGAGAACAAATAAAAAAACATGACAATTGAAAAATTATATGAAATATAATCAAAAACTATACAGTTCACGATTGAAGAATGAGACGAAATCATCATAATTTATCACAAAGCAATCAGAAAATTGTATCACAAATGATTCTTTTAGGTGATTCATCGGTAGGGTACCGTTTTCTCACAATGAGAGTATCATTTATAATTGAAAAATTAGCTTATATACGGGTATTTTGCTCTTAAAGGTGATTCCTAAATAATTAGATTATGATACAAATGCAAAATGTATACAAGCATTACCCGGTGCGTTTTGCTTCCCCCATTGAAATAAAGTTGGTAAAATTTTTTAAAACAACATCTCGTAAATGGAAAGCAAAGAAAAATATAAAAATATAAAAAATTTTTTCCAAATTTGGAAACTTAACCTTCAATTTTTCTGCTGATCGATCAGTGTTGTGCATTTGCTGTATTCCCCTGCTGTCATCCACATGGTGGTATTGACATTGATTTGTTGCCGTGGTGATTTTTCCGTGCTTGTGCTTTGGTTGGTTATGTCATTTAATGTGATTTCTTTTGGTGGCTTTGTATGAGCAGCTACACGCTTACTTAATGTTAAGCGCCAAATAATACGGGAATTACTGTGAAAAATTTAGAAAAATCGATTAAGTATTTCAGTACCCATGTTCTGTAACTTTAGTGAGAACAACTCGCATCGAAAAGATGTGAAATAAAATTTTCCATCGTTTCTCGAAAAGTGAGAAAAAAGCGTGTCTGAAACTCATGTCGAAAACTATCAAAAGAGTTTACGTCGCTTCGTTATATTGTCATAATATTCCACTCGAAGCCGATGTGGCATTGCAGACGTTGAGAAAGCCACTTAACAGCGACCTAAATTTACTAAAATTAAAACATTTTCAACGACGGCGGTGAAAATACAACCGTCGGCTGTACCAAATAATGTAAAGTGTGACTTTAAGGCTTGTTTTTGCAAACGAGCTTTTAAAACATTTGTATATTTTTTAAAATTATTAAAAGCTAAATAATTAAACAATGTAAAAATGTTCCAAGTACAAAATATTATTATTATTATTTGCATTTTAATTTTCAATATGTTTTTCAATGTTAAAATTTTTTCTCGCCCCGTTTTTTTTGTGAGGTTATTTGACAGTTCAAAGCGCGAACATTCTCACAGAAATTTAACAGACACATATTTTCTGTACATTGGCGAGTAATTTCCTTACGTGACAGCTATTACTCGCCAAGAATTTTACAGACGCAGTTAAGTGAGGAAAAGTGTTGGTTGTTTCCATTTATGGCGTTTTTGTTTCATTTCTCATATTTCAATCGAAAATTTTCTCGACGCGAAAGTTACAGGAAATGGGCACAGGAGTCTATAAGTAACAAACAAACGGACTAACAAACAAATACACACACATACACAAAAACAAGCTTAATTAAATTTTTATATATACAAATTAAAATATGTTTGTGTGTGATATAAAGACGTCACTTGGTGTTATTAGTATTGCCATTGTGGTATGTGTATTCTATCTTTATCTTCACTTTGTGAATAATGTTCATAATGAGTTGATGATTTCAGTGTTGCTTTCGTTATAATTACTCTTGGTTTTGTTTTTGCTATTTTAATCGTTATTTTGACTGTTAAACAACTCAACTAGCACACAAATAACACATTACAGTACTATACAATAAATTGTATACATGTATATCTATATATATATCTGTTATATATCACATTATACACAATATTTGTTTGAGTTTGAGAAAAGCAAAACAGTCGGGCGTAATTGAAAACAAAATAGATGCATGAGGAGTTCAATAATAAAACGATGTAATTCTATTTTTTATTGAATTAAATCCTACGTATAAATTATAGTACCAATCATAAGTTAAAGTTCTATATGTGCCACAGTCTTCATTAATTTGATGAAGTAGAATCTGTCACAATTAACCAATCTCCATAAAATCAGATTTCCCCATTTTTCAGTCACTTTAAGCCAATGTTGTGTACATAAAGACATACGTTTTATTTAATTTCAAAAAAATTAAAAAGATTGTTAAGCATTAAAATAAATACATATCGGAAAAAAACACAACGTCCCATCTTCGGTAACTACGGGATTTTTTAAAAGTTTCATGGCCGTTTTCTCATTACATGATTAAATTTTTTCCCAACGAAAAACTGCACATTAAAGAAATTTGGTTTTCTCAATGTCTCATTTGCTTCTATTCTGTCGCAAAGCTAACCAGCACTCATCTGCCGATTATTTATTTTCCTTCTATTTGCCGTACAGATAAATTCAATCAGCTGACTCCCAACTTTTACATGTATTTTGAGAGGTGTTGCCAGCTTAAAACCATATTTTTGTCGGAATATTGAGAAACCCAAAATTGTTAACAGACAGTTTATCGGTATAATAAATTTATGTTGACATTAAGTAACAGGCAGTTTGACGGTACATTGAGAAAATGGCCATCAGTCTGTCAAACCAAACACTTTCAAACATGTCGACTGCCGATGTTCTTTGTTGTGTACAACTTTTCGTTTTTTGCTTTTGCCTTTACTTTCATTTAATGAATCAGAAATTTGGTGAGAAAAAAAATTAAAAATTTTTTTTAAAATATTATGTCATATTCAAAATGTAATAATTTCGCCGAATAAGCCGAATGTGTTCAGATTATTTCTTCAATATCTGGAAAACCAATTTACATACGAAGAAGATTTTAATGTCATTTTAAAGAGAATACTTGGGGCTACATTCATCAACAATACTCAAATTTATAATTGCAATAAACATTGAAATGTTTACAGTAACTAAAATTTTCTTTTGTAAGAATAAACATAGTGTAGTTACCGTAACCATTCCTAGCCATATATTTTTTATGCGTGTAATATCCAAATAACTTAGTTGAAATCAATTTAGCAATTTTGATTTTTTATCTATGGTAAATTCAAAGGCAGTATAACTGACTGTACCTTTTGGTTTCAAGGGTAATAAATAGTTTTTCGAAAGAATGTTTATAAGACTAATGCCCGTAATTTCTACAAAAATAAATCTAACTGTGTATAAAATTCTATGGTGTAAAAGCTGACACATTTTAATATAAATCTGGAAGTAAAAACACAAAGGAAAAAAAAACGTTGAAATTAGTAAAGATAACGGTTAGGTTCGAACACGAACAGCTTTCTTTTTGTAGATGTGACGGGCATAATGGTTAATTATTAACCCATCACTACAAAATTGGCTTGTTTAAATTCTAGTCATAATAACAAAATCGATCTACATTTCATTACAATATTTCATTTCAATACAAATAATCGTAAGCATTTATGCGTATTAAGGTAAAATCCAGCAGAGTTCATTATATGCGACCTGCGGTAAATTTTAGACCAATCTTCATGCAAGTGGGTAGTATGATTTCAAGTTAATCAAATTTGTCATACATTGGCGTATATAGTATGTATCCTGGGAACATTTTTATGGACAATTATAACAATTCGTACCGATGGTATACGCTGGTGGCTTGTTTCGCATATTCCTTGGGCAGCCAGCAAGAAAACAGGTCAGCTGGATTATTTAGTGGTTGCATTATCACCCAATGCCAGTGCCCATCCAACATAGCAATTACTCAGTTGGCGACATTGCAAAATTCAACCAATTCGTCTACCTAATTAAGAGCAAAAGCATTCTTAATTCTATCTTAGATAGATAATCTAAAGAGACAACCACTGGTTTCCCCAGGTATCTGTGCCGAATATCTCGAATTCCTGTACCCATGTTCTGTAACTTTAGTGAGAACTTCTCGCATCGAAAAGATGTGAAACAAAATATTCCATCGTTTCTCGAAAAGTGAGAAAAAACTGTGTCTGTAACTCATGTCGAAAACTATCAAAAGAGATTACGTCGTTACGTTATAAATGTCATAACATTGCACCCGAAGCCGCTGTGACGTTGCAGACGCTAAGCACGTCAGTTTACGGCGACAAAAATTTACTCAAATTGAACATTTTTTAACGACGGCGGCGAAAATACAACCGTCGGCTATACCAAATAATGTTAAGTGCGACTTTAATGTTTGTTGTTTGCGAACGAGCTTTGAAAAAAGTCGTATATTTTGTAAAAATTTTAAAAGCAAAATAATTTAACAATGGAAAAATGTGCCAAGAACAAAATGTCATTATTATTATTCTTTGCATTTTAATTTTTAATTGTTTTTTAGTGTTAACATTTTTTCTCGCCCCATTTTTATTCGTGAGTCTTTTGACAGTTCAAAGCGGGAACTTTTCTCACAAAAATGTTACAGACACACTTTTTCTGTAAATTGGCGAGTAATTTCCTTACGTGACAGCTAGTACTCGCCACAAAAGTTACAGACACAGTTTAGTAAGAAAAACAGCTGTTTGTTTTAATTTATGGCATTTTTGTTTCATTTCACACATTTAAATCGAAAAGTTTCTCGACGCGAGAGTTACAGAACATGGGCACTGGACACTGAAAATTAAACACATTTTCCTCGACGTCATTGAAATCCAGACCAATTTTCCTCGTATGAGTCCCTACAGGCCAGTGACTAGTTATCGCTGAGATCACTACCCTAATCTACTCTTTTTTTAAACCTAAGCCAGTTCACAATTCTCTTCATATGGAACAGGTAGATTCTCGAGTCCACCCCAACAAGCCACAATTCTCTGGTTATGGAGCAGTTGATTCTCGAGTCCACCCCAACTGGGCAAGTCTGTAAGACTCGTGATTAGTAAGTGAGCCGTTGGAAAGCCAACGAATTGATCAATGAATCTGCCATTCAAAAGACTATCTCATTCGGCAAGCTCATCTGCTAATTGATTACGGTGGCAGTTTGCATGCCCATATTAGCGTTACCTTCGAATACTTCGCAATCTTATTTAAAGAAAATCTGCAGTTAAACTCGATGTTGCAAAGACTCCCGCTAGGTATGCAATGGCATCCTTGCCATCAGTAAATATATATATATATTTATATATCCATCGATATGTGACAACACCTTAGCCAATTAGCTGTCCGCCTTACAGCAGATATTTCCGTCTGCAGGACAATACAGTAATCCGGTAGACGAAAGGGAACCTTCATATCTAGTTTTAAGTCCATTAGAAAGTGGAAGAACGTTGTAAGTTACTTACAAAATTGTACGAACGGAACTATCGAAAGTATTTGATATGTGTAATAGAGGTACAAAAAGAAAAGTGCATGTGGAAAATCGATTAGACAGCAAATATTAAAGGTTGAGATAGTGGAAATGCTGATATTACAAGAAAAAATAAGAGCATACCTTCAAAAAACCGACCCAGTGGAGGTAATGTAGGAAAATGTTAGTAGTATACACTTTGTGTTATGAAAGGTGGAATTACGTTTTAAAAGCTAATAGTCTTGATAATTTTAGTAGCGTAAAAAATGTTTTAACGGACATTGCGTTTTTGAAAATTAACCGTTTTTTCACAAAAACAAAATTAAACAATAAATTGGCATGTAACTTGATATTTAACTTTTTGCATTAAAGTTTTTGTTATCATTACTTTTAATAATGTTAATAAAAAAATTAAAAACTGAAAAATTATTATTTCGTCACTTACAACGTTATTCAAGGCTTTGATTCAAATGTAGAATAAGAATATTTTCTTTAAAAAATAAGCAGACTTATTTTAAATTAATATTTAAAAATGTTGTTACTAACGTTTTTTTTATTAAATGTCGGACTTGGTCCGACATCAGAGATCTCAGTCAAAATTGTTTGGTGGGTTAATGCGTGTAAGTATGTTTCTTTTTCTCTTTACAAAAATATTGGATTAATGTAAACAAATGCATTCATTGTCTGAACTGTGAGCTCTAATAATTTTTCATTGTCTCCTTGTTTTTGTTTAATGTAAATAAAGTCATTGGCTGGTGGCTTTTCAAACTATTGATTTATATGTCAAGTTAAATTAATAGCAAAATAAAGAAAGACAATCACAAGAATTTATAAATGTCGATATTTATTAAAATGTTCATTAGGGATATAACTTTTTAACAATTTATAATATCAAAATTGGCATAGCACAGTCCGATAGAGCATAAACAACCGCGATGAAGCTTTGAAAATTTTTAATTTTCTTTTTGGTTAAGAAAAATTAATAATACGTTTATTTAAAACAAAAAACAGCTCAAGTATGAAATTTCATTAATATTTAGAGATGGTAAGAGATTTTTCCGCAAACCAAAACGTATCTTTAACCTTTTTTAAAGAAAAAAAATTAAAAATTAAAAAAAACAAAACAGCGTATAAAATTATGAATATTCAATATTTCATTAAGGCTGCCTCAAAATAATTTTAAATTATGTAAAATAATATTTTGGTTAGTTCCAATCCGTGATTTAATTAAAAAAAAAAAAAAAAAATTTTTAAATAATTTTTTACACACCAGTTTAGAAAAACCAATTGATGCACGCAAGATTATAATTTTCGTGGTTACTAGGACATGGTTGACCTCATGGTACTATGCCAAAAATTAGGTTATACCCCCAATGTACATATTATTAATATATCGCTCATTTGCTGGAACAACGTCATAACTAAAATATATTAGTTTTACAAAAAACGACATAACGACTTAATTTACACACAACATCATGGAAATAGAAAAAAGACTTGATTTTGCATTATCTGCAAATAAAATAATTACAACTTCATAAAAGTTCTGATATTCATTAGTGGTATTAAGCGATTTTTCACTTAAGACATTGTTGCAGCAAAAGAGCGATATACGAAATTGTAACGTTACTGACTTATCATCATCGCACAGCATAAGCGCTTGTTGCTAAAAAGTTAAAACTTAGACCGGAGGTGGGTCTCTTATTAAGTCGATCCACTAAGACGGAATTCGTAGAAATTCGAATGTAAATTGGGTTAAAAGGGTAAAAACATATTAATTAAGTATATCCCCTAAACTAAAATAGATAGAAAAATAATTCATAATTATCGTTATTTATTAAAAAAAAAATAAGCGAACAGGTGTCTGATACGTTTTTAGAAAGTTTAGGGAGTATATCACATTCGTAACTTATCTAAAAAATTTAAATACAAATTTTATACTTTTTCGAAATTCGAACGTCTAAGGGCCATTATTACAACTTAAAGTTAGCTGTTACCCGGCAGATAACAGACGCTTTTTGACAGATAACACATTATTATCTGTCAACTTAATCTTAACTTTAGCTAACTTTAAGTTGTAATAATGGCCCTAAGAGGTGAAAATTGTTCCTAATTTTGGTACTTTTTTACAAACCATTTTTCACCAATTACGTATTAGATTTTGGTACTTTTATGTGGAAAAAACCAAAATGGGAATGGAGATACGCTAATAAAAATTACTTTTCCGTAATAATAATGTATGCAAAACGCAAAAAAACACGCAATTTCTTTTTTATTGAAATACTTTTGTACAATAACATTAATGACGATCAATTGTAATGAGTTTAAATTATTAAAAATTTTTTGGTATGTAGAAAATTAGATGAAATGTGAAGAGGTTTTCTAAATATTTCAGGATCCTTTTAATGGGTTTAAAATTGCTTACTAATGTCTAGTTGTGCATACATTGAAAATGGGGGGAAACAATTGAAATTTTCAAAGTCTTAAATATGTGTGGGTTAATAATACAGAAAATATTTTTAAGTTTGTTGGCTGATTCGTGAAATATTAAGCGAATAATACAAAAATTGGTGTTAATTATGCAAATATTAATTGTCACTATATCTTTAAAACTAAAGCTGTTAAAAATATATAATGATGCCGTCGTAATCAGCACTGTAAATTTTACTAAAAACAATGAACAGAAGTCAGGAAACGTTTGGTGTTCAGCAGTGTTATACCATGACTTTTAAAATAAATCTGAACAATAAGCAAACGCTGCTCAGGTGTGAGTCTATTCCTGACGAATTTTTAAATCAAACAACGAGGAGGGGAAAATAAATCCGAACGGTTTTAAAATTCCCACTTCCAATTAATTTTTAGCAGGTATTTGCCGTCATAACTTTGAAATCAACAAAATTTTTTAAATAAAGGTTTACCTTAATATACAATTATTTGCTTATTAATTTAATATAAAGAACTCAGGTAATGTTTTAAATTTACCATAAAAAGCACATGTTTGAAAACAGCACTTTAAGTTTTCTTCAAAGTCCTAAATTGTATTATTACATTATAAACTTATCCTTAAAGTTTCAACTATTAAATTAATTCAGTAATTAAAATATTAAATACAAACTTAAATTATAAAATAAAAATAAACACAAAGGAAAAACCATTTCTCTTGAAAGCCATTTAACATTATTCAAATGTATGGGTAATTTATATTTATAATGAAACTTTATTACGATTAATATTTCTATTATTTAGTCGTATAAATATTTATTTGAATGCAACATCTAATTAGAAATTGTAATTTTAATCATGTTATTAATTAATCTTGATTAAATAACTAATTGGCCTTTGTTTTCTTATAATGTGAGGGTGTGCGTTGCTTAGCAGTTATGTAAAGGGTGGTCCAACCATAATGCATGATGGTAATTGTGAGTCACACCTTAACGTCAAGTCTTTTGCCAAGCTTCATTTGATATTTCATTGTTTCAGTGTTTGACAAATTCAACCACAATTAAGATTGTCGAAGACTTTTACGAAAATGCATTTTGTGCACTTTATCTTCAGCGACGAAGCACACTTTCACTTCAGTAGATACGTTAACAAAGAGAATTACCACATTTGGGCAAATGAGAATATATGGAGCTGAATTTAGAGAAATTTAAATTAACGCGCTTTGTAAGAAATAACCCGATTGTTGATGATTTTTTTCTGGCTGATTATAAAGTGGAATTAGTTGACAGCTTCCAAGATCTTGGTATATTATTTGATCCTAAATTGAGCTTTCCAATTGTTCTGAAAAAGGTCAACAAGAAAAAGAAAGACAAACATGAAAAAACAAAAATGTACTTTGGACTTCAAGAAGAACTCTTGACATAAGTATGGAAAAAATAGAAGTAAGGAAATACATGTAAAATCAATTAAAAATGGATAATCATTCAAAAAAGCAAATTTCGCTCGAACAAAGGTTAACATACAATTTGGTTTAAGGATTGATGTTTGACTATTGACGTCAGTAGTCGTCGATGGCTGCGAGTGTAAGACGGCAAATCCCTCTGAGGAGATCGAGTGGTAGCGATCGAAACATGTCAGGGTAACCAGCCGCCTGGGTTCGAATCTCAGGTCAGTCAAGAATGAAAGATTATCAATAACCATTTTAATTAATTTTCATGTTGTAAAAATTCCTTTCTTCATAAAACTAATTTAATGACAATTAAATTTGATGAACTTAAAAGCCTGATTAAGAATATTGAAAATTTGGATTAAAAACCATAAATAGTTCAACAAAATTACCACAATACTAATTTCTGCATGTAACAGCTATAATAAATAGAGCAAGGGGTTCACTGGGTTATATAAAACGTTGGGCTAAAGAGTTTAATGATCCGTATATTGGTAAACATTATTCATGGCACTAGTTCGACCTATTCTTGAATATGGATCGATAATATATGGGGCCCTATTTACCAAATCCATTTCAATGCCATTCAGTCGGTCCAAATATAATTCCTGTTATCTTGTCTTCGTGGATTACGTTTTAACCCCTTAAACTTGCCTTCATATGCTGCTCGACTTGCTCTTATTAAACTTCCTACATTAAAAGGTCGTAGAACTATGCTTAATGTGTCATTTTTATTCAATGCTATTAATGGTGACATCTGCTGTGAATTTTTAATATACCTTTATCAGTTGCATTTGTTAGAGCTAATTATGCTAATGCTGGCCATCTCAGGAGAATTAGCAATGCATTTAACAACTTATATAGATTTATCGACTTTTCATCAAATCCTAATGCTATAAAAATTGCATAATCACATTTCTCAACATTTCGTAATTTTATTGTTAATTATGTTTAATATTTTTATGTGTATCATTTTGTAATCAATTATTTTTTTAATTGTCTGTAAGGAATAAAATTCCATAGACATAATTATATTAATAAATAAATGAATATAAAGAGCGACTTTTTGGTGCGGTTTATGGGTTGACGGTGTCATCGGTCCGTGCTTCTTCGAAAATGAGGTCGGCCAAGCAGTTACCGTGAACGATGTACACGAATGAAAACAGACATCTTGTGGCCAGAAATTGAGGATATGGACTTGGTCGCTTTGTGGTTCCACCAGGATGGTTTCACTTGCCACACAGCCAATAAAACAATGGCTCTTTTTTGCGAAAAATTCAATGGCCATGTTATCTCAAGTCGTGGCGATTAATTGGCCGTCACGACCATGAGATTTGACACTGTTGTGTTCGTCAATAAGCCAAGAACAATTCAAGAGCTTAATAATGAGATATCTCGTCACATTAACGATATTGAACCACAATTATGTCTCAAAGTCATTGAAAATATGTAACATCGAATAGAGGTATGCCACCGTAGCCGTTTGGAGCATTTGGCCGATATTTTGTTTCAAACATAATTTTCATGGATTATTAAGATAATAATTGGAAAATTTTTTTGTTTTATTTACAATTAACATCGTGCGTTTTGACTGGACTACCCCTTATGTATGTGTGTGCGATGCTGTTATCTATTCCAAATACCCTGCAGCTAAAATCGTTACTAGTTAGGTTTTGGACTTGTTTATTCCTACACAGAAAAAATTTTTGAAAAAAATTATTCAGTTAAATAATTAATTGGTGTACATTAATTATTCAATTATTCAATGTACATTAATTATTCAATTAATTTTTTGTTTGCTGCAATTAATTTTTTTAATCAAAACCCATAAAATTAAATGTTTGTGTATATGTGGTGTATTTTTTGTTTATGCAATTAATTTTTTAATTGTCTAAATTTGTGTCCCATGACTCGAAAATACAAATCCGTTAATTTTGCAGGGGCAAAATTAGTTAAATATTTAATTGTATGAACGATTGCAATATTTCGACTGCACAGCTTTATAAAGTAAAAAAAACGATAAAAAGTAGATAAAAAACAATTAACTTGTTTGTTGTAGAAACAACTACAATACAAAAAGAAAAACGTAAATTTTTTGTTGGTTCTAGAGTTGACTAATTATTTTCATTTTTTAATAAATAAATAAAAAGAAGAAAATTCCCGTACTCTTTTTGTTAAGATTATTTAGTTAAATACATCAAATTAACAATGTAGAATGATAATGAAAACCATATCGGGCCATTCCGCTATTTTCTCAGAATTGAGAGTTCCTTCTTTAACCCTTTCGGAACAGGAGACGATTTGCTAGTTTCAAGCTTTTATAATGGGCTATTTTTACAAAGATATGCATATTAAACTAATATTTATCTTTTTTTGTGTGCCCCTACCCAGGGAAGAGACTTGGGGTGGGACATGTATGTCCCATCAGGAGTTTGTCATGTGACATATAAGTCCCATTAGTTGTAAACATATAAAAAAGGGTACACAATATCAAGAAATTGGTTTCTGTTTGCAGCTGACATCACCAATCTATAAAAACTTTACTCCACCATTTCTGTGATTTACGGTCTAGTTCACACATTTTGGATAACTGATCAAAAAACCCCTCCAAACAACACGTGTTTTAATAATAAGCAAGACTTTGTTTAATATTTGTACTGAAACGTCTAAATAACTAAATGGGACAGTATTGAATCAATTAAAGTGAAAAACTTTAATACTAGGACTCTGGGAACATTCAGTGGGATACATATGCCCCAATAGGTGCGAAAGGATTAAGGTAAACAAAGGGGAATTTACCAAAAGTGAATGAAGCATGGTGTTATAAAAAAATATATAATATTCTCTCTCTCTATCTGGATCCAGGGGTAAGTGCTGAGAATGATTCTACAATAATTACTCACTCTAAAGCAATGGTGGGCGCTCCATAGCACAATTGTGCTGAGAGAGTTCACACGTATTCTTAGCCTCTTTAGTTTTGTTTTTGATGAGACACATTTTCTTATATTTTTTGTATTTTTTTCAAGAGAATTTACCCAGCAAACACACGTGTTTGTTTTTAAACTAGTTCATTTTGAATGAGACAGCAACGAATGCACATGAAGCGGATGCTTACATATTACGGTCAAATGCTAGCAACCATTCTTTTATTTTTCCTAAATAAATGTATTTTAATTTATATAAAAGTTCTTCCATTCTTTGCTCCGGTATGCTCCATCAAGCATACATTCTTTTATTTTCATTTAGTATTTTTTTTATTTTTTTTTTAACTAATTAATTGTTAATTTAACCTTTGTTTTACATAAATGAATATGGTTTTTAATTTTTTGAACTATTAAAAAAATGTTTTATTTTACTTTAAATGCGTAAAATATTAAATAAAGAAATATAATGCATCATTATCAGCATTGAATCTGTACAGAAACAGTTCCTTTTATTTTGTTTAAGAGGTCTTGGATGGAATTCACTTGTATTACCTTCCTATGAAAGCAGACTTGGTCTTATTAAGTAACTGACGTTAAAAAGTCGAAGAATAATGCTAAGTATTTCGTTTTTAATGGGTCTATTACGCGGTGATGTTGATTCTGATTACTTGTTGAGTAAAATTAACTTAAATGTTCCAGCTAGACCTACACGAAACTTTCAGCTGTTAAACTTAAGGTATTATCGTTCTGTTTACGCTAACAATGACTCATTTCGTCAAATTTGCTTAAAATTTAATAGTCTATATCATCTAATTGACTTTTCTGATAGTAACGATGTTTTAAAAAAAAAAAATTATTGTTTATTTAAACTAATTACTAAAATAATTTCTTTGTTTATTGTACTCTAATATAAGCACTTATGTCTGTAAGGATTTTTTAATCTATAGACTGAAATAAAAATAAAAAATAAAAAATATATTTCAAACGTTTGGCTTTGTGTTTGGTGGGTAATTCTGCCATCTCACTAATACTAATATACATCAATACAAGCACAGTTTTAATTGTGCCCACTTCTGCTCTAAAGCAATAATTAAGTATGAAAAAATATTGAGGAGAATCGAAAAATTTATTTTTGATGTAATTAGTACTTATACTGTTAATAAAGCAACTAGTTTTAAACTAAACAAAATTCATAAAAATTAACTCTGTGACAACCTAACTTTAAATACGATAGTTTGAGGTATGAAAAAAATCCTAATTTTCACTAGTTTAAAGTTTTATTTCTAACAAGATACTTGTTACTTTGTCTGCAGGGTACTTGAAGCAATGAATTTAAGTATCTATGTCTATGTTCATAAATATTTCATGAATATGAATTTTGTTGTGTAATAGCAAATAATTGTAATGCCTGTATATTTTTGGCAAAAATTAATGTTTCAGTAAAAATATTATAATTTTAGAAAGAATTGGCTTTAATTGATTGATTTAGCACTCTTTAAAAATTTTGAAATACACATGCAAATATCTTAAACTGGCACAGCTGGCACTTAAGTGATTGCAAAGTATTTCTTTAACGAATATTGAGGCCACTATTACGGTTCACAACTCAACTCAGTTGAGTTGTAAATAAGACAACTGGTTCTGTTTAGTTGTAATTTGTTGATGTTTTTGTTCGCTCCAATTAGCAAAGTTGTAAACCATAATACAAAAATTAAAAAATTACAACTAAGATAACGGAATGTCAATTTTATTATAATGCAATCCATCTATGGAACAGACTTCCGAATAGGGTACAAACAACCAGCAACGTAATTACTTTTAAGACCGAAATAACAAAACATTTGAACAATAATATAACGTAACTTGACACTTTAAACTAAATATTGTTTTTACTTTAAGTATTTTTGATAATTTGTAATTAGTTTGTATTATTGTTAAACTTTGTTATTTTTAATTTGATTTTAATTTAATTTTATTCAATTTTTTTTTAATTTTTTGATCCTTAAAATTTAGAAATTTTTCATACCTCTTTTAAATTAAATTGTTTTAAGTTGTATTACCATAACTTCTTCTAGTTCCATACTATAATTATAAGATGTATGTCTCGTTGTATGGAAATACAGATAAATAAATAAAAAATAAATAAAAGAGTTGAGTTATGAACCGTAATAGGGGCCTAATTTATCGTTATACAGGCTTGAACTTATGTCTGCCCTGAGTGTTAACAGGTACCATCCCAATAAATCTTGGAGCTTCAAGCGTAGCAGGTTTCGAAAACATAAATGAATATGTGTTTCTTACTATGCTATCTATACTTTGTGCCGAGTTCTTACTTTGAATTTTACGGTGTGGGTTCACACTTTAAAGCAATATATTTAAGACACCAAAATACACGTTTTTTCAACGCATATAAAATCTGGCAAGTGTAAGGATCAGCTTGACACATTGATTTTTTTTATAACAGTTAGTCTTAATTATTCTTCTCTGCAAACCTACTTCGTAGTGGGAGAATCTCGTCGCCTTTTTAATTTTTTTTCTACAAGATTCGCTCATTTACCATACCGAATCTCTAAGTAAATGTCTTGTTCGTTTACTTTTTAAATATGCCATTAGCAAAATAAGTAATTTTTTGTTGAGATCTGATATTTACAATAACCATTTTGGACTTTTTTTTGAACCATAACCTTGATTAGAACTTTTGTCGTTTAAGCAAAACGAGTTGTTTGCAATGACCTGCAATTTTTCTTTATGCAAAAAAATATAATTCATTTGCTAATATTTTCGTGCGCTAATCTCTTACGACTTTTAATAAATGGAACTATGCAATAAATCAGGAAAAAACATTTTATTTACTTAAATAACCACTATATTTTTTGGTACGCTATAATCAACTAACGTCAAAAATCATCATTATTTCAAATTCTATGGTAAGGTTTTTGTTTAAATATTTTTCTAAAATTTTAGATTTTTGAATGGATGCTCCATACTTCTTGTCATAACTTTTGAACGACATTTTTTATTAAGTCATTCGGCTTGGAGTTATTGATGCAAGAGTGGAATAAATTTTTATTTTTTTTTTTTTTTTTTTTGGTAATTATAAAATTTTTGAACTCATACAAAATGAACAAATACTTCCCAGTTTTGGTACTTAATTGTTAAGTCGCATCCTTTGGAAATAAAATAAATTTAATATTTTTATTTCGTGAAAATACATGGACAAATTCCTGTTTTATTCCCGATAAACTTCTATTTTATGCAGCTTTATAAAAAAGTAATTAAAATAAAGGATTAAAAAAAATATATCGTGTAATAAAAATGTAAAACTTTGTGACTTTTAGCTCTACCAAAATTTGCGATAAAAAAGGTCATAACTTGGTACTTTCAGTTTATCGGGTATAAAACAGGAATTTGTCCATGGATTTTTATGAAAGAAAATTTAGTTTTTTTTCTTAAAGATGCAACTTTACGATTACGTACCAAAACTGGGAAGAATTTGTTGATTTAAATTTTTTATGAATTTTTGAGTTTAAAAATTTTGTAATTAACCAAAAAAAAAATTGTTTTTCCTCTTGTGCCTCAATAACTAAAAAAAAAATTACATTTGAAATGCTTAAATCTGGTGTGGAATTGTTGCTTGTTGCATAGTGATATCAGACAGAGCCAAGCAACTACACTTCGTCTTTCGTCTTCGGTCACTGGGAAACGCTTCCTAAAGTAAGATAGTCGTGAAGCTCTTCCAAAATCAGTTTCAGTGCTAGGCAATAGGTATGGTATGTACAAACTGATAAAGCTAAACCATCATGCGACTTATTGCGAGACTATAAAATATAAACATATACAAAAATATTTATGTTTTGACAAACTATGAATTTTTGTGTACTCTATTGAACTGCATCAAAAACTACTCGTGAAGATAACGTTGTTTTTAACAAAAATAACCAACTCTACAAGCTTCAAATAGCCTGACCCATATATTAAATTTGATAATAAGTTATTTTAATTCAATAGAACAAACCAGTTTACCTAAATATTTAATTTATTGCATATTTTTAAATCTCTTCAAAGCCATAAACTAATTATTTACAAATTTGTTATAAAAATTGTATAATGAACATAAAGATTAAACAGGAAAACTCTATTACAACTTAACAAATCAAATTAACTTTAAGCTTTGCGCTAAAAACTTGTATGAACATGAAATTGTTGGACAGTTAGAGATAAATATATTTTATAGCCTTTAAAAATACCCACATTTAAAAAAGTGTTAATAATATAATACTAGAATACAATAAATAAATGAATAAATAAAAAGTTGGTATCATATAAAATAATTATAACTTTTTACAAAACAAAAACCTCAAAATAATAAAGTAATTAAATTTAATACCTAGGTGACGTATAACTAACAAACAACGAGTTTGCTATAGACGCTGAAGTGAATTTATGTATGCGTGAATGTATGTATGTGTAAATAGATGCAAATTGTATGCTTGTATGTATGTGTATAATACATATTACCCATCATACTGTTAATAACATTACTTAAGCGCTAACAAACTTTAATTAAATTGAAAAGTTTACACATTCAACAAAAAAAATTTGTTTATTAAATTATAAAATACATGTGTGTATATTTGTGTTGAAAAAATACGAACATCAAATACCACATACTCACACACATACACACAGAGAGAATTATAAGCTCTACTACATCAACTTACGGAATCGTACAGAGTTATGAGCCAGTGCCACAGTGTGTGTGAACACTTTTTAATTCCCGGATATGATGATGGCAACACAAAAATTGTTGAAAAAAAAGGGCAAAAGCTTAAATGAATTAACCGCAAAATTCAAATTATATTTTTATGTTAAAACTCCGTCAACAAAAAGAGAAAATTACCAAAAAAAAAAAAAAAGCTGTGCACACACCGACATATAAACTTTAATTGTGTTATAAATGTGTGTATAAAAAATGTAAAGTGAGGGTGTGTTATGCACCCTTTAAGTTATTTAGTGTGAATACCTTTTTTGCTTCAGAATAGAAGTGATATACATACGAAAAATTGCCTAGTTCTGGTTAAATTGGTGGCTGTAGACAAAATTAGCCAAAGTAAAATCGCCCAAAACATTGTGTCAAAAATAGCACAAAATGTTTTGTTTACAAATTTGGAAAACGCCTTCTTGGGCGATTTTTCGTAATTGTTAGGTAATAATTAATTTTAAGCATGGTTTTAAAACATTTTTATTTTATATATAAATTTTTATATAATTCGACTGTGTATTTCTAAGTCAAATTACAATCCTCAAAAGCTTCTATACTTTAATAGTCTTATTCCTTCAATGTTCTCCAGGATTTTTTCTATCAGAATTTTTCGTTTGTATTTTTCAGTAATGAGGCTTACATAAAATTTACAATAGGCACTATCCAGTTATAAGATACTAACCCCCTGTTCGTCGATAACGAATGAAGACTTCGTTCGCTTAAATTACATTTAAAACAAAAACAAATTATAAAATATTGTTTTTGTTTTACATGAAGGTTAAGCGAACGAAGTCTTCATTCGCTATCGACGAACAGGCCATAAGAATGCTGACGAAGACCGTAGTGGGCCAGAAAATGCATTACTTTCTGCTGGTATCTAATAGTTGTATGCATTTTCTTTACAATTTACTTCATTGCTAGCCAAAGGATAGCTATCCTTAAGTAAGTAAGCCTCGCAACAGAAATATACAAACGAAAATTCTGATAGAAAATATTCCTGGAGAACATTGAAGGAATTTGACTATTAAAGTATAAAAGCTTTTGAGGATTGTAATTAGACTTAAAATACACATTTGAATAATATGAAAATTTATGTAGTAAATGTTATACACCCAGATTCTATTTTGATTTTATGTTTTTTATTTTGACAAATTCTCTAGTTCTTCAAATTCTAGTACAAAAAAATGGTTGACAGCAAAATGACCCTAATGCCATGTTCGCACGGTGCTTTGGATTACTTCGCTCTCTGTTTTTATTACTTATTTGAATTACCATGTTCGCACGGCATTTTCCTAATCGGTTTTGACAGTTCTTCTTCTTCTTTTTTAAAAAGAATTTTGTTTATTGCTAAATTTAATTGTTGGTTTGCGGTTACTTGTATTAAGAATGGAAAGAAAAAGAATGTAAAAAATGTTATTTCAAAGAAATACATACATACATATAAAATATTTATTTTCTTTTTTGGATTCCATTAAATTTTACATTATAAAATTACTTCTTTTACTTTTATTTAGTTTCCTTATATTATATTTTGTTTGTTTTTTTAGTGCTTTGACAGCTGGTGATGGAAAAAACCAATACAAATTAGAGATCACATTGATTTTAAAGTAATCCACAGGCTAATAAAAATTAAAAAACGTTCAAATAAGATAATCCGCTATCAAAATTTTGTATGACAAATTATGAAATTCGGATCATAATTAAGCTGTGGATTACGAATGAGAGAGTGAATTACGAAAAAACGCTGTCGTGCGAACATGGTATAATAAGCAAAATCGGCAAAGCAAAGTTTGAAAAATTGCCCAAACTAAAAATCGTCCAACGTTAACGAAAAATGTCCCAAAAAATAAAAATTAAAATGATATCCAAAAATGGTGAAAAAGGCCCAAAAATAATGAATTAAAAAAAATACGGAATTTTAAAATCCAGAATCGCAATAGAGGTCTTCTCCACAGGCATGGGTAGCTAAAGCTTCTTTGCATAGTCGGCCTTCTTCCGGAATCAAGACTGGGCTCAGAAGCCTTAATTATGTTTAAAATAACCATATAACTGTCGCATACAACCATATTATGGTTGAATTAGTCCTCTATCAAGAAGCCACAACCGTATTATGGGTGCCTCTAAAAATGTTATGGTTAAGTATGACAATAATTTGTTTTAAAATCAACAATAGTATTTCCCTCTTTGCAAAGAGTAGCATGCTATGGTTGAAATCCAACCATGCTATTATAAGTGCTAAGCATGTTTTACTTATTTTTAACCATTACATGTTCGGATGCAACCATAATATGGTTGTGGCTACTAGATGGAGGACTAATTCAACCATAATGTGGTTGTGGGCAACAATAATATGGTCAAATGAAACAAAATATGTTTAAAGTTTTCTTTTTAAATAGTTTTGTTGGAGGTAACCATGTTTAAAAACGTTTTATCTCTGGGTGCATAGAAGCTTCAGAAAGAGAAAATCCTTGCGCAAGGCCCAAGGCCGGCTTTGCAGCCAAGATTGAGTTAGCAATTCGGGATTTTTAAAATGGAAATATTTTGCGAGCACAGATTTCAAAATTAGACACTTGTGTTGTGGTTGTCGACAGAGGCGTTATGTTGGAATTAAAGATATTACTTATTTATGCCCACTGAAATATTAAATTTTTCAATATTGTAGTGGCAACCCATTAGCTTCAGTAGTTTAGGCTGTGTAATGATGAATCATTCAGTTATTGACGTTACAGTTGTGTATACATATCAGAGATCAGCAAGGAGTAGTGAAAAAGTGAGAAGAGCTTAATCATTACTCATTATCATGTATTGGCAAATGCAAAATGAAAATGCAAAAAAAACGACCGATGTGTATACATACACGAAAAACGCCGAGCAAAAGAGCATAAAACCAACAAATGCAAACGTAAACAAACCAATGCAATGCCACAAATGCAAAGCTTTCAATGTAGTGGTGCCCATACCTGCTCATAATTTCTTGCAATGTTGTTGAAGCTCTTATTTACCCAGAAGTTTCATTATACTCATCGTACTCATACTTAGCAACATTTATGTAGTGGTTGATTTAGATTCAACTTAACCCAATTTGATAGGCGAAGCGAAATCAGTGATGCCAACTTAGCTATTATGGGGCCAGATTTGGCTATTTTTAATTACTCCTGGCTCGTTAGTTTTCCCGTTAGCTCGTTCTTTTCAAACGTAGTATTGAAACGTTTGACACTATTTACATCCATTAGACAATCCTCCCGTTTTTCAATTATGTTTGCAAGTGTACACATTTTTTGCTACGGTCAAAAGCATAGAAAGGCTTAGAAATCAAATCCTGTATTAAAAAAATGGATTAAACCTACAAAAATCCGTGGTAAGCTTTATGCAAATACAACAATTCAATAATAAAAGCTAAACATTTTCATAAGTACGCCACTTAGCGATGTTGTACTATCTTAAACAGATATATCACTTTTGCCAGATGTTCCGACAGAAACGCAAATTGCACACGCAAATTTTTCCTTATATACCGCAGCACATACACCATTTTTTAGCAATGTATCAAATGTTAAAATACTTAAACGGGTGTTCGCAGTTTAATACTTTCAAGTCTATCTTTAATAAGTAAATATTATTATCAAAGTTCATAACAGAAGCCCAATACGTTCTTGCCTAAGTTAACCTAATGCTCTCGCTTTTAGTTTGTAAGTGTTCGTTTTAAGTTAACACTTAAAGTCGATTGACGCATACACCCTAATAGCTTTTAATGCCATATCTTTCTTTAATATGTAAGTATTGATATCAGATTTAGCGATGCTAATTATCACAATAGCCAAAAAATTTTTATATGTTGACATAATTTTTATTTGTCTGTAAATACAGTGGGTAAGGGCATCGGAGTTAACCGATTATTAATCAAAAATTGTTTTACTTTCTTTTTACTTCCAAGCAAATTTAATTTAATTTAACATTGACCCAGAATATAAATCCTTTATAAGGTCTATAGTTATTATTCTAATGTACTACAAACAAAATGGCTGTGTTCTTTGCGACGTATCGAGAGAATTTACGCCCTTAAATTTTTTTAGCTGCAAACAATTTAAGCACATCAGTTCGGATTGTTGCCGCAGATATAAATCATACTTCCTAAAGCTTTCCGGGGCAATTTCAAATTTCCATCGGCTGTGTATTGTAGTATTTTCTTGTAAATTAACCAAGCTAATTAATCTTCTTTTTTAATAAATCATTTAAACTGCACACGCAGAGAAAAAATATGGTTTAAGTATGGTTACAAAAAACATATTATGGTCCCTGCAATGGCAACAAACAAACTGTTGTGGTTGTTAACAAAACTTTTTTCACGATTGATAATATTTTTTTTTTCTATTTAACAATAAAGTTGTTACCTCTTTTGAAACTTCAAATATGGTTGAATTTACACTTATACATATTATGGTTACCTTAACCATATTATTATTACGCCAACCATATTATGGCTAAAATCATCCATCCAAAAGCTATAACCATATTATGGTTGCCTCTTATCATGTTATGGTTAATATTTAATAACAATAATATCTTCGAAATTATAATATTTTAAATCATTGTATGTTTAATTTAAAATTTTACTTGGTTTGCTTTAAATTCTCACTGATTTTATTTATATTATGGATTAAAATTAATAAATTTACGAAGAATAAACCAGTAGAACAGAAAAAACGTAATATGTAAAGGTCGTCACAGGCTGGAATATGAATCAAAGGGGATTTTTTATAAAAGTGGAACTGGAATAAAAAATAAAATAAAATTATAAATTGACAATAAACAAACATAATAAATAAAAGATGAAATAAATAACCATAATATGATTGACTTTGACCATATAATTGTTAATTCTGGCCATAATATGGTTACTTTTTTCAAATATCTGGGAATTTTTGACCATATTATGGTTAATTTTGAACATAATATGGTTAGTTTTGACAATTATTATGGTTAGTATTGACCAACATATCATTAATTTTGACCATATTATGGTTGATTTCGGGAAAAATTTTGTTGATCCTATCCATATGATGGTCATATATAACATAATATGGCAACCAGCAAACATAAACTTTGTTAAAATCCAACCATAGTATGTTGCTCTAAGAATATGGTTACCTCCAACCATATTTTTTTTACGTGCAGGGTATTTAAATTAAGGTTTTTGATTCGGAGAATGGGAATAAGAAAATGATAATTGACAGTTCACTGGTCGACCTAAATATAGGAAATCAAGACCTTCCGGAATCCGGTCCACAGTATTTTGGTATCCACCATTAAACGTCCGAGTTTAATATGGCTCTTTACCAGTCAAACAAAATGTGAGGTTAAAAACTATTAATAATGGCTAATGTTGAAAATCGCAAAACCCGGTACTTGGTACACGGTAATACCACTTAAAGCCATTAGCATAAAACATAAAACGCACGAAAAACAGACAAACAAAGCGGCCTGTAAGCCTTTAATAAATAACCGTAAAAAAGCGAGAGCTGCTTCCCCACCAAGAACAGTTTTAAAAATGGAACAATATATTATAATAGCACTTAGCTAGTGGGAAGTGTCTGTATTCTATTAACAGTCGAAAAAGTTAAAAGAAATGCATATATGTATGTAGACTACTTTGTCCATATTAGAATATATCATTTTGCTTTTCACTGTAAACGAACAAGTTTATTTACTTTTTAACATCACAAAAATTTTGAAATGTTTTACTCCTACATATTTATTTTAATAATGTCTAATGTTAGCGGGGATCATTTGTTATGTTTCCCATTTTTTTTTTTTTTTTTTTTTGCTCAAACATTTATAATATTGTTCGTTGTTTTATTGCTGTTAGCTCAAAATTTAAAAAGCTGATGTTTTTGACATCAACATGAATGTATATTTTTAAGTAGGGAGCCAAATTTCATGCATTTATTATTCAAAAATATGCGCAAAAAACTACCTTGAAATAAATAAAATAAAAACGTTTTGAAAAAAAAACTAGAAGCTTTAACATAAATTTTAAATAAATTAAAATTGCTTTTAATTTCTTTAAAATTTTCAAGAGTAAAAACTTTTTTTATTGGCATTAAAAAAATTTTACGCTATTAAAAAAAAGAGAAGTATATAGCGTTGAAAACTTTTTTATCTTACTTGGAGGAAAATTTTTCAGAAGCCGCTTCTGTTTTTTTAACGTATTAAGCAACAAAAATATTATAAATTCGCCTTGCTCTCTCTAAAAGGCACCATACCCTTATCAAAATTACTCATTAGTAGTTTTAGTAGTTTAAGTGAAAATGTGATTGTGATACCGACAACGCTTTTTCAAACCAAATTCACCAAATTCGATTGTGTATCTTTCCACGGTTCAAATTGAGTTAGTCTGAAATAGAGAAATGGCAATTGAAATGCAGAAAAAAACTTGACATTTAGGCGTGGTTCACATTTAAGTAGTGTATGGTGCGCTTAAAACCACTTGCTCACTTAAAATTGTTCGTTTCTTTAAGGATGATGAAACTCGTTCAGAAAGAAATAGATAAATTACTCTATTTAGATATTTTTCAAACATAAAAACATCATGCAAACTCATTCACGATAGTCATCAGAATATTTTCTTAAGGGTCAATTGCACTTGTCAGCACAAATGCATAATAGTCTCTCCACTATTGTGGTGTGGGTATAAAAATTTGATTGAATAAAAAAAATGAGATCCAAATAGATGCCATTTTCTAGCAAAACGTTTGATTCAGAAATTGCAAAACAACTAGCTTTTAAACGCGTTAAAAATGCAATGTATTTGAATATTAATTCATCCCCCACTTATAAGTATAATTGTGTATGTTGTATGATGTTAGTGCTGTTATTTTATGAACATCCAAATAATGTCGTTGTTTAATGATGATGAACAAGCCCCAAAATAATCCAACCGAATTGTTAAAAATGCCAACCAAAATGCAAGCCACTGTTCAGCAGGTTTTTTTTTTTTTTTGTTTATTTTAAGTAAAATTTAAGTAGATAGATGTACGAGTACTGAATGAAGGAGGTCATATTTTAATATTGGCTTTGAAAAGCGGAGTGTTTCTGAATGAAGGAGGTCATATTTTAATATTGGCTTTGAAAAGCGGAGTGTTTCTAAAGGGTCTTTCACTAAGCGCTTCTTATATTTAAATTTAAATAAAACAAATCACATATGTGAAGGATATCATCGATATTTTTTATTCGTTTGACCGAAAGTGGCATCAATTGCACTAAGTCTGAAAAATAAAATCTTTCAAAAGTCCGTCACGTCACGGCTTCTCCGGGTGAGCCCATCCGAAATGAGTCCAATTTTTCATGACTCTGGCGCGTAAATCAGTCTGAATTTAAGCGATGGCATGGGTTATATTTGCTTTGAAAACAGCTGCGGCTTGTGGCTTTATCGCATACATCTGCGACTAAGGAAACCACTATAAGAAAAAGTCTAAAGGAGTCAAATCCCACGATCTCGGTCACCAATTCACGTGAGATGACCATGTCCTCAATTTGCTCGTGCAGATTATCCAATGTGGCATGAGCTGTGTGGTACGTAGCGCCGTCCTGTTGAAACCAAATATCGTTGGTGCTCAGACTATCCCATTCAGGCCTAAAGAAAATGGTAATCATCGACATATAGTTGACAGTGATGGCCTGGCCAACGTCGTTCTCAAAGAAATATGGACCGATGACGTTATCAGCCCAAAATTCACACCTAACAGCGACTTTTTCGGGATGCATTGGACGCTCTTGGATCTTATATGGATTGGTATCACCCAAAATTCGAGAGTTTTGTTTGGTCACGTACCCTTTCATCCAGAAAAGGGCCTTATCGCTGAAGATGATTTTTCCATGAAAAATTTGAGTCAGTTGCTAACTGCTCATTTAGCGAATATCGCCGTGGGGAGCATTTGAACAATGTTATATTCATCACAAAATGGCATCAAAAGATCTTTCAAACGAATAAAAACTTTGGATGATAACTCACACACACTTTGTTTTATTTACATATAAGAAAGAAATCGCTTAATGAAAGACCCTATATTTTTGATGCTTTTAACTCAGTATATAAAAGGGACAATTTTCATATTAGTTATTCGGAAAGCCGATTTTTTTGTCTTGAATATCTCGATGATATGGGTTTTTTTCATTTTCTTTTTATTAATCATTATTCATTATTTCTTTTTGTTGCCTCTAATTTTTGAAAATAATCAATAAGCTGCCTTCTATTATATACGTAATATTACATCATAATATTTGTCCCTTAATCATATTATTATCCTGTTAATCATAATAAGTTAAGAAGTTATCATATTATTGTCATGTTAATCATAACAAAATTAAAAGAAATCATATTATGATACAGTGGTGCTGTCAGAACAATTTAAAAAAAAATTAAATTTGTTTGCCACGATTTTTTATTTTGTGGCACTTAAAATTTTTTTTTTAATATTAATTTAATTATAAAATAATTTCCTTAAACACGTTTTTTTGGGTATTTTTTAATTGTTTAACCACTAAAAACGTCGATTACGTCTTAGTGGTCCGGACGAAACGCCGATACGTTTCGTGGAGTGTGGACTGTATAAGGTGGATTTGGGTTACAGCTCTAGAATACCTGCCAAGCATCCAAACACCTTGGTGTTATTCCTCGAGAGAACACCGATTGCGTTTCTGGGTTTATGGAGTGTATATGGTAAATTCGGGATTAAGCGCAAAAGTATCCACCAAGTTTCCAAACAACTTGGTGATATTATAAAGGTTAGAAAAAGAGCTTAAAAAAGGCACGCATATCCAAAAAAAACCATATAAAAACACTTTCCTCTTTGGTTATTTTTCCAAAACGTTGTAAAATTATATTTATTTGTTGGCAGAATATTAAATTTCCAAACAAACAAAAATGGCGATTCAATATATGACCGAACAATATGGTGGTTAAACAACGATTCGACTTAAAAAATTTCAAGTTACAACAATAAAAAAATATATACAAATTAAAGAAAAATTTTAAATATGATACACGATGATAATGGCGCCTCACGTCGTCAATTCGTCTTAGGGCATATCATATAGAAACCAGGGATGGGAAATCCGCTGCCTTCGGTTCAGACGTGAACCACCACTCACTTATAAATTATTCGATCGGCAAATTTAATACTATGTTCACACTTGAGCTTTAAAACTCGTTTAAGCAAAATGTTGATTAAGTTAATCAAAGTTTCTTTCATTACATTTGAGATGATAAAATTGACAGATGATTAAGAAAACAACACAACAAACAAATTTACATTTCTTTAAAGTATTAAAAATGGATAAAAATACTTTTATAAAGTTATCAGAAGATTATTTTAAACATATTAATGAAGAAATTTATAAATTATTTAGGGAAAAAAATAAAAACATTAAGCAAAAATCGTGGCCGGTTGTACATGTTCATGTTTCCGATTCTACATTATACTCAGTTTGAGATATGTTCAGTGGATTCTATGTGATTAATGAAGTGATTTAGTTGTATTCATGTCAATTTGAAGTGAATAATAAATCACTTTAATGAATGTGTATTCATCTCGATTTTGATTAGAGCTTAATCACGTTCGACTTGCTTAAACACGTTTAAAAACCCAAATGTAAACATAGTATAAAACAAACGACACAACTGATGGAAAATTATTTTACAAATATTATTAGAGTAAAAATATTTTGATTGCATCTTAAACATATTATGATAAATGTATAGAAAATTATCATGTTATGGCTATTGCAAATCATGATATGTTTGCGGGTAATATAATATGTTTTGAAAGTTATCATTATTTAGTTATTAGAAAAATTATAATTATTCAGTCAACAATTCTCAAATTTACCTATATAATTGCGATAAACAAAAATAAAACATTAAATAAAAAAAAGATATTGGGGATATATAAATTCCAATTAAGACTTTTATGGCTAGAAGTAAGAAATTTTTTTATAACTGTTCCATAAATTGAATTCAAGTTTTTGAAACTAAAAATAGCACTTTTACACGCAAATAAAATTTATTGCTGAAAAAAAATTTGTTCCAATTTAGCTTTTTAAAACGAGAATTTACTAATTTTTTATATATTATAATATGAAGTGAATTATAATATTGTAAGCTTGAGTAACATTTGGCTTAAAAATTGCCCATTCCTAAAATATTCGAATTTTCGGAGGAGGATATCAAAAAAACCTTCCTATAGGTTTCATTAATTAATCAAATAATTAAATACGTACAGTTCTATTTGTTGCATTCTTGAAATTTATAAATTTAACATTACCAAAATGTTTTTATATAGTTAAAATCTATGGTAAAAAAACTTTCCCTTGAAACAAAAACAGCAATCTCCTTTTTTATATAATGCCAACACGTCTGTTTTTTGCATTTTTCGAATATTTGTATACTTTTTTCTAATTTTATTTTTAACATACTTAATATATCTATGTTAATTTGGTTCAGCAGTCTCAGTACATTTTAAATGTGAGATGTTCTTAATATGTGGACTGCAATTAGAAAGCCCAAGAATTTAATGGTGTTAAATTAGAAATGAAAAAAGTGACCAGCACTCTTACTGTGGAGGAGATAAATTTCCATTGTTTAAACCATATTTTATATTATGGTTAAGTTAAACATTATTTTAAAAATTTTCTTTAAAAATAGTTTTGTTGGAGGTGTCTATATTTAAATATATTTTTTCTCTGCGTGTATCTCTATATTTATATATAAAAATTAAACGTTCCATATATGTAATCGCATCAAGTAAGAACAGCTGGAGCGATTTAGCTGATTTTTTTTTTTAATTCGATTCGAAGTTTTCAGGAGATGGTTCGTAAAAAAAAATATATTAAAAAATTCCTGGTAAAGCCCGAAAAATTCAAGTGTGCTTACATTGCCTACTATTCACTTTTTCTAAGTATAACCCAATTTAAAAGGAAATATTTAAAACTAAATATTTTTACTGCCAGTTTAACGATTTTAAACATTCGCATAGAAAAAAATTCTAAAATTTGTTTTTGTTTTAAATATAATTTTCTATGCGAACGTTATCTTTCGAAATCGATGAACAGGCTGTTTATATTTTTGACTTCTCATTTTTCTTAATAAAAGAAAATTCAAGGGTAAACTCAAAAACTAAACACACTGTCTCTTTTTAAACCTCATTTTTCTAAGTATGATCACATTTAAGGCGAAACTCAAGGAACAAATTTTTTTAATAAACTGCATCCTTTTCACTTCTCAGTAGTAAATAGCTACCGAATGAAGCCGGGGCTGCCAGCTAGTTTGTAATAAAAATCTAAAGAGAAACCAAGCGCTTTTTATTAATTTCACATCGAATAAAAAAATAATGTAAAAAAATAGGTTATTCGAATTAGTTTAAGTAAAATATTTAAACATCTTGTAATCAAAAATTATGACTTATTCAAATAATTACACAGTGCAACACGAAAAAAAAATAACCATATACGGACAATAAATAACAATAAAGGACCAATAACAAAAGACCCGTGTTTCCCTAGTTTTGCCGAAAGTCATGCATTTTTTTATGGGCCCTTAAAGATTTAGAGCCGCGGTGTCATTTTTGCAAAAACCTGATAATTTTCTCAGGCTCATATCTTGCAAGCGGTTCGGAATTTTGATAAACCTTCTGAAACAAAGTTGTAGCTCTTGCCATAAAGAACAAAAATTGTGAACATATAAAATCAAAAAAAAATCATCTTCAAGATCACAATCGCAAAAAATTTTAAAAATTCGATTTTGTTTACCAAAATTCCGAACGACTTGCAAGATATGAGCCTGAGAAAATTATCACTTTTTTGCAAAAATGCCACCGAGGCCCTAAATCTTTAAGGGCCCAGAAAAAAGTACATGACTTTCGGCTAAACTGGGAGACACTGGTCTTTTTTTTTGTCCTTTATGGTTATTTATTGTCCGTATATGGTTATTTTGACATGACTTAAAAAATTTCACACAGTGTTATATTTCCAGTTTTTTAAATGTACCTCATTATTGGTAACTCTATATTGGCTGTTTCAATGTTTTCCGGGATAAAAAAAAAATTAAAAAAAACCCGGTCGTGTATTGCGTTAAAAGTGTAACTAAATTCACTTTTAGAAATACATACATATCAAACCTCCGCAGTTTGAATCTTCAAATCCCGATCTTTCTTATCCTGAATTTTGAAAACTTTAACTTAAAAATCCCTATATAAAAATCCGAATTTAGAAGCTCTAATTAGTATTGTGATTGGAAAAAATCCCTGCGCCCGGCCGAAGGCCCTACCCTCATATCTATCACCAATTTTTTTAAAACAATCGGTATAAATATTCGGCACAATTAAATTCAGAATTTTAAAATTTCGGATTTTAAAATCGGGATTTTAAGTTTCGAGCATATGACACTAACCCTGAAATATTTGCAAGTCTTTTAGATATTTAAAATAATACAAATTTTTTATTAATAATTAATAATAATAATAATAATATCAATATGTTTTTATTATTATTTCTCTTTTCAGGTAAAATCTTTAAACTTTGAATATTAATGCAATTTATGTAAGTCATATCAAAATTACCTTTTTTAATAATCTAGTAGGAGAATATAGCAAGTTAAACTGAACCATTTAATACACTACACAATATTTGTCTAATAAGGTATTTGTTTCGAAAGTCGTTTGTAAGTCATTTCAATAGAGTCAGCCCTAAAGCTGTAACAAATTTTACTAATTTATAAATCTTTGAAATTAGTGTCGGCAGCTAGATCACAAGACTTGCACGCCTTTGGAAAATCCCATATAACGAATTGCATACACATATTGAAGATATATATAAAATTGAAAAAAAAAATCTCTTTATGTCTCTGCAATTCTTATCGACATCCTTATATATGGAATGAAATATACAAAAATTTGGTTTTTTAAGTTTTGTTATTTAAAGAAAATTCAACGAAACTTTGCTTATTGGGCGACATCTTTTTCTTATTGTACCCTCTACTACCACTACCCATAAATTATTTTAATATCCATATACTTATGTATTTTGCGACCTTTAAAAAGTCAATTTGGCCATGTCCGTCTGTATGACTGTTAAAACTACACTCGCTTTCGAGCGACTCAAAAGAATAAAACAAGATTGGTGTCATACTATTTTAAGTGATCCTAAGCAGTTTTGGATTTAAATCCAGCAAAATCAGTTTTGTAGATTCGACACAGCCGAATGTAGCACTCTGATCTGTTATAAAAAAATTTAGTTAGTTTTTGTTAGGAAATTTTGCTTTCATTTTTTATATTAAATTACTAACTACTACAATTAATTTATATTTTAAAACAAAGACATGAAGGCTCACTCTATCCTCATAGTTGAATAGTTCATACCTGTCAAATTAATTTCCCACGTCTATCACACAGCATTCTAAAAATCCCATTCTAATGTTTAGCATCCAGTACTTTTAACTTTTATAATTACTTATTTTCTAAGCTAAATTAAAAACATAAAACTAATTATCTTGTTAATTACTTTTACCAAAAATATATATTACAAAATTTTCACGAAATTCAATAAAACAAAATCTAAAGCAAACCTAAAACTTCAAACACAAAATGTTCTGCATATGAGAAAATTTCTGTTAAATTTCAATTTTAAAAATGGAAAATTATATCATGCCATTATATCACAAAATGGGGCAGAGTGCAAAAATCAACAGGCTTAGAGTTGCATCAACATATACGCGAGGCATTATTACAATACATTATTATATTGTATTACATATACAATTAGGTGCACTTGCAACAATACGAGCACATTAACGAAAATAAAGTTGAGTAAATTAGTTTAAAAATATGTATATACAAACACATTTATGTATATGTTTACACACACATATGTAGATACAAACATGGAAAAATATTCATGTACATAAAATATTTTAATGCAAAATTAGAACTACGAGGGAAGTTAGAATATTATAAAGTTTTAGTTAAACTTTCATGCTTTTTGACAGAAATCATAACATTTGCGGACCATTTGCTTTCAATTTTAAATTTTTTAAGCAGTTGCTCTTTATAAAAATTGTATTCGTATATGGGCACTTCCGTCAAAAGGTCCACCGTGACCGAAAATTTAAAAGTACATAATTAAAAACTGATTATTTTACGATATTGTTATAGAGAAATATTTAGATTTTACTAAATTTATAAATTTACCCATAAATTTGTTCACTTTGATGAGCAATCAGACTGCAAAGTTGTGCAAACGTAATTTCTTATTTATGAGAATGTTGTATTGTATGTTTTTTTTAATGTTATCTTCTTTAAAAGAGGTGATATTTGAAAAAATATTCCAAAAAAATTTTCTTACATGGTCTGTAATCTAAGCAAGAGTTCGAAGAGAAATATGTTATTCGAATTACCGGTCAATTTTTATTTTGTTTTAATCATTATTCAGGTAAATTATTATGAAAAAAAATTTCACGTTCAAAATGTCACGTTCGACCCAGATGTTGGCTTAAAAAAATTACAAATTCAGAAGATTTTAGAATCAAACCAAAGACATTTTAATGTTACATTGCTACGTAAAATTCTAAAAGTAGTTTGACAAAAAAATTGTGATAGGTTTTCGCTAAATTATGCGTTTTTATACATGGCCACAAAAACTACTTCTATTTTTTCACATTCGAACCGCTACTTCTTTTGCCATTATCTTTGACCTAGATTCGCGCCATCCATAAGCTTTAGCATAGATAACAATGCTTTCTTAGTGCTATAATTTAAGGGTTAAAAGAACGTAAAAATATTTGTTGTTTAAAATGTTATTGCATTTTTGATGCGTACGACTGTCACGTTCAACACTTTGGAATTACCCATATATTATTTATTTATTTATTTGCTCAATAAAACTTTTGTATCGTCATCTGGCCTACTAGTAGTGCTATTTGTTTTTTAGCAGGTTTTCAGGAGCGCAAAATAAATGATTTGTGTTACAGAGCGGTGCGTGATTTTTAAGAAAAACTACTTATAACACCTTTTGAAGGAGTCTTTTTTAAAATATGTTCATATCAGTTTTAACACGTTACACTTTTTGTTTATAGAAGAAAGTTTAGTATTAAGTTTTTAATAAATAAACAAAAAATTACTTTCAGCACTTATTGCAGGAATATTGTGTATATAACTTATAAACGCATTAAAGTATCTTAAACCCACTTAGGTGATGTATCTATGAGCAATAGAGACTCGCAATGGTGCAATAAAAAAAATTTTAAAACACACATAGCACTTTTTGCAGGCTAGACGACGATATGTATTTTATGCTTGAAAAAAGCTAATTCCAAAGTAGTTTATAAAAATGAAAAATAAAAACTTTAATTAATTTTAAGACACCCATTACGCCATTCCCAATGATAATAGGATTAGAGAAATCAATATACTTGTTGGTAATTCAGAGCACCATTTCCCAATTGAATAAAACTTGGTATAATAAGACTGAAAGTATTGAAGTCTAAGGGAAATATAATTTCTGGAGGAAAGTATATCCTAAATATTTGCACCATTCAACAAATTATCATGACGGAGAAGTTCTTATATATACCTCGATTTTTTGGGTTGTAGGCTGAGAGCATTCAATGCTGCAAGCCGCCTAATCAGAAATTCAATGCCTTTACTGTGTCTTCAATCGATAAAAAAAATATTTATATGCATTAGTATTTGTAAGATCATTTCTATTTTTTCATTGCCTTCTTTACAATCTCTTTTTGTGATGACGTTGTACAACAAGCAATCAAATAGCATGACACCACATGAAATCACAAGGAAACATTCGCCCCATTCGTTTGGTATTCGTTGCTATCTTAATAAATAGCTTGCAAACAACCAGTTTTGCTTAAGTTTTTATATTCTAAAAAGTAAGAAATGATAAAGCCCATACACCATAGTATTAACAGACGAGTTTCCGAGATTATACCCTCCCAGTAAAAAATGTGCTCCAAAAGGAGCAGGTTTAATGAATGAATGCTGCCTCAAACCTGCTGATGAGATGCCTGATTTTTGTATGGAGTGTTCCCGGTTTGGAGGACTATTTCCTGATGACAATAATCGCTAAATGCACTCCTAAAGCGCTTTTTAAAGGATAACTATATTTCCATATTCATTGATTTTTTGCTTTTAATTGCTTAAATGCATTGTTTCAATAATTTTCGTAAGCCATTATATATTTGTATTTTTTTTCGCTTTAAAACCTCATCGTTGTCAGCACTAAAATATCAGCTTTTTTCTATATTTTATTCTTTATCATTTACTGCTATATAAAAGCTCTCTTATTGAAGCGCTCGATTATGCGCTTTTTCTCTAAAGTGCTTCAAAAAACCCAAATTTTTTTTACTGGGCTATTTGGAAACGATGGTCAGTCATCGGCTCACAAAAACAAAGTTATGTCAAGAGGTTATTTTCACATAAGAGTTATTTGTGCTGAATATTATCTAGATATAAGCATCCACATGAGATGTTTTGTCTCAAAGGGATTTTAGGGACGGTCGCTAAATTGTTTATTAATTTTAACATTTAAAAGGAAGTTAAATTATATTTATAGATGAAAGCTTTGGTCAAATGTGAATTAAATCTAAATACCAACATAATTAGATGGTTTACGGAGACTAATTTTGAAAGAAATTTTATGGGGAATATGTAAAATTATAGACCTATTCTCACCATTTACATAGAATTCGTCCTTATGAGAATTTAAATGAAAGGACCAAATTTGATCAAATTATCTACAACTTGTATTTTGTGCACAAAATTAACATTGACAGGCAACTAGCCAGGCGGACGGATGGTTATCGTTAGATCACTTTAAAAAGTGATTCTAAGTCGATCGGTATTCTAAAAGATTGGTCCAGATATGTAGTACACACATTGTCAAGAACATACAATATAATTGCTTTTTCCTTAACTTTTGCTTATTCATATATAAAATTTTAAATTTTAAAATAACATTTATCTTTAATGACAACCTGCTTTGTCTTACAATTTTAGAGTAAAAATTAAATGCAGATGGCAAATTTGAAGCAACCCGTTGGGTATACATATAGATATTTAACACAAAAAAGCCAACATTTCGAAAAACAATGTTTGTTTTTATTCGCTGCGAAAGCTCTTGTGGGAATCTAAAATAATTAATATGTATCAAAATATGCCTCAAAAAGGCAAAACATGCGCTTAAAAAAAATGCTGCAAACGGCAAAATATGCACTAACAAATCGATGCCAAAATTGATAAAAAGCTCTAAAACGGATGAATATATTGTTATTGCCTTCATTGTTCGCACAAGGAAAAAACATGCAATTGCTTAGTTATGGTTTCACTGTACTGAGAATTTGCTTGTTACAGGCAATTTTTAAATATCAAATTCACTGTTTATAGAGACTTTTTGGTAAAATTGCTATTAAGAGCAAAGTTGTCATACACATACTGCTTATATGAATTTTTTAGTACATTTCCAAGAAAAATTTCCATGTGTCGGCTGTTTATAGAGAATTTTCCTTAAATTTCTTATTTTTTATATAAACAAAAAATTTGTTTATAGGAAATTTTCCAAAACATTTGCTATTCATAGGAACAAAATTAGTAATATAGTAAATTTTTGTTGACTTGCTATTTGTTTAATTTATGATTTGCTATTTATAAACAATTTTCTGTAAATTTGCTGTTTATGATTGATTGATAAAATGTATAGGAAGTTTTAAAAAAAAAATTTATTTGTAGCAAATTTAAGTTTTAAGTGTTTTTAGAAAACTTTGGAGCTTTTAAGAAATTTTAAAGTTTAAAAGCAAATCCAACAAAGTATTCCATTTTTTTTTAGAAAAGTAAAAATCTGTACAAACTCCTACTTTGAGTTTATTATGAGAAAATTTTTAAGCCACCTTCGTAGAACTCTTTATATTGTATTTTGCATCAACTTCCGTGTTTTTGTAAGTACATACTGCAAATTTCACATACAAACCAAAATGCGTACCGCAAATTGCAGTACACACTCCTATACATTTGCCTGCAACTGCCAGCAGCCACACACCAGAAGTAGTTCCTACATTTTATGTGCACAGCTGTAGTTTCGTAGTCATATTTAAATGTTTAAAAAAAAGTAAATTCATTGTAAAATGCAAAAATACTTGCAAGTGGTAAGTTTAAGGTTGATATAAACCCCATTTTTCTATACATGTACACACTTTAATACACAAAAAATTAAACTTTGTGTGTGTGTAGCCAACATCAAGAACAGGAAATGCTGCTATTGTGCATAAAAGAAACATGTACAAAAAGTGGTCGTTTATAAATATTTTTTAGGCCACAAAGTACATAATAAGAGCGAGTTCATTATCTAATGTATAAGTATGTATGTGTGTGTGTGTGTGTGTTTACTTATTTATTATTTAAACATTTCATATTTTTTTTAACAATTATGTCATTTTATTTTCCTGACTCTTGTCAAATAGACCGCACAATTGTAGATGTTTAGTTAAATGTTTTTCTAATTGTTAAAGTGTTTGTCTGGATGTGTGAGTGGAGGATTTTTCAAAACGCATGAGTGCTTAAGCATTAGGCTGACTCAAGTTCTTTGTTAGAAAAGTGCAAATTAAAAATACTTATTTTAGTTAATGCCACTAAATCGAGTGGCTAAAAGAATAAAAGTCAACTATTTTTTTCAGTTTAAACATTTTTTCAAATGTGCTTCTATGCAGTGTTTAAAAAACTGCAGCCGAAAACAAATACTGTCGAACAAAATACAACAATTTTTATACAACATTTCGCTTTTTGGCGCGACTATTTACATTGGAAGAAATGGCAGTTTTTCTACTTTGATTGCACCACAATCGAAAAAAAGTAAAAAAAAAATGAAATCATTTATAAAAAGAAACAATTCCCACATTCTATTTGTCAAAATAGTAAATTTAAAAAAATATTACATAATTTTTTTACAAAACAAGTGCTAGATTTGTTACCGATTAACTAATTGTGTGTTTTTTTGGGTCTTTTCACTACGTAGCATTAAAATGAACAATGCCTAAAATTTTACAAAAATGAATACAATGCCCTGAAAATGTTTGTTAGTATGGCATTTCAAATTGTTTAAGTGAGGGAAAACACACACATTAACATACCCACTTGAAGTTGCCTGAACCTTTGTGTTTTTATTGTTGACGTTGGCTGGATTAAATGTTGTTTCAACTTTATTTATTTTTGCCTTTTTATATCACATGAGTACTTTTTAATTTGCATTAAGATTAAATGTATGATTACAAGTTTAAATGACGAATTTTTTGTCACCCTCACATAAAATTACAATAAACACTCGCTGAGTCAAAGAACTATAGACAATCATACAGTGCATTTTACTATAAACAGCAAGTTTTAGAAAAATGTACTATAAACAACAAATTTTTGAAAAATGTACTATAAACAGCAAATTTTTTGAAAAATGTACTATAAACAGCAAATTTTTTGAAAAATTTACTATAAACAGCAAATTTTTGAAAAATTTACTATAAACAGCAAATTTTTGAAAAATTTACTATAAACAGCAAATTTTTGAAAAATTTACTATAAACAGCAAATTTTTGAAAAATGTACTATAAATAGCAAATTTTTGAAAAAATGTACTATAAAAAGCAAATTTTTGAAAAATGTACTATAAACAGCAAATTTTCTGAAAAATTTACTATAAACAGGAAATTTTCTGAAAAATTTACTATAAACAGGAAATTTTCTGAAAAATTTACTAAAAACAGGAAATTTTCTGAAAAATTTACTATAAACAGCAAATTTTCTGAAAAATTTACTATAAACAGCAAATTTTCTGAAAAATTTACTATAAACAGGAAATTTTTGAAAAATTTACTATAAACAGGAAATTTTTGAAATATTTACTATAAACAGCAAATTTTTAAAAATTTACTATAAAAAAGCAAATTTTTGAAATATTTACTATAAACAGCAAATTTTTTAAGAGCAGCAACATGTTGAAAAATTTACTTAAAACAGCAAAATTTTTAAAAATAAATATGAAAAAATAATATAAAACAAAATTTTCCCAAAACTTATAACAAAAAACAAATTATGTAAAACTTTTTTAAAATTTTGCTATAAAAAAAATTTGCCGTTAAATGCTTATTTTTCAAAAATTTCCCATAAATTGCTTCATATTAAAAAATTTCCCATAAATGGATAATATTCCAAAAATCATCTATAAATATTTAGATAAATTTCCTATAATATCGAATTCTTCCAAAAAACAAATTATGGCAAATTTTCGTTAAATTTCCAATAAAGAGCTAATTTACGTCATATTTCCTATAAAAATCAATTTAATACTTTTAAGAAAATTTCTTAAAACGTTGCCTAATTTTTTAAAGTTTAATAATAAATAACTCACTACTTATCAGGAAATTTTGTTAAAAATTTTTCCATTTTATTATTTTAATAAAAAATTTTTATTAATTAGGAAATTTGCTTATTTTAAAGATAACTGTGTAAAAATGTTCGATAATTTTATAGCATCTTTCGTTAAAATTTTTATTAAATCTGTGAAAATTCCAAAAATAAATTTCAGTTTAACTGGAAAAAAATAATTTTCTCTATGATAATGTATTATTGTGTGATGGTAATGTACCCCACATTGTTAAGATATATGCTTGTGTGTTTGTTTGGCTTTTTTTCACCAACATATACGCCTAAACGTACAGCATAATTCCCTTTTTTTAAATAAAACATAGACTCACATTTATTTTAACCATTCATATTAAAAATAACAGAGCACATTATTCATATGCAAATAAACGTCATTGTACTTTTTTAAAACTACTGAGCAGTTGGAAAAAATATGAATTGTACTTCCTTCGAATTCATTATCGGGTGAAGGGGTGAGTTTGTGTTATTTTTGTGTGTGTGTTTGTGTATAATTTTTCTTTTTTCAGTTTTTATTCAAAATGATCCTTTTTAATTTATTTTAGTGTTATTCTTCCGTTGCATATACAATAATTTATACACTACACCTATACATGTACATTATTTTAAGTTTACATTCCCACAAATAAATTCTAAAACAAGTCAAGTTTTTTTAGCACATTTATAATATTTTCACTTAACTTATTGTTACCTCATCTCTTTTTGTATTTTAGTACTTCTCTTTTTTTTGTGTTTAAAAGTAAATAGAGTATATTGTAGTTAGATGTGTGTTAATAAGTACAAAAGTAGGTATCTTAACATAAAAAGGTTGTTAGCTTTATCAACACTCATTCATTAATTTATGCAGTCGTTTTATTTTCTTTTTTTTTAATCCAGCCATTTCATTTGAGTTTTTGTGTTTAAATTACAGGAAGGATTTGACTTGTAATACTTAAGTGTATGGTTGAATTATGCACTCAATGTGTTTTGTATTTATGAAACAACTGCTCTTTGACATTATTTTGATTAGAATAAAATACGTTTTGTAAAAGAAATATATATTTTCCTGTTCTAAATGTTTTAAATACAATTACAAGTTATATTCTGACTTAGTTAACTAGGCAAGAGCAACGTAGATATTCAGCCAATTATAATCAAACAAATCAGATTCTCTGACGGAAATCGAACTCCCAACCCTTGCACTAGCTTACTACCCACTAGCTATTGATATAAATTTTTTATATAAACTTGGCATCGAATATACCTCTTGGCAACATTGGATAGCATTTTTTTAACAAGGAAATGCTGTTGACTATACGTTTTTTTGGATACCTTAACTCTTAATTTTGTGTTTGTGACTAAAAATTAATATTAACGGACAAACGAAAAAAGCTTCCGGCAACACTGCTCCTACACCTCCTATATATAAATAGAATTACATTTCTGAACACCATAAATACTTTAATAAAGTTCAGTGTGAACATAGGGCGTCATACAAAATATGCGTATAAGTTTTAATTTTCATAAAACATTACGTATACGCACCATAAAAATATCTAAAAACAAAACTAGAACTAAAGCGCCCCATCCATTATACAATATTATTGCTTATGATATTTGCCATATTGTTACCATTTTGCCCTATATTTGGCAATAACTGGCACAATGGTTTCAATTAAAATATGACGATGAAAACACTTTTTGCTACTTGGAAATAAATTTAATTATTTTATGAATTCGTATGAATATTATAAAATTTAAAACATTACTTAAACGCACCATAAAATTATCTAAAAATATAAGAACAATTAAACAATATTTTTGTGTATGACATTTGCCAAATTATTTATATTTGGGCCTAAATCGACCCCTTACCGCAAAAAAAGCTTAAGCGAAATAATTTTTAATTTTCGTTTTTTTTTTTTAATAAATGAATTTACTGGCAACACTTGCATTATCATCTAAATTATCATGGCACATAAGGTGAATAAAAAAACCTTCTCTTGGAAAATGTCTGTAGTAGAAATATATTTTGTACATAAACTTCGAATTGGATAGACCTATTGGTAACATTGTATAGCCAATTTTTAACAAGAAAATGCTATCCACTAAACGTAAATGACCATTTTTAGAAATTAAAACGCTTAATTTTGTGTTTGTGACTAAAAATAAAAAAGGAACAACTTGTTTGCCTTTTAGGAATAAATTGATTTTTTTTTTTTTTTTTTGACTGAAATAACTTTCGGCAACACTGCATCTCCATGAAAAATACGAGATTCCCAAAAGACTCCATTATTGAAAATCCTAGCTGGATTACCTATTTTATTAATAATGTTTAATTATTAATAAATTCAATGTAATGAATTCTTTTATTTCACAATTTTCAAATTTCGAACATTCTCGTACTCATAAAAACGCCAAAGGAAAACAATTAAAAACTTTTTATGCAAAAAAAAAAAAACAAAAAAAATATCAAAATTTAATTGTTCTAATGAAACTAATTCAAACTACACCTTAGGGCTTTATAAATAAATATTGAAAACTTATTCGTTTTTTCTTCTTTATTCTTGTATAATAAAATGGAAAATATATTTTTGTTTTGTAAATACAAATTCATAATTGAAATAAACTAATCGCACACACACACACACACAGACACAAATACACAATGTTTTAACCAGGAGAAATGAATAATAAAATTCATAAAATAAAATATGAAGTTTAAAGCAATTAATAGCAATATGTATTTACACTATAAAAAAAAATCTTGTATGAAGTATTAATGAATCTTCAAAGAATATAAATATAAGAGGCAAACTTTTATTGACTTATCTTTATCCTTGAGCACAAGTTATACGTATATCGATTCTTAGACAAATAGAATGGACATGCTGTTATCAATTCTAAAAGAACTTCTAAGTCGCTTGGAATACAAACTGTCTGTTTAAAGTAAAATAAAAATTTTTATTTGAGATTCTATATTGAAAAGAATAACAAGTTTTCTAAAACCAATTAAAGTTAAAGTACTTTAACAAATGGACATCGATGGGACCATTGAAACGCGTCCGTACAGGAAGGATGTTCCCTTAGAGTACGCTACTTGGACTAGGCAACAATGTCGGTCAAAATTAAGAAAGATTACCCATTACATATTCACATATAAATTTTGTTTTGTAATCAACAATTTTTGTAAGCTGATGTTTGTCGTTTTATCTTGAGTCTTAAACATCAAATTTTATTCTATTTAACTGAAACTTTTCTGTTAGTGTACATTTGTTAAACTTCAACATTTATAACTTCAAATTTGCAGAAATGCCTGTGTGAAAATGTTTGAATATTAACAATTGATAAAAATCAAATCGAATTTAAAAATTAAAAATATCGTTAAATTAAAAGCAAAAACAGCTTTAATTAAAATTTTATTGATTTAACAAAAATAAACAAAATAAATTGAAATTTAAAAAAAAAATTTTTTTCTTTTTTTTAACGACGTTCAGAGAATTTTATTTTACTTTTATATAAAATGGTTAAGACAAAAGTAAAATTATTTTTAATAATTTATGTATATAAATCTGCTTAAAGTGGTTTTTAATCTATTTTTTTTTTTCTACCCAGATGTATGAAATTTTATTAATAATTAACGTGTTTTTAAAAAAAAAATGTGTTCTATAAAAGATCTGCGCAGGATGAGCCGGGAAAACAAATTTTAATTAAAAAAAAATTTCATATACAAAAAATTTGGTTCTAAAATTTGTTTACCGGCTTATCACATTTAACACCAACTATTGACAATTTTCCTCAAACCGACTGTTAAAAATGTTTGTTAAGTTTGGCATTCCACTTTAAACACCCAGAAATATTCTTCTATGACCCTTTAAATACATAAATATAGTCCGGGTCCTGGAAAAACTTTTAAATAGTTTAGCCCTGTCGTTTTGTCTGTCCGTCCGTTAAGAACAGGCTCACTTCTCAACACAAGAAGTCCATTCGTTCATTAAGAAATTCCTTAAAGATGTTTCAAAATGAACGCAAGATTTTAAATTAATTTGTATACGGTTTGTCATCTTTAGATCATTGTGTTTAATTGAATTATAAATAACAAGAGGTAATTATATTTATAGATTTTAACTTCAAACAATTACCACAATTACCTCATTTCTTTATCAATGTAAAAATAGAAACATTATAGAACATTAATTGCCAGTTCAACGATTTCGAACGTTATCGTTCGCATAAAAAATTTATATAAAAACACTCAGTTTTAAAAATATTTTCCATATAAAATTCTATGCGAACATCTACGTTCGAAATCGTTGAACAGGCAGTAAAATGTAGTGTTTGTTTACAGTATCACTACAATTGTTCTGGTTTTAACGAAGAGCGGAACACTTTATAATGTTCGGTTCTTTCTTGAAATTGTTACGAACGGTATTAAGAGTTGTGTTCGTCTACACAAACACTAAAAATATATATGCCGTTCTTGGGTGTTTGAAACGAACGCCTAATAATTTACTGTTTATTTTGGCGGTGCGCAAAATTACCCCAGGAAATATGGCCCCATAAGGAAAGTGAAGAACGGCCCCAAAATTTTACATGTGACACAACAACACGCAATTATGGGACAATTTTTTGGTTTTTTTTTGGGTTATTTTTCATTTTTTTGTTAGGCTGTTTTTGGCATTTTAAGTGCAGTGAAAAATGACCCCAATATCAAGGAATGAAAAATGGCCCCAAATAAAATCACAATTTTTATGTTGGGGCTATTTTTCGTAAACTAATAAAAAATGCAAATTTTAAGAAATGAAAAATCACCCCAAACATTTTACACAATTTAAAAAAAAAAATTAAGTAAAAGTATAAAAAAACCGAATACTTATAACAAAGTGGAACAAATCCTTGCCAGTTATGCAGAGATGCTTCAGATAGCGAAGCCTATGTTTGTTATAACATAGAGAAAAAAAATCCTAGCGCTCGGATGAAAGCCAGCTATTAACAGAAGCTTTATTGAGTGAAGCCGGTGTTCGTTATACCAAAGAAAAGAAAATCCTTGTGGCCTGCCGAAGGCCTGCTATGTAGTGCAGCTATAGTTAGCGCAAGCAGAAGAAATTCCTTGCACACGGTCGAAGACCGGATAAATAGAGATGCTTTAGTTAGCGAAGCCAGTGCTCGTTATATCATAGAGAAGAAAATTCTTGCGCCCGGCCGAAGGCCGGCTATAACCTGAAGCTTAAGTAAGCAAAGCCAGTGTTCGTTACACTATAGAGGAACAAATCCTTGCGCATGGCCGAAAGCGCAACCATGCTATCAATCGCACGATTTTTTAAACAAAAACTGTATAATTATTCGGATTTTGAAATCGGGATTCAAAATTTGGGATTTTTAGTTTCGGGCATATGAACTCCACCCAAAATATTTAATATAACTTTCTTTGTGTTCTTTTTTGGGGTTAAAGTTCATTATTAATTTTGAGGTGATTCTTCAAAATGAAGAATTACCCCAAATTTAGGGTCATATTTCATTTTATTTCTGGGGTTATTTTTCAGACAACGTAAATGAAATATTTGATGTTTGCTGCCAAATATTTCATCAATCTGAACGTGCCTTGAAATTTTATCTACTCATTAAAATTATAATATTTTACATAAAAACTAACATTTACCGCCATACCGACAAAAAAACATCAATATTGTATGTACAAGAATTGCAAAAGAAGATTCTGAACATAAGAATAAGGCACAAACATGAGCAACAGAAGGAGGTTAAAAGGAATTTAGGATGATAGAATAAGACAGCTACAAAATTATTTTGATGGGAGAAGCTATGCAAGATTCTTAAAATATGAAGATAAGTTGGCAAACAACAATAGCGTTTTTCAGTCTTGGTAGTAAAGCACCTTTGTATACCTTGTTTATCTTATTAACCCTGCAGTACTAATGTTAGTCATTTTGACTAACACTGTTTTTATTTTTGCGTGTAACTTTTTTTTGCTGCTATGAAAAGATCTCATTTTTTTGTAATCTCAGTTGATGGTACGCTCTTGCTTATAACGGTCACTTTGCTCCAGTAAGTAATGCTATTTTTGAGTTTTTGAAGTCATGTTAGTCAAAATGAATGAATGGAGCATTTCACAAATGTAAATAAAACTCTTAAAAATATTTTTTTTGCCTTTTCAGTATTATTTGTCATGTTTTCTTAAATTACCAATGAATTTAAAATTTTTAATTTTTATTTTTTACTTTTATTTTTCATTAAAAAATTTGTGTTTGCGAAAGTGTTCCTAGAAGAGCACCTTTAATGAAATAAATGCAAAAATTAAATTATTATGGAAAACTTTCATATTATTGTTTTTTTTTAGACACTGGACAAAATAAGTTATCAAATTAAAAAAATATTAAAATTATTTCATGTGAAGCTAACAAAAAAAAATCGGAGTTATATTCATGTTAGCCGATTTGACTAACAATTAGTATTAATGTAGAAAAAAATCATGTTAGTACTCTGGGGTTAATGTAGTTGACGTACTAACATTTAAAACACAACAACCACAAAATATATTAAACTTTTATTTACAACGCTTTCGTTGAAAAATCACACAAACTGCATGTTTAAAACAGCACTGATGTAATTCTTATTTATCGGGTTGCATGTGAACAAGTAATATCAGTGTATGCAATCTATAATGATTAAGTACACTACATGCTCGCTACAGCCATTTAATAAACATAAAATCTTACAGTAGATCGATACAATGGTGAAATTGACCTAAGTTTAGTTTAAATTAACTAGAAGTATCACGATACAATTTTTTTGCAATCGGTCTTAAATTTAATATGCCATATCTCCTATATAAAGGTCGAGTGAATAAAAAGGTAGTTAATGCTACATAGTACTAAGTACTTGCACTAGCTTTTACTTTTCAGTACTAGCTATGCTGAAAAGTTTAAACTACAAAAGTGTGAATAATTATTTGCTAGTGCTAGATAGCTGATGCTTAAAAGAGGCAGCAATTTAATTAGAAAGTGCAAAAATGTCAAATATTAAAATTTTGTAAACTTATTTTTAAAAGATAATTGCGTAAAACAGAATATAAAAAAAAATGTTTTTTTCCTTTTTTATGTCTTGAATCGTTAAACAAGTACTGTGTATTGATATTAAAAAAAAATCCCTGTAAATGTTTTAGTTTGTATGCGAACATAAATAAATATATTTTTGTATATTTATCTGTTTTTTATACATTTTTCTTTTTAAAATTTTTTTTATTTTATTTAAAAAAATGCAACACAGACTTTCTATGGTAAAAGTCTGTACCGATCTTTATGGGGTATATCATAAAAAAACTTAGTGGCAACGTCAGTAATTATTATTTATGTTTATAAAATATTTAAAAAATTAAGTAAAATTGCTTTGGTAAACTGTAACATATTTAAATGTATTTGTTACATTTACAGAAATTTTACCATTTTAGGTATTTTTCCGAAAAATATACAATTTGAAATAATCTTAAGGATGTTCATAAAATCAAACATACATACTAATAAATATTTAAAAAAAAATTCATTTTTATTTCAATATTGTAGCAAAACACAAACTTCAAACTCCCCAATCATAAGCTTAAAAAAATAAAGAAAAACTAGTATTTTTAAGCATTCATTCGTTTTTATTCACACATTTTTTGAGTCAACACTGGAAGAACTAGTTTCTACTAGTCAGTACAACGTACTCGCTTTAACCCAAATTTTTATTCACCTCAAAGCTAGTTTAAACTTCAAAATTGTAAGTAATAGCTATAGCTATCTGTTTATTCACGCGGCCCATTAAGTGGTGCCAAATATCGATACAGCAAAAAAAAATTAATGTAAAAAGTTTTCATATGACTCTAATTAAAACTGCAGAGCGTATTGATATCAAGATAAAAGTGAATAAAGAATGTTTGGCATAATGGAAGCTAGTAATGATGAATTTCAAAAGATTTATCTATTATTGATTGTCGGCTTTAATATAAAGCCAAGTTTCTTTATTCCAAACAATTATTATTTTAATCCTGGCGAAGGGTATCAAAGATTGTGCTCAGCAGCATTCATTCTAACTTGTTAAGTATATTTGAAATCACTCTATACACTTCTCATGTGTTCCTTAACATTTTAAAATTTATATTTTCTTATTATTTATTTGCTTTTCTTTGTTCTTTTTATTTTTAATAAATCTCTTGTTTTATTTAATGAATTAATTTGATTTTAATTAAGTGATTTATTGTTCAACATTAAATCACCCTTCTATTGTTAATTAAATTTTTTAAATCTCTTTTCTCAGTTCTTAATCTTTTTAATGCACAATGGGAAGTTAAAGAAAAAAGAAAATAAATACCCAATTCCTAAACGAACGCTGAACATAAGGATAAGCAAAAATTTAAATTTTTTTTTAATTTAAAAATGCAGGTTTTAAGGTGTGTTTTGAAACATTGGCACAGTATTAATTGTTGGGTATATTTTACGTGCCCTTTAAATTCCGTGTCAAAAAAATGTTAATTACTTGAGGCCAAAAACGATGCAATTGCGGGTACCATGTTCTAAGGTGAAGCCTTTTCAAATGAGAGCCTTCTACTTCAATCGAACCAAATGGAAGTCGAACGGAGAAAGGTCAAGTTACCACACTAATTATCAGGTTATCCATTTTTCGTTTTTAAAAGTAAAGTTTAATAAAACGCACATAAATCATAGCTTTATGATGAAACTTTTATTTCATTATAATGATTATCCCTTACCATTATGTACGAAAAAAATGTCATATACATAACCGCGTCTAGTTTTGTTTTAGCAGTCAATCCTTTGAGGTATTTTAATTTTGTTCGCACATTTCGGTCGGTATCTCGGCGATAGCTTGAGAAATGTTTGTTTTCAAATAGGGGATTATCCAACGGCATCAAAATTTTGTGCCCAATTGCAGTTCATCATTTTCAAAATTCAGTTTGGCCATAGTCGACCAATTCGGGTTATCCGCCACACTTTCACTAACAGAACTGATATTTTTGGAAGTGCGCACATTGCGATAATGCACAGGCCTGATCACATCTGTAGTGCACCAGGTCGATTATAACGACCATAATCACTCCGTTATGCTCGAAAAGTGGCAACGTTTGTAATAAGTTTTAACAATTTTAACGCATAAATCAGTTATTAACCGATCCATTTTCGTAAATGGTCATCTTTGACCTTAAAAATTACACTTCAGATGACAGATATTTAACAGCGGAAAGCCTTGTTTGCGGCTTCGACACCACTTAATTTATTAATTTTGCAAGATATGGCCGCGCGTTGTCTTAATGGAATATTCATACTTGGCCGCGTATTCTGGTCGTATTTTAGCTAATGCTCATTTTAAGCAAATTTTAATTTTAAAGCAAAAATTGACAGATCATCGTCAGGCGTTGAAAACTTATTTCTTATTTTCAGATGTGCGAGGTTTAAGCATCTGACAATGGCATCATTGTACGAGACCTTTTGCTATTGGCAACGCTGCAAATACATGATGGAAAATGGACTTTATTATTGTTTTACCAAAAAGTTGTTTTGAGACTATGACGGTACCAATTTTATATTTTTTAGCTCATCTGACTTTTTTAAAGATAAACGCACAATTGCACCATATTTTCCATCCCTGTTATGCATGAGTGAAAAGTATACATAAAAAATGTTTAATAAATTTAAAACTAATTTTAATGAAAGTTATTGGAACCTATTTCAAACATCCTTAATAACTATATTTCCACTTTTTCAATTTATAAAAATACACGCAAATTTAATTTTCTGACAATGTCTAAAAACAGATCTGAAAATTCTTGCCGTGCAATTATCTGACAATCGTGTGAACTGAAAATTTTTGTTCGCAGTTGAATTTATTGAGAACAGTTGTCTGCCAAGGAAATGGTATACACACAGAAAAAAATCAATGTAAAATCGTCGAAAACAAGGTTTATTTTACCGTTTTCGGTGGTGATTTAGCTTAATTGTTAATTATAAATGATTTAACAATAACTTGCGAACATGTAAATTTAACATTCCCGTAAAGTTGGAGCAAAATGTAATTTATATTGAAATAACAATCCGAATCACGTTGAATGAAAATTATTTCAAGTTAAAACAACGTGAATTTCATGTAGAATTATATTGATTTGAGTGTGATATAACAGTGTGAAACGGGTAAGTGTTGTTACACATGTTTCACTTATTTTTTATTCTCCTTTGTTACCGAATGCATCAGCAGAATGGCCCGATATAGTTTTCGTCATCATTCTACTTTGAAAACTTGATGTACTATTTAACTTAATAATTTTAATTAAAAGAATATGGGAATTTTCTTATTTTTATAACATATTTTAAACATGAAAATAAAAATATGTACATACTTAAGTATGTGTGCATGTTAATTTAACAAGATAAACTTTTGATTTTAATATAAAACATTTTTTATGGATTCAATATTGAACAATGTTATTTTAACAGTGAATAATATTAAATAAACGTGATTTAAGGTTATTTTAATATTTTTTATTTAATGTTAATATGAAATAATGATAAGTTTAAATAAGAGGCATATTTTTGCAGAAATTTACTATGATTCTCAATCAACATTTCGCCATGTTAATTTAACATTGGTATTTTTTCTGTGTCATCATCTGAACTGACAATTTACTATTGGTTGCAATTTTTCTTTGGCAGTATATTTTCAGCAAATTGCTAGACCTTACATTATTGTAAGATCTCACCACCGTCTGTAGGAAGCTTAAATAAGAATGCCTTAAAAAAATACGTCATTTATTGTGAACCCCGCATTTTAAAATTCAACACTCAACGAATGCTTTCACAATTTACCGTAGTGAATTGGAACAAAAATATAGAAATAAAATGGTTATTAAATTTGTTCTCTACCATTGGAGGCCTTAGACTTATACCCTTTTCCAGTTTCAAAATTCCTGACTGTCATATTTCATTCCAGAAGAAATGAACAATTTCCTTGAAATTATTTGTTTCCTTTTTGTAACAATATATTTTATTTAGTCATGTTGTAGTTAAATAATAATTAACTAAGAATTCTACTAAATAAATTCTGTAACTAATTGATTCAATACACAAAAATATTATAATAAATGTAAATAAATGGTTTGAAAATAAATAATGATACAAATATTTACAGAAAACATTTAAAATTTAATTCCAAATGAAATTAATTGCTAATGAATTAAATATCTAGAAGTTTAAATGTAAAATCTTAATTTCAAATTTTAATGTGTTTTAAGATTGTTTAAATTTATTAATTGATTTTATATTTATTAACAGGCTTTAAAATTGTCTAGTAATATAATCGAATTTGAAAAATATCTTGTGGAAATAAAATAATTTTTAAAGACTTAAAAATTTGTTTTAATTATGAAAAATTGTTAAAATTATGAAAAATCGATTACACCATAGATATCTATACAGATGTATCTATTAGGGTTAAATAAAACTAAGGTCGTACGTCGGTAGTAAACTTTATTGCATTAGAATTTTTCTCCGTTTAGAAATAAATTAGACAATTTGAGGTGTATTAGAGGTTAAACATGGGAACTATGCAATTATTTACTAAAATGGCAAAATTTTGCCGCTTGATTTCCAGTTGCAAAAATCAAAATTGAGCCAAATCTATGACAATAATGATATTTCGCTAAATAACCCTAACAAAACCGAATCACTGTATGATAACGACTACATATTTTTTATGTAATCAATTGAAGTTTAACAAAGTACAAAGTATCGTGCAAACAAAACTAATGATATGTTTAAAGATTATGCTTGCATTAAAATTAATTAAGAAATTAGTTTACAAAACTATTTGGTATTTCTTTTTAATGTATGATATAATCCATGATCTTTTTTTCGAGCGTATGCCTTTTTACCCCTTAAAATCTTCTTAACAGAAACCCTACAGTAGCTTAAACAAATTCTTTGCTTTTATTTGTTAAATTCCAAAGTCTTTCTCATTATTAAAAACTAAATATTTAATTACTCCACCCATTCCTATGTAATTTAACATAATAAATTAATTTCGTTTTTCTAGAAAAGGAAAGAAACATTATCTATATACTCAGCGGATATCCTTTTTGACTTATCACTTAAGAGCGATAAAAGCGGAAGCTTACAACTGTCGACTGGTTTTCCATTATTTTTCTTATTTAACTCCACTTTTACACAGGCAAAAAAATATACCTTCCTGCTGCACTTACAAACAAAATTTAACAAACTCTTACATACTCCCCTTACCACTCTCACTGTCTCTTGCTATGTGTCTCATTAATTGTGATTTAATTAAACATATCAGGGGAACATGTTAAAACAACACTCCTCTTTAATGCCAGTGTCAGCAGCTAAAGTGGCACAGTGGCATTAGACGAAATGAAAAGAATTATACTCCAATATTTATTATAGTTATAAATTTAAGACATGTAACATGTAATAATTTTGCTATATCAACATCCGTTTCACATTGTTTTAATACCTTCCTTATAGTCTCTTTAAATTCTTTTGTGTGTTTAACGAAAACATGAAAATATATACTGTAGCAATAAAAGGAAAAGGGATGAAATATACCCAGTAGTATTGAAAGTTTCTTAACGCGCGTATTTTAATGTTGCAACTTGATTTTTATTTTTTTTTATTCGCCGAGTAAGTTTTGAGGCCTAAAGTTTCTAATATAAATAGAAGGAGTCAAATTTATTTAGGTGGCTGTACCGAATCTTAAATACCTTTTATCAAAGCATTGAAAAGACAATTCTTTCCTTGCGCAAATGGTTTAAGCGCTATTTTGACAAAATTCTTTCATGTATAGGCGCAAGGTGAATTTAATGAAAATAATAAATCGATTTCGCTGGTTTTTAAAACAAAACAAATCTCAAATTTATAGAATATTTTTTTCAAAAATGTTATATTATGTTTACTTTCTAATACTCATTATAGTTAAGAAATATCTTCACCATATTTGGTCCTTCTAGCTCTGTGGGTACTGGCGCTATTTTGAGAAAACCATTTATTTTGGAATAAAAAATTAATTAAATATGGGGGGTTTCATCTCAAGTGATACAACTTTTGAAACCGATGTCTTCCGATCGCCATGAAATTTTCACCAAGGCTAGTCCTATAGTATAGATGGGTCGAAAAATCTCAGAGGTTTTTTTTTAATTTCCTATGCTTATCCCGCGAGGCTCTTCGCTTGTCTGCAGGAACGAAACCGGAGTCTCTAGCGGGAATCGAACCCGCAACACCGGCGATCATAGACTAGCTCACTACCAGCTAGCCTACCGGGGCACTCAAAAGGGGCTCCAAAAAACCCCCGATCGGAAGACAATTGTTTCAAAAGTTGTGTCACTTGAAATGAAACTCCCCATATGTTTTTAACTCGATAAAACGATTTCGTTAGTTTTCACTGCTTACTACGAAGTTTATTTAAGTTCTTCTATATTCATACATGCATACATACATACATCCCAGCGGTAAAAAGAATGAATAAATAGGCCTAATAGAAGGCCTTATTTAGCAGACACAAGCTCTCCACTTCGCATTCCATACTCATATATTTTTTATACAGGTTGTCATTGGGAGCAAGGCCTTCCACACTCCCTTCTTCTTACAGTAATTATAAAAGGCTTTCAAAAGAAGCTCTTTTGTTAGCCCTTCTGATGTATGCCTTTAAGAACGCCTGTTAATAAAGGACTGTTAAAAGGCATTACAAAGGTGTACCGAAAAAAATGCCTTCTATTAAAGTACATATCGAATACCTATAAAAAAAAAGGTTTTTTAAAAGGACTTCTGAAATTTTAGTTTTACATTCATAGACATTTAGTATGCATACAATTTCAATGGTAAAATATGCAAAATAGGAATTAAAAGGAAAGAGCTACCGATTGGAAAAGCTACCACATCTTTTAATTCATATTTTTCTTCTCCATTTTCCATTGAAAATATCCTAGTTGGATTCAATTTATATTTTAAATGAATTTTTTAAAAGTTCACAGAAAAATTATTTTCAAAATTATAATAAAAAATTCCAAGATTCCTTTATATAAAACATTTATAATTTGTCAAGTAGATTTTTAAACTGTTCTCTAACATTTTTAGAAAAAGATTTTATATTTATTTTAATGCGTGATCTTATTCTAAAAAATAAGCTATACATAGGGAAAATAATTGCAAACGTTTAACATTTCTAAAACAATTGATTTAAATAAAAAAATACTATTGATCACAAAAAGAGCGAATTTTTTAATTTAAAAACTTATTAAAGGAGTAACCAGCGTTTTAAAGGTTTCTATTAAAAATTGATTGTTGATTAAAAATATGAGTGGTGAAAAAAACTAATTGTTCCGTTTGGAAGTTACAAACAAATGTTTTTTTTATCAAAAAACAACTTTACCCAAAAAAATTGTTTGATCACAAGACAAGCTTTTATTTTCGATCAAACTCTTTTTTAAGGAGTTATAAGCCATTTTAATTATTTTTGTATTTTCAATATAAAAATACGATTTTTGGTGATTATTCTATTATACGCTTATTTTGTGTGATCACAAAAAAAACTTTTGTTTTCGATCAAACGATTTTCTTAAAGAAAAACGATTTTTGCTCAAAAATATGAGTAATCACAATCTTCATATATAAAGTGTATGAAATAAAAAAAATTAATCAAATCTTAATTTAATTCTTAAGTTTACGACCTGCCAATTGCGGATAAAAATTCTTTTAATCAAGAGTCTTTTCCATAAAGGCGTTTAAAAACTTCAGTGCATGAAAAATAGCAATATACACAACGCGCGTTATAAAAGCCTTTTTTCAGCAGTTTTTTATCTGTTTAAAACTTTTTTTAAGAATTCCAAGCTTCAGCTCTTTATTTTATATACTAAATACTGTATGTTTTATAACCTTTTCAATTTTTTATTGTCAGATAAAATTCTTTTCTACCGCAATGCAACGTCATGTTAACAAAGGAGTTATTATTACTTATTATACTAAAACTTAGTAGGAAAAACGAAACAGCTGATCTGCAACGTATACGTTTACATAAGACAAACGACGCGTTTAGGGACGACGGAACAAAAATAAAAAACCGTTATAAGAACAAGATCACGTGCAAAAAGAAATGTATAAAATTGTTTTTAAAATGTTATTGACCAAAAAATAAAAATGATAAAAATTGAACAACTTCTTTCCCTTCCCTAAGGGAGTACAGAATGTCACTAAAAACAAAAAAAAATTAAAATTGAACAACTTCCTTTCTCCCTTCTTAAAGAAGGGAGTAGCGAATGTGTAATGAATATTTTGGAAGGTCTTTCTAAAAGAAATTTATACCTTCTAGAAGGCATATTTCTGAAGGCAGGATATCATACGAAGCGAATCTTTTAGAAAGGAGTGCAGAGGCATTCAAATAGGCCTTCCACTTTAAAATATACCGCTGGGATATATTAAATTAAAAAACCTTTGTTCGTGTGTTTGTTTGTTCCTTGTAGACTCCTAAACTACTTAGACGATTTTTCTGAAATTTTCACAGAAATTTCCTGATTACACTGATTAAAGGCTATAAATTAATGTAAATTTTCAAGTGGGCGTGGCACCTTCGATACAATGACGTTATAGACTTCTGTATATCAGGAGAACGGTAAGAGCCAAACTTTCCAAATTAGCTTCAAGCATTTTGGTTATCTTATCCACAGAGTTCTTACCGACCTATGCTCCTTATGGGAAGAAAAAGAATCAATATAATATATATACATATTTTGGTATCAGTGCCCAAGATTCAACAAAATGTAGGCAAGATTGAAGAAGTGGGCGTTGTACGTAAATTGATTTATTTATATCTACTGAAGCGTTAAATATCGATTGTCCAAAGTTGGTACTATCTTAAGGTTTCCGTATAGCTAAACCTCGCGGTAAAAGCTACAATTAAAAAATGTTGTACAATGTTTATTAAAATACAACATCTGTCACAAAATGGGAGGAATTCCAGAAGTTGGCATCGCACAAAATTAAATTCTTTATATCGGGAGAACGGCAATAGATACGATTTCCAAATTAGGTACAAATAGCTTGATTTCACTATGCAACAAGCAAGAATTACCTGAATAACCACTAAATTTTTTGATCCGCTATAGTCACCTAACTGCAAAAAACATAACTTTTTAAAATTCTATGGTAATGTTTTTTTTTTAAAAATTTTTTTCTAAAATTTCAGAGGCTGCTCCATACATCTTATCGTTACTTTGGAACGACGTACACGATTTGTCTGATTTAAGTTTTTCTTATATCATTTTTTAATTTAGTCATTACTTTTGAAGTTATTAAGGCCTAGTGGAAAAACAAATTTTTTTTTATTTTTATAAAATTTTTGATTTCAAAAAATTCATAGAAAATTGATATCAACAAATACTTACCAGTTTTAGTTTTTTTTATGCCACTTCGGCCTTAACTAATGGCTAAATTAAAAACTGATATTAGAAAACCTTAAATCAGGCTTAATTTAAAATGTGTTGAGGGCTTGGATAACAAAATCGGGTACGTCTTTCCAAAGTTACGATAAGATGTATGGAGCAGCCTCTTAAAAAATTTCAAATTTTAGAAAAAAAAATTTTTAAAAAAAACCTTACCATAGCATTTTAAAAAATTATGTTTTTAGCAGTTAGGTGACTATAGCGGATCAAAAAAAATATAGTGGTTAGTCAGGGAAAAAAAAACTTCCCATTTGTTGCATAGTGTTATCAATAAACAACATCTTCAAAAAGTTGACTGGATCGGGTAAGTGTGTGTGCACGCAGAGAAAAAATATGGTTGGGCATGGTTACGGCAACCACACTGTGTTTATTGTAACAATATATTGTTGTTGTACACAAATAATTGTTATTTTTATTAAATATCAGTAATATTATAGTTACTGTAAACATATTAATGTTTATCGCAATTATAAATTTGAGTATTGTTGACCGAAAAATAATTATTTTTCTAACAACTAAATTAAGATAACTTTCAAAACATATTATATTACTCACAGCCATAACATGATATTTAATAGCCATAACATGATAACTTTATATACATTTATCATAATAAGTTTAAGATGCAATCAAAATATCGTTACTCTAATAATATTTTGGTATCACCATTTGTAAAATAATTTTGTATCAGTTGTGTCGTGTTTTACATAAACATATCGAATTATTTGTTGGTGAGTGGCTAAATAATAAAAAAATAACCATTAAAATAAACAAGAAATTAAAAAAAAATATTAAAAAAGAAATAACAAAATAACCATTAAAATAAACAAGAAATTAAAAAAAAATAAAGAAAAAACATTAAAAAAGGGTTGTAGTGTCACAAAATAAAATATCTTTGCTAAAAAATTTTAATAATCTTAAAGTGGTGGAAAAATTTGTGAAATATTGGTGCAAAATATTAACCATTACTGGTAAGTTTTGTGTTATTTTAAGAGAAAAATAATGAAACCTCAATACAATAATTGCGACCTACGACAAAAAGATTACAGTAACTATATTATGTTTTTATTTTATCATAAGTATTTTTTTCCAATAAAAATATTATGTTTAAAGTTGTATCATATTATGATGTAAAAAATTAATGTATAATGTACCAAATGTAATCTAAAGGATAGACTGGTTACTCAACACAACACCAAAAAAATTCTCCATGGTTTTTTTCTTAGCGTTTATCTTTCTCAGAACTGCAGGATATGTTTTAATGTTTTCATATACCCACATATACATACGATTACATGCATACGATAATATACAATCGAGTACATACATAACTTTGTGTTTTCTTAGAGTTTTATATTAAGATTGCTACGTGATTATTTATGAGTTTTAATTTGAATATAAATTTTGTCGCGTACAATTTTCCGTTAAATTGGAAAAATTAAAAAAAAAGCTATGAAAGCATTAAATTAAGCTTAAGTCTAAGGCCTAAAGGATACATGAATTCGCTTTTGTTTCTGTGAAAAAAAACTGCAGTAACATATGAGTAGTTGAACATGAAAATAATGCCGGTTTAAAAACTTGAAAAGTCGCTGAATATGCATTATGTGCCTGACAATTATTTAAATAATAAAGCAATTTCCGTTTTTCTTAAATTCAAATTAAAACAAATAGTAATTCATTTCTATATTCATATACTTGCTGTCCTCGCAAACGTAGTTTTGCCATATAAATTATTTCTAGTGAAAAAAAAGGAATAAATGGCTTTAGAACATGATCGGCGATAGAAAAAAACAATAGCTATTTATTTCTTTATTTATGTTCGTTACATATTCAAAATTTAAACACAAAAAAGTGATGTATTTTTTATACTGAAGTTTGAAAATAAAACAGAGATAATCAAATTTTATAACGAAGTGCGTGTACGATATTTTTTGCCAGTCCGTCTTTAGCCAACACAGATAAACTCGATGGCTTGCCGAAGCGAGAACATGCCACGTATAGTTGTCCGCGTGGTGTGCCTATATCAAAGCCGCAAACATACATCGTTTGGCCTTGCGACTTTTTGATTGTCATTGCAAATGCCAATCTAATAGGAAATTAAACGCGTTTGAATTCAATTGGGACGTCTGTGGCAATAATAAGAGTTCATGGCAGCAAAGCATTTTCGTCTCAGAATTTACCATTCAAAATGGTAGATTCGATAACGTTTAACGACCAGTCGTGTAAAATTGTATAGCCAAAGAAGAATAACCGGAAGAAAAAAATTTGTCAAGAAAAACTTTTCAAGAGAATCGGTTAGTTAATTAAGAAGGTATATACATTAGCGTGGCCGTTAGTTGTATGGAGAACTTTTTTTTTTTTGATTTCTTATATTCTCCCCCCCAAATCGGTTCAGTTTTATGTAAAAAAAATACAAAAAAATTTCGTAGCGAGAAGTTGCGTTTTAGGGGGGGCATCCGCCCCTCAAAGTTTGCCATCAAGCCATTTATTCAAATGTAATTTGTTTGCATATTACTATCTCTTAAAAACAACATTTTACAAGAATATGATATATGGCAATATTTTAGCTCTTCTAGTCAACAACATTAGCTTCAAAGAAAGTTTTTTGCTAAAATTAATATTTTAGAAAATAATTAAGGAAATAATAACAAAATACCAAACTTTGTATATACGTTTTAAATATATAAAAGCCGGATTTAATGTCAAGTGACCCAATTTTGAAATCGATGTTTTCCGATTAGGATGAAATTTGCACCAAGATTAGTCCTATTGGATAGTAGTTTAGACACAAATTTTCAACAAGATCGGTCAAAAAGTTTCAGAGTTAGAGGGGGTCAAAGTTTGCCATACAGGTGTTCTATCTCATACATGTAACTTATTACGTACTGGTGCTAGCAAAATTTGTCCCAAGTAGTTTCGATAGCTATTTGATCAATCTTTTTAAAAAAAAATTTTTCGTTTTTTTAAAAATTTTTTTAAAATTTTTTTTTTAAACTTAAAAATTTTTTTTTTATTTGTTTGAGCCAAGTTTTAAATTTAAAAAAAAAAATTTTTTAATTTTTTAAAAAAACAAAAAAATTTTTTTCAAAAAGATTGATAAAATAGCTATCGAAACTACTTGGAACAAATTTTGCTAACACCAATAGGTAATAAGTTACATGGATGAGAAAAAATACTTGTATGGCCAAAATTTCAAACTTTGACCCCCTCTAACTCTGAAACTTTTTGACCGATCTTGTTGAAAATTTGTGTCTAAGCTACCATCTAATAGGACTAACCTTGGTGCATCATCCTAATCGGAAGACATCGATTTCAAAATTTTGTCACTTGACATTAAATCCGGCTTTTATATATTTAAAACGTATATAAAAACTTTGGTATTTTGTTGTTATTTTCTTTATTATTTTCTAAGATATTAATTTTAGCAAAAAACTTTCTTCGAAGCTAATGTTGTTGACTAGAAGAGCTAAAATATTGCCATATATCATATTCTTGTAAAATGTTGTTTTTAAGAGATAGTAATATGCAAACAAATTACATTTGAATAAATGGCTTGATGGCAAACTTTGAGGGGCGGACGCCCCCCCTAAAACACCATTTCTCGCTACGAAATTTTTTTGTATTTTTTTTTACATAAAACTGAACCGATTTGGGGGGCGAGAATCTAAGAAATAAAAAAAAAGTAAATAACGGCCACCCTAATATACATAAATATATACGCACTAAGTGTTAAAATTTATAGCCTTTAGTTCCTTCAAGACTTGAAACTATCATCCGATAATTAATTAAGAAGCCATGGATAGAGGGAGGTTTTACCTCTTTTGCCCTATTTTTTTTTTTTTATTAATTCTTCATTTACATAACCGAGCCTATAGGGCCTTATGCAGTTAATTAAAGCTACTTGCTAAATAGCAAACTTCTCCCTAATTGTTGGAATTTCCAAAAAAATGTATATCTTAAAGTTCCTTTATATATTACAGTGTCTGCATGCCAAGTTTTAAGAAAACCAGTTGATTAGTTAAGAAAATATAGGTAGGGGGAGCATTTACCCGTCTTGCTCTATTTCACGCTCTAAATAAAAAAAATTATAGGATATAAATTCTTGCAGATGTTTCACTATTTGCCTGTCAAATTTCAAGAAAATCGGTTGATTAGCTAAGAAGATATTGGAAGGGGGAACTTTTACCAGTTTTGCCCTATTTTACTCCCTCTAGCGATATGAAATATATATTTAGATCTATTCCGAATGTCATTATACACATACGACATTACGATTCATGGTTTGTTATTTTTTCAAGCGACAATAAAAAATTATAATATGGAAAATGAAAGACATTTTGTTGATATTTGTATGGAAAAAAAAAGGAAAATCTAAATGTCATATCTCTGGAAGCACTGGGCCGATTTCGTGCAAACTTCACGTATCCCATCTACAGACTATTTCCAAAGTACCCTTAAATTTTGGTTTAAACCGGTCAACCCGTTTTCGCAGTTAGTGGTGACATCAAAGTATACACTTGTTTTTATATATATAGAAGATAGAAGATAGATAGATAAAAATTATTAAGGGTGTTCCAAAATGTTGATTTAACTAATCAAAGCCATTCACATTACATTTGAGATGATTAAGATGACAGTTGATTAAGAAAAAAAAACAGCAAACAAATTTAGATTTCTTTTAAATCAAAACTTTAAATTAAAATAGATAAAAAAAATATTTAAACAAGTAAGAGTGCTATATTTGTCTGTGCCGAATCTTATATACCCTTCACCATGGTGCAATAAGAACAAAAAATTATGTGAACACCATTCTTAAGATATAAATAATTATATTTTGTGCCACGCCCACTTATCCAAACCGTCCACATTATGTCGGATGTTGTGTTTTAACAACCAATTTTTTGGGAAATATGTTCTACTAAAAATTGCCGATGTATCAAAATAAGTCGTTTCCATAGTTCATATGGCAGCCCTAAAATGTAGGATTGTATAAAAATGTTGATGTTTTTTAGCCCATTTTTGGAGTATTTACAACAACCACAAGGGATTTTTGGAAAATATTAGATGTAGTCGTGGTTTTTTGCTCATATCTCAGCCATTTGTGGATCGATCTTGCTGAATTTCAATAGCAACCGATGCACAGAGGGGTATTTGGCCAATTTAGGCGGCCAAAATTATTTTGATTGAATTTTGTATGCAAAATATTCAGAAAAGACATATTGTGGCATTTAAAATTGTAAATTTATATAAACAAGCAAAAATACGTAGGGTATTAAGAGGGTGTTTCTCCAAACCAATTAAAAGAGGATACTTTTTAAAGAAATTCTAAGTCTGCACGTATGAAAAATTAACAAACAATTCTGTTTTTATTGAAAAGATAAAAATGTGATTTTTTGAGTTGGATTGACTCTGTTGGTACGCAATTTTATATTTATGTGCGCGACTTGGTGAATAATTTACTTCTTTAAGCAGTTCGGCAGCATCTCTTATTCCAGCTGACCGTAATTTAATTCGAGTAGCTACAGCCAACTCTCCCGTATCACTGCAGTTGCGTAAGGTTTCCGTTTTACGTCTTTTGGTTCTATCGCTGAACTCGTCGAAAAGTTTGGTTGGCCGCCCACTTTTTTTTTTAAATCGCTTTTGAATTTCGCAAAACTATTTTTTAACAAAGTTATATCTTTAGAATAATTTCCGGATTGCATTTAAGTTTTTCGGCAGCAGCTATATTAGCAATTATTGATGAAATATTGCAGATTTCGGAAATTCGTAAAAAGTCTTCACGAACTATGAATTTGACCTTAGAAGAACCTAGATTTGGAAACAAAAAATATTGTAATTGCTAAATTTTAAAATGAAATGTGTAAAAGAAGTGTGCAATAAAGCAGCATGTACAGTAAAGCATCAGAATTGTTGGTATATTTTTCAGCAGTAGCATACTTCTAAAGGCCATAAAATAGTCATCCGCACATATCCGCAGCCAATTATTTTTTTTTCCAAACCATGAAATATCAATTAACACACCTGAGCGAGAATCTCAGTTGCGTTAAGTGGTGTTATACAACTTTATGACTAAAGTTAATTTTTTTAATCAATTAAAATTAACAAAAATACCGTCATTTTCAATGTAGCTCTGCCGGTACCAGAATATATTATATTCCTATTAAACTATGTGAATTATATCATATTTACCTGCATTACAATTATCCATTTTAATAAAATTCATAAACTGAAAACACGCTTTTACTCAAGTTTTTTTCACGTTGACTTGTCTCAAACACAGCAAAAAAGCATATGCCCAATTAGCAACACGAAACTTTGACTGCGTGGCTAAAGCGAACGAAAGCAAAAAGGGATTCAAAAATAACGGGATCTAGTCCAGCATTCTATTCTCTTCCCACTACGGTGGGTGGTTAAAGAAAAAGTGAGTTTTGAAAATTCGAATTTTGGCCGCTTAAATTGGACAAATACCCCTCTGTGCGATGGTAGACTATAATGTAAAACATAAATGTAAAACAACCAAGCCGCTATCATGTCTGGAGTCTCCGGAAAACACATATCAAACGTAAGACGGACAGACGGACAGACGGACAGACGGACAGAAGGACAGATGGGTAGAAGAACAGACGGACAGACGGACAGATATCGTTAAATCAACTTCTCCCCTCATAAGGACCCAGAATATAAATACTTTATAGGGTCTAAGATCAATATTGTAGAAATTACAAACGGAATGACAAACTTATATATACCCTTTTCCACCTGAGGTGAAGGGTATAATAAAGTTATCAGAAGATTATTTTAAACGTATGCATGATGAAATTGTGAAAATGTATAAAATATTTAAGTACAAAATAAAAACATTAAGAAGAAATCGTGGTCGGTTGAACACGTGAGGGGTACGTTGATGGTGGCCGATTCTACATTATACTCAGTTTGAGGCATGTTTAGAGGATTACAAGTGATTAATAAAGTGATTTAGTGGTAATCATGTCAATTTGAACTGATGAACATATCACTTCAATGTATGAGTATTACTCAAAAGAATAAAAATCGCGATGTGCCATTAATGCAAAAAAAAATTGACCCACCATAATGAGTAATAATCTCAATTTGGATGTGATTAGAGCTTAATCACGTTCGCGTTGCTTAAACACGTTTAAGAACCCAAGTGTGAACATAGCATTACACTTTACTGCAAAAATGGCGAAGAATTAAAATCTTGCGTTAATTTTGGGATACTCTTAAGAAGAAAATCAGTAGAAAAAAAAAATATAGGAAATGAATAACTTTTTACCTAAAAATGGGTTTTATTCGCCATTTTTTTTTTAAAAAATGGCAGCACTAAAACGAATATATTAAAGTAAACCTTCTTGTGTTTCCTTTCCATTATATTAAATTTAATCGATAAATTGTAAATCTTATTTCATTTCGAAAAACGTGTTGCCATAATCGGGAATTTCCTTAACAGCATTTTCAATCGTTTCTCAATTACACATGACATATTTCCAATATCTACAAAATTTTGGCCAATTATAATCGCTACCCTGCAAATATTATTGGACCACCTGATCCAATTTCATGAAATGGACTACTCCATGGGCTGGTCCGATGTAATGCAAGCATGGACCATGTCATTGTTAAAAAGTGTTTGTAGTGAGACGACATGTCTTCGTTTTTTAACGACATGTTTTCGTTTTTAAACGAAGTTAAAACTAATCCTCTTGTGAACACAATGGAGTAGTTTTAAGACTACTCCTTTGTAGTCCAAAGATGGGTTATATCGTCCTGCCCTAGGACATCGTTATATTAAATAGACCATGTTTTTCCATACGATTGCGTTACTTTTGGACTAGTCCTAGTCCCTTGTGGGTTACTCTATACACTATGGACTGGTCCTATTATTTGCAGGGTACATTTATTCACCACTTACATTTACACACTCCACCGACTACTGTCGTGCAATATTTATTGTATTAATTTCTATCATAAACAATGAATTTCTGATTTCAAGCAATATTTCCTTAAAGCAGAGAGGCCAAAAATTAAAATTACGCCACAAGCAACAAAGACTTTGGCTAAAGTTAATTAAGATGTACACGAAAATCGAAAAATAAAGTCATGAAATTGCTCGCTCATACGCAAGCATGCAAGCCTGTTACACATTTTGTTTTCTCTTCGTTTGGTTACTAATAAAACGTTAGCATGTACTATTTAGACTCCATAATTTTTGCCCATTAGGCAACTTAAAGTCAAACAGTTGGGCTGTTATATTAACGTTGAAATTGTAAAAGTCATAATGCCACAGCCAGTAAAAGAGACTTCAATTGGAAAATACAGACTGTAGGCATTTGAAAAATACATCTATGTATATTGTATTTATGTAAATGTAGTGTTAGTATTGTTAGAAATACATAGAAAAGCCACTACCATTATAACAAGTACATTTCTCTTGATTCGTGTTTTTTTTTTATTTTCGTAAGTTAAACGTAAAATGCACGCAATTAATTTATGCTCTCATTATGAAAATTTTGTTACCAACAGCATCAACAGGAATAAAATAACACGCATTTATCATACACACATGTTCGATGTGTGTAAATTTTATTATAATTGCGTTTTGTTAGTATCCACGTTTACTGTTACTTACAAAAATGTATGTGTATTACTAGTGAGTATGATTTATATAACACATACATATACTTTCAAAAGTTATGGTTTTTTTATGTGTGGCAGTAGGAATATTTCTCTTTCCACAACATATATTTATTTGTTGCTTTTTATGGGTGCACGTGAGAATGTTTCAGGGCTAAAACATTATTTTACTAAACAAGATTATGGGCAATTAAATATGGACAAACATTAAGTTAAGTTTTAAATAAATTTCTATTTAAAGGAAATAGCGAAAATAAGCCCGCTCTTCGAAGATGTGTAATACAAATAAAGGTTTTCTAAAAAATATGCATGCATATGTACATTAGGGGGCCACTTTTTTATATTTTCGAAATTGTTCCGTAACTCTTCCCATCAAAAAACTATGTTTCGCAAAAAATTAGGCTGGTCATCGGGAAGACATGGCGCATCGCCTCTCAAAAATGAAGGTGCATTTACAAGGGTGAAAGTGATTTTTTTTTTAATTTGTGTAACAATTTTTACAATTAATAATTACTTTTGCAATTAAATGTTAAAGAATGTTTTATAAAAGACAAACTTTGGTTAAACAATTTAAAAATTAATAAAATTTCCCCAGGCTGTTAACGTGTCTGAGGCAACTTGAACAAGAAATGCAGGAATAAAAAAAATAAGTGTTTGGTTTAAAAGTTTCGCAATCAGTGCAAATTTGCATTTTCACGCGCTCGCAAACGAACTATCAAAAATTTTTACACAAACTTCGTAAATCAATTGTGCATTTATGCAAACAGATCTTTGAATGATTTTAACGTCGCTTTCAACGAATTCCAATAAATTCTAGCAATTTGAGCAAATTAGTCTTTTGGCTTTCTTTGAGCATTTTTAAAAACAAATTTCACATATTAATCACAAATTTCAACTTTTGTTTTTATATTTTAAAATTTTCTTTTTTAATTTATTTTTGTATTGACGTTTCATACCAACTGACATTAATTGTTTAAAATTACGCAAAAATCAAAAAGGTTCTTCATGAAACGAGTCTTGCAAGTTTGCCCAAATTTGCACAAATTGCAATTTTAAGCGATATCATGAAAACCCTTAATATATTTGAATAACAGCTAATTTTTACTTAAATTATACTCGTGTTTACTGGTAAATGAGTTTTAGGGAAAAATAATATGATGTTATATTACGAATATAATTCAATAATAATCATAATATGGTTATCATAACATGTTGCTCTTAGAATATGTTTACCACAACCATGTTTTATCTTTGCGTGTACTTAAAAAATCATATATTTACATTAATTATATTTAATTTTAATCAAATTGGCGATGTCCTAGGCATTCGTGATATGAGGTTCTATGGTCAGCAGGCGTGGATCCAGCTTGAGTCTTAGGGGGGGGGGGGGTTATTTTTTTTATTCAAAAAAGTAAAAAATTTGTTTTTAAAAGTTTATTAAAATTAATATGTGTTTATTATATTAAAAAAACTCAACAATAAGGTTAAATGAAATATAAGATCAGTTCAATATAAATTAATTTTTTTAAATAAGCAGTTTATGGTTTCCTTGTGAGGCAAATTTAGATAGTACAGTCTTTCTTCTGTCATTGTTGATCTGAGCCATGTTTTTATTAGACGACGGGTAGGAAATTACCTCTCTCTCGCAGCTTTCCTGACGAGTAGGGCAAGTTTTTTATGGCATATGCCATTTTGCCATTTTTTTAATTATTTTTTTAAAAAGCAATTTCTGGTCCAGCTTTTTGCAACCTAGAAAAAAATTTTTAAATAAGCTTAGCGAATATGAGGCAGAATCCATTCGAAATGCTAACTGAATAATGCAAAAATCGGACGTAAAAAGTACTTTCAATGCATCTGCTCAAGCCTCTTGAAGTTACAAACGAAAGGGATTTCTATGAATGAAAGCTTTGACAGTGCTAAGGGAAATAATACAAGATGTCAGTAAAAAAGATTTTGTTGAAAAGTTTAAAAAACGTTTTAGATCGTTTACGTGTGGTAAATTATTCAATACTCTTGAAAAATCTATATGGCTTGGCATTTCAATGTTAAAAAAGTGTTTTAATTGATTTTCTCACAATTTTGTTTTAATGATAGTGAGACGGATGATTTTATTGACAACATTTCTCCATCTGAACTTTAAGTGTTCAAATATGTTCCAGTTATCTTGCGATGTTTAAAGAGTTTTTTTTCATTTATAGAACTGTTTTATGTGATAACAGGAGATTATCAGGGGTGTTCTAGAAATCGAAGACACAAAACGCAAGAATTTAAAACGTAGTTTTTTAATAAGATTTCCCTGATAAAACAATTTTATGGCAAATGTTATAAAAATATCACTTTATTAAACAGAATTTTATAACAAAAATTAGAATAAAAGTGTATTAAAAACAAGTGTATTAAACAAAAGTGTACTAAAAACAACTTTCAGTATTTTTTTTTTTTTTTTTTTTTGACAATTTGAAGAAACATACTACTGTACTTACAATTAAAACTTAATAAAATAAATGTTTCATTTTGTAAGCCATTGTTAACCATTTTATCAAACATAATCAGCTCATCAGCTTGTTGTGATTTAAAAAGTTTTGTATCTGTATTTGACTTGACGACACTTTGAGGTAGAAGTTTAGGTATGTTCAATACATTTAGGATATCTATCGGGAAACGTGTTTTGAGATCTTCTAAAATAAATTCAATAAAAGGAATGTAACCTACAACTCGGAAGTAGTCTTCAACAATTTGAATGTGATTGGAACCTCGATTTGAACGCAGATAACTTTAACTTTTTCACAAATCGCTTTAAATAGTTCTTCGGCTTTATTTCTTTTCCTTCAAGGCACATGATTTAAGTTTGGATAAGGCTTGATCCTTTTTGAAGATCTATATCGTGCTTTTGTAAAATGATACTAAGCGGCTGTGATATAATAAGTATCATACTTAATATGTTTATTCCGTAAATGAATTCAAAAGTAATAAGCGAGTTCCTTAATATAAGGCTTATGATGAAGTATCTCTACCTCTCCACTCAGATATTTTTACCAAAGCTTCTACTTTATGATGTACACTTGTTGCAAAGTATAAAATTGAGTCGTGACGGTCCAACCATCTTGTCTCGCATAATGTAGAGAGTTTGGCTCCCAAATACTTTGCTAAAACTGCGTTTCGCTTGGGATAATTGTATTTAAAAAAATTTGTCGTTTCTTTTACAAATGATACAACTTATTGTATTAATGGAACTTTGTTGCTTTTTAAAATTGAGTTGTTTGATTTATGGGAATAGCAAGGCGTATGTTTTGCATTTGTACAGAATTTTATAACAGCTCCATTTTCTGATGACATCAGAACACACCCATCTGTTCCATTTCCTACACAATTTTTTAGGTCAAGACTAAAATTTGTCAAAGCTTTTAGATGCCTTCGCATCAACGTCATTATCAATATCTTTTGAAGCCTCTCCAAATGCGTTTACAACAAAGCCAATAAATGCTGTTGTATGTTGAAATATCTTTAAGATAAGGAAATCTGGGTTTTCCCCGACCATTCTGTGTTTTCATCAAAAATTATTGAATAGAATTGTGATTCATATAACACATATTTACATAAATATTGCTTGTACTAAGGCTTATTAATAATTCAACCGCAAGCATTTTCAAGTCAATCGTTTATTCTTTGGATATAAATGGCACCTGCTGGGATTGAATGTAGAATAATAAGTATACAGTAAGCTAGATGTTTCATTGGGAATATCTAATAAATAACTATTAGAATTAAGATTTGGATACTTATTGAAAATTTCGCTAGATTTAATAAAAAAAAAACAATAAAAACCTTGCGGGGATTTCCTAAAATTTTGTGCATATAAAAAAATATTATTATTTGGAATTCTTGTATTATCGAGATAAACCAAATATATTTTTATAATTTAGGAGGGGGAATAAGGAAATCCGCGCCTGATGGTACAATTTCGCAAATATGAAAAATAAGGCGCACCCTAATATATACATGCATACATACCTAAAATGCTATTTTTGTAAGGGTTTTATTACATATAAATAATAAACACGTTTTATCTTCTTTTAAGTACGGAACAAACTTTGTGAATAAAAATCAAAAGTTTTACAATAATCAACATACACATTTAAAATATGGGTATTTCCACAGGAAAGTCTTTTTGTTATGTTACACTACCAAACTTTTTAAATAGCTTCTCAAAGAATAATTCATATATAACAAGGTTCGCTCATTGGCCGAAATTCGACCACTTAAAAATCATAAAAATTGTAAGTCATTAAAGATTATTAAAAATAAGTGACTACAACAGTACAGCAACACAATATATTTCGGGAGTACTATCCAGGGGGAAAAAAGGCGCACGGGTGCCTTTTAGAAGGCTCTGTACTACTTCTTTTGGATATACAAGGCCTGCTCACCCCACTCCATACTCATATTTTTTACATGCGTTCTTTCGCATTTACCACAGATTACTTAACAGATATGTAAAAAGTAACGCGTGAAAAGGGTCCAAATCAGTTGTGAAGGCAGCTTTCGAAGAAAAAGACAGAAAGCTGTTTTTGGAAGTGAAGTTGCAATGTGTAAAAATAGGCCGCAACAAAATAACAACACACACACCCCGTTAAACAAATGCATTAGTTCAACAAACGTTGTGTTTTGTGAAAAAAAATTATTTAGCCATTTTGTTTTGTTTAATTATGTTATTAACTTAATTAAATATTATTTCTTCGTGTTGTGGAAATTTTAAAAGTTAATTTTTACAAATGTTTTTCTGAACTTACCAAATTTGTGTTCATGGTATTGCGGCAAAAAAAGATGTTGCATAGAGAAATGCAAAAAGGGCAGCTTTTGTAGATAGAGACAATAAAAACGCAAAATCTTCCGTCTCGTGACATATCTGTTTTGTAATCTGTGGCAGTTACATATGAATGGAAATGGGATCAATAAAAATAATTATTTTGCGTTTGCTTTGACAAAAAAAAACCAAAAAATCAGAACGAAAACAACAGAAAGCATTTGTAGTTTTAACCACCGTTAAAAAAATGTGTTGACGTGTGTTTGCAAGATAAATAAAAACGCTTTTAAAACACTGTAGGTCTACAAAATTGAAAACACCTTTAAAGCGATATATAGATACTTAAAAATCAACTTAAAAAAAATTGCTCCCGTACTTTTATATAAGATTTAATTTTTTTGTATTTTAGTGTAAAGCGAAATTTAGTAAAAGAGAATAACAATTAAAACAACACAGCGTAACGTCACACTAATGTTGAATTGCTCATATATCTTTTCTTAAATGGAGGGACAAATCCCATCTGCAAGTAGTTCAAAACAAAAGAATTAAGGAAGACTGAAGTCCGTATCTTTAGAATGATACTGTCGATATGCCTTACGTGATGGGCCCTGTTTCTCAAAACTACAAGTCACAAATCTACAAGTAAAATATATTTGAAACAAAAATTGTAAAACTGTTGCTTTTGTAATGTATTTTATATCTAGATTTGTAACTTGTGCACTCAAAAGAAAAATCAATCGATCCGTACTCAAATCAATCCGAAGCGGTATTAAAAGTACGGTGAGTTCTAATTTTCAATCGCAAAATACTTAACATATATGTATGTTAATAATCAATTCCGAATTGCACTTGAAATAATTCGAAAATGATTGGATTTAAATGAAACAAAGATTAAATCAATCATAAAATACTTTTGATTCAAGTAATATAAAGTTGATTTCATCCCGAATTCGTGCTTAAAAAACCAAAAACAAATTAGAAAAAGGAAATTATTATAATTATTGATTTACTTACCCGTTTTACACCTTTGTTGTGTATTGAAAAATAAAGAGGCAGAGACGCATTTATTTGCTAACGATATAATATAACATATAACTTTATAACTTCTAAACGTGTGATCTTTTACAAAAGCAAAGCAGAAGAAGAACAGGAAGTAAAAAAGGTCAACACGAGAGGAACGATAATACTTGATGGCATATACATGATTTATGACATACACAGGATTGCCATATATTATTATTGATAAACTACACTACAACTCTACTTAATGATAATACACTAGCATCATGCCCGATATGGTTTTTACTTTCATAATCTTATGTTCATATATAACTAAAAAATATAAACTAAATGAAAAGCAAGAGTTCAATTTTCCTTTTTAATCCTTCGTGGTACACATGAGTCTGGACAGACCTTTTTTCAATGTGTACAGAAAATCAAAACATGCATAAGCCGTGGGTTAAACATGACATAATATATTTATTTCTTCATGTTCTGTTGTTTTTGTTATTTCTACACACAACAAGCAAATCGTTTATTCCAAACACCCGCTTAAAAGAATGCAATGCTAAGAGATTAGAGTAAAAAGTTATATGAGATTAAAAACCACACTTTTTAATTTTACTCTCAGAGTGCCACTACGTAAAGTTCACTTTTTTACTTGGTTTAAGAATTTTGTATTTATTTTAAGCAATTCCGGAATTGATTTTCGGAAGTTATCCCATTTAAGATTGTTTTTGATACGTTTTAGTGTTATTCGTACTTGAATTTTTGAGTACGACTCTTTAAGTACGAGTAAGAATGAAAAACTTAATTTATTCCGAGTGCTTTTTCTGTGTAGTTTTGAGAAACATGGCCCTGGGTCATTAATTTTTTTTATTTTTTTGAGCAATTGGGAAAATTTTTAAGTTTTAAATTTTTATCTCGTTGCAAATTTCTGTAGTAAAGTAAATGAACATACCTCTTATCCTCTATTTCAGTTTTATTAAAAATAAGCCATTAAACTCCTTGGCGCTACAACTAAAGTTCAGCCTTAGCCTTTTAAACAATACTTTTGCCCATTATTTCTATACCTCGCAACATTTTTCCAGTCTTGTACATTTAAATTCTATTCAACGTTCTTTTTTCACTGCTCTCCTGCCTTCTGGTTTGCCAAAACCGATTCTCTTGATGGTGGAGTTTGTTTCCACACGTGTTAGTCCTATTAAGTGCAGGCCTGCTGCATTTGCTACTTTATTTAATCTCTGAAATCCTCTTTTTATAAAATTAACTGAAATGGTAACATAAAATAAATGGAAATTTATTTTTAACGAAAAGTTAATTTTTTTACTGTCAAAAATTCAACCCCATGTTTCGTAAAAACAAATTAATTTTCAGTTATTTTATATAAATTAACTAGCAAATTGCATTTTCTGTCAAAACAAAAGAATATTCAGTTATTTTATTAAATTCATTTTCGTTTACTCCACAAAGGAGCCGAATTTCTAAAAAATACCAGACAGACACCTGTCTGCTTGTTTTTCTAATGAGAGAGAGAGAGAGAATATTATTATTTACTAACCCTGTTACACACGTGTGTTATACGTTGTACCTACCCCATTTGTTTACAAAAGAACTCTCAATTATAAGATACCAGCAGCATGGCCGATATGGTTTCGCAATTATTTTACTTTCAAAATTCAATGTATTTAACTAAATAATTTTACCAAATAGAAAATGGGAATTGCTTACACAGAACAAGCAAAACGTTTTTTATAGATAGCTTAAAATTAATTTTTGGTAGTTAAATTATATAAAATAACTGAATATTCAATTGTTTTTACGGAATATGTGGCTAATTTTTTGTTATTTAATTTATATAAAATAACTGAATATTCATTTGTTTTTCCGGAATTCGCGGTTGAATTTTTGACAGTAAAAATTATATGAACTTTTCGTTATTTTAAATTAATTTTACATAAAGAAGAATTTAACTTAATCAACGGACAATATTAACTGCAACTGAAAATCCGTATTAATATCAAACCAAAAACGTCGCTTACTTTTTGAAAATGAATAGCTTCTTTAACTCATTATTTAGTAGCTTTCTTCTATAACTACATTTTTAACAACTTCTCAAACTACTTTTTTCTGGATGTATTTAATTAACAAAATAACGACTTACTTTTGAATGCGTTCATTTTGGGACATCCCTTGTAAAATTCATTGGTTATTACAGTAGAATTGTAAGTAGTGCTTTTATGTTTTTCTGATTACTCAACACATTATTTTGTAGGCGAAGTTTTTACTGGTATCCACTCAGTTTTTTGAATAACTGTTAGCATCAGTTAAAAATAAATATGCTTGGAATTTAAAAATGTTTATTTAGTTAAAAATTACTGAACAAAATGCTTCTTAGCTCTATTATAAACTTTTTTATTAATATTAATTAATATTTTGAGTGTATCAGCTCAAAATGCTTGCTAAGAATAAAGGCTCAGTTAGTCTTTACTTTCTGTTCTGTTACGAAATTGAATAGTTTTTCTGATCTGTTGCGGTTCAGTTTGTTAAAATCGAACCTTGTTAAGTAATTGTAAGTGACAGCTAAATAAATAATAAAAAATACATATTTATATTGAAATAAACTATTTTTTGATTTTAAGAATTCATAAAATTAAATTTCTTAAAATGTATGTGCATTAAACTTATTGAAATAAAACAATGGACGGTGCAAAACTAATAAATTTTTCATAAATGGCTGATAAGTTGCTACATAAAAAGTAACTATTACAATTTCGAAACAGAACGGCATGGAACAGAACAGAAAAAGAGAGTAAAAACTAATTCTGCTTTAACTCGAAAAATAAAATGACGTCATTCTAGACACAATATGGCTGACTACGTTTTTAATGAGGCCTGAGAATACGAATGCGAGTTTTAAAAAAATTAAAAGTAAAAATTCTTTTTTTAAAAGTAGTTAATCATTTAAATGCACTAAAAAGTAAAATATAAATTAAAAGTAAAAAACCTTTTTAAAAATTAAGCTTTTGTTTGAATGCGCTAAAAAAAATAATTCTTTGCTTTAAGACGTTTACTATCATCTTATAACGTCATTACATAATTTATATGATATAAAATCTTGTCGCGAGATTTAACTTAAAATGTATTTACTTCGTTTAAAAATGTTAATAGTTAAAATTAAGTTATTTATTTACTTTGTTTTTCTGCACAAGTAAATCTCGCCACAATCTTTTATATTATTTAAATTGTGTAACGACGTTATAAGTTGATAGTAAAAGTTTTAAAAGCAAAAAAATTTGTTTTTTTTTTCTTTTTAGCGCATTCAAATAAAAGCTTGTTTTTAAAAAAGGTTTTTTACTTTAAGTTTATTTTTAGCATTTCTTGCCAGGTTAACTTATAAAAAATGTTTAGATCTGGTCGTACTTATATATGGGGGATTCACAAGGTAGTCATAAAGTTGTAAAGTCATATGTCCTAAAATAATTACAAGAAATATATAGGACTGCTGTGGGCTCCCGCTTATAATTAAGATTTCTACTGTACAGTTATGACGAATCAATAAACAAAGCATTAACATTTTTATTTTGTTTAAAATACAACGACATTTATTTTAAACAATTGTAAAATATTATTTAGGACATTATGACGATATGACTGAATAGCACACCTTGTGAATCCCCCAATAGAGAATATAGTATTTAGCATAGTCTTAGGTAGTCGTAAAAAATTATAGTTCACATTAAGAAACTTAAATAAAAAAATATTCTTACTTTGCTTTAACCATTTTTTGCCGCACCAATTTCCAAGTTGCAGTGACTCGGTACCCAGCACAGCCTTACCACATACTCCCCTAAGATTTATTTTTCAGTTATAAACAGTGTGTGCTGACGAAAAATGGGTAAAAAAAAATCCCTTTGCACAGGTTTATATATTTATTGTTCCTTTCCTTATAATTTAACATTTTCCTCAGCAAGAATAAAATTTCTATACTGTAACTAGTTTGCAATTGTTAGCATTTTTCTGATTCACCAAACACATGTCCATATTTTGTTGTCTTTACTTTATTTTATATACATTACATAATGTATGCGTGGGTATATGTAGATATGAATGTACGAATATTTATTATAATTTATTCTTCCTTTTTTTTTTGATTTTTTACATTAGATGATTTATATGAAGATTCAAATTATTTACGCTTTGGTTGTAAATTAAGATTAATGGCAAATAAAAGTTATAAAAAATATATACAAATAATAAAAACATCTAACTTCTTATGTTACACAATGAAGAAATGTGTTTGAAAATGTTTGTGTATTTATGTTAATTTTTTTAACATTTTACTAAATAAAAAATATGCTTTTTGCTATAAAAAAAAATAATCGGAAATAGTCGAAGCTTGTGTTAGTATGTCAACATATGTAAGTTGTTCTTGAGGTTTTTTTTTAAATATAAAAAACAGATATATTTAAGAACTGATTATAATATTAGTTATAAAATTGAGATGTAAGTTTGATTGTATGCTGAACCGATTTGGTTGCTTTGTCTGGGTTCAAGCTAAGAAAGTTTTCTTTCAGAAAGTCTAAGTTTATTGATGAGAACGGAAAGAATAATAAAATGTACTCCTTGCCTCTCACCAGTAAACTCCGACTTTCTGAAAGAAAACTTTCATAGTATAAACCTAGACTTAGGCTATATTTTCCCCAAAAAAATTTTTTTATCTTTGTTTTTAAGTAACCCTTTAAAGATTTTTTAGTATTAATCTCCATAGCTACGCTGGCACGTCGCTATAAGTAAATTTTGAAAATCGGTATTTTAGGGGATCAAAAAAAGTGGAAAAAGATCATTTTTACGCATGTAGGTTAATAAACAATATTTACTGCCTGTTCAACGATTTCGAACGTAGACGTTCGCATGGAATTTTATATGGAAAATATATTTAAAACACTCAGTTTTATATACATTTTCTATGCAAACGAAAACGTTCGAAATCGTTAAACTGGCAGTAAGACTCCAAACTAGGCAGTTTTATCCTTAAAACAACTTTTATAATTGCAATTTTGTCATTTTGTGCCGGTGGGTCAAGAACTGGTTCTCCCTAAAATCATTGTATGGCGAAAAAATCGCATAATGATGTTGATATTGAGATAATATGATAAACTCTTGTAAGCCTCTTAACTCGTGTATGTCTCTTAAACTCAAAGCATAATATTGTTTTGGCGTGTCGATGTTTGCCCATGATTCTTAAGGGCCAAATACACTTGTCAAATGCTTGTCCAGCGGGCGAATTCACTCGTATACGTGTGCTGGACGTAATATTCGCCGTCATATCTAATATTTTTTAATTTTCCATCCAGCATCGTCGGTGTGACACATTTTCACTAATACTACCAAAATGCTTGATGAGTATTTTGATCCGTGTATTTGGGCCATTGGGTTCACTTTTAATAATAACAAGTAAAAGTGATATATTCGGCGGTAGGGTTTCTTGTAATTTTATTAACCATTTACTTTGGCTATAAAATTTGGAATTGGAAAGATATTTGTCTCCCCAAAAAGTGTATTTAAAAAACTATTTTCGGCATAACTCTTTTGTTTCTGGACCGATTTTTCCGATTTTTGGCTGATTTTAAATAGCAAATATCTTAAAAGCATAACGAAAGCTTGTCATACTTGATATTTGAGTGGGGTCCAGGATATATCTGTGGCATTTTGACAAAACATCTTAAGTAAAATTTTAAAAGTTGAAAAATATGTTGTTAACCATTGTTTTTACGTTTTTAAAATTTTGTATTTTAAACAATATTTTTCTCAAATTTTTGCTTATTTTATTATTGGATAAAAATTCGCCGAGTTTTTTTAAAAACTTCTTTTGTTATCTTATCTCGACTTAAGATGTGTAACGATTCTTTGCGATTAGGTGTATTAATTCGGGAACGGGGCTACCTATTAGATGCGGCCGTGCTCGTCGGATGGGGGGTGTTTTGGTTCCTAATGAAAGGTAATCTAACTAATTTCTTTCATTCTTGACCGTGGCATGGGCTCGAACCCTGGCCGGCAGGTTACCATGACATGTTCGATCGCAACCACTCGTTCTCCTAAGATGGATTTGCCGTCTTACACTTGCAGCCATCGACAACTGCTGACGTCAATAGTCAAACATCAATCCTTAAACCAAATTGTATTTTAACCTTTGGTAGATCGAAATTTGCTTTTTTTTTTTGAATGATTATCCATTTCAATTGATTTCACATGTTTTTTCCTTACTTCTGTTTTTCCGTACTTTTGTCAAGAATTTTTCTTGAAGTCCAAAATATTAAGAATTTGATTACCGTTTGGAACAAAATCCAATATTTAAAATGTTTAACGTTTATTTTTAAAAACTATTAAAAACGAACTGTAGATAGAGAATATTGAATTAAAGAGAGTAAATTAGTTGATGTGCACTTAGAGAAAGTTTTGGAAAGTTCTCCAAACTGTATGTAAATATGCAAAACAAACAAAAATGAGTTCAGTAAAAAATTTTATTTTATAATTCATCAAGTTTTCATTTACGGTAAAAAATATATATACATATGGTCACCTGAAATCGAAATGGCCGTGAAAAAAACTTATTTTGAAGTTTTTACTATATTTAAATATGCAAAAAAAAGGACTGCAGTAACAAGCTTGACATATTATTCTATAAAATTATAAATTGGATTTTTGAAACTGTATGTTAATTAAACTACGTGACAGTTTTTTGACCAAATGTATACAAAACGTAATCTGAATCCGAATATGAAGTCAGAATGGTTGAAAGTAAAAAAAAAAATTTCTAGATATTCCAAATAACCGTTATTTATGTTTTTAAAAAATATGATGTTACTTTAATGCTAATAATTTCAAAACTATTTGACGGATTATGTATTTATTTGCTTTTTGATAAAAGATAATAATGTAAATTTTCTTAATTCATTAATTTTTGCATTCAAATGTTATTGTGGACGTTATTTATGATACTTTTTACAAGAATGTTTTATCTTTGATAGAAAACGAAAAAAATCTTTTATTTGCATTGACGGCGCAGCTGTAATGGTATTTTTAATTCAGCAACAAGCATTATTTTCAAAACGTACAAGAAAATACCTGTTAAAATAATTAAATGTTCATAATCCCTTCTAAGTTCAAAAACTTTTTAAATCTACTTTGGAAATTATCCAAGAGTAATTTTATTTCTTCCGTCAGTTCTTGGAGTTTTTTATTATTCGGAAATTGTCTAAAAATTTCTTGAGTTTTCGGAAAGTTTGATTAATTTTTTATATTTTTATCTTTTCCTTGTAGCACAAGATTTAATTTATTTATGTGTTGTGTGATGTCAGCAAGAAAGCTTAAATCGTAAAGAAAATAATGACTTTTCAAAGAATCTAAAATTTCTGCATCTTTCGAGCAGGCCTGCGATTGCAAAAAGGTTTCAATCTCTACTCTACGATTAAAAAGACGCTCTGAACATTTTCCACTACTTAACCATCGCACCTCCATATACATTAGTACATCCTGAAAATCAGCATCTATTTCTTTCAGAAATTCTATTAACTTTCTGTGCGTGGGTGCGTTATGGCCTCCTTTAAGGCTATTTGTTATTTTAACAGCTACTTTCATAGATCCTTGAAGACTTTGAAAATAATGCTTGTTGGTGAATTATACAATGAAATGCGTGCACATTTACCCCAGCTTTTTTGAACTGACCAACAATTCCCTGGATATTTTTTCTTTTTGAAAGCATCAAAAAAAGCTTCACCAGTAACATTTCCGTAAAAGGAGTGTACACTTAACATTTCCTCGGCGAGATAAAGGCATTTCATTAATTATGTCCCCCATTTGTTTTCCTGCTTCTCGAAACAAATACATTATTGACAAACAAGTGTCTTTAAAAAACTGCCCATCATCAAAAGGACGACCTTTTTTTGCTAAAGCTAAACTTATAATATATGTAGCCTTTACTTGCTGATCAACCGTGCAGTTGGTAGAATTATACGCCCCCTTTCTCTCAAGACGGAGATTTTTAAGCCTTAAATCTTTTTTTAATTTTTCTATTTGTTGCTGCTTGTCATTTACAGCAACAAAATTCATTTCCGCATGAAATCTGTCATAGTGTTTATGATAAGATTAATTGATTAAAAATAAGGCACTCAGCTTCATTCGACAAATTCATAGTAAATAAAAAAGATAATTTATAATCGCTGAAAAGTTTATAAAACAAGCAGAAAAAAACATACACAAACACAGCTTAAGACTCAGTTAGACAGGAGTAACAGTAACCTTACCGTAAAAAAGTGGGACCAATCTATTTCTAACAGATTGAGACGCAACATCTTACTGCTAACTGTAATCGTTCTAATTGCTTAACATACAACAAAATGAATCAGCTGATTTGCATCGTTACTGTTACTCCCGGCTAACTGAGCCTTTCATCTCAACACAATAAATTTATTGTCAATGTACCACTACGAAATTGCTTAATTTGCCAAAATAACAACATGCGCCACAACCCTGCTTCGTTGAAATTTATTAAGCAACTGAATACAATTTAATTATTTTTTTTCTTTCTGTTGTATTTGCATTTCGGGTTGCCTTTGTTACTTTTTATGCATGAAACATTATTTTAAGGCAGTAGTAAATGAGCGAAAATAACATCACACAAAGACGTGTATGTGTTATACGGTAAATTTTTTCACATTCTGATTTCAATGCAGTGATGCTCATTCAAGCAAACAATTGTTTAGAAGCCCCACCCCTTTGTTTTTAACTCTCATTAATTGAGTTGCACATGTACGGAAGCTGTGTTGATCATGTTTCAAATACAGTGTGTAAAATAAGTAATATTTTAAAAAAAATATTTTTATGCTTTTACGAAACTGTCATAAAAGCATAAATGTAGAAGATTTTAGTGAAGTTTTTTTTAGATAAATTTCTTACTTTTAATTTCCAAACATGCTCGCAGTTCACACTGAATTTTTTTAAAGTAATATTGGAAAATTTCCAATTCTTACTGTTTTTTAAAAATTTTTAAATATTAAAATTTTAAAAGTCAATTTAATAAATAGAAAATTTAGTTTGGATTGTATTATTATAAATGTTTTACAGCCAAAACAATTTCTGTCTATTAAATTTAAATAAATTTTGTGCGTTTAGTTTTGCGTATCTCTGTAATTTAAAGTTCTCTCGAAATACATATGCAAAAGCACGACAACATATGCAAAACATTTTTGAGCACCTCTGTTTCAATGTAAAAATTGTTATTTCTTTTTGTTTTGACTACTAGAATATTGTTTTTTATTATTTTCTCTATTTTAAATCTTCTTTTTTTTAGTTAAAAAGAAGTATATTAAAACAAGTGTATGGTATGTTTTGGGGATTTTAAGGAATATCTAAGAAGGAAAATTTTTGCATTTGTAGCAGCTCTGGTAAAAAAAAAAATACGACGAGCAAATGTAAAAACCCGAAAAACTTCGTAATCCAGGCAAACCAGCGCCCACCGGTGCACTAAACACGTTCCAATAAATTTGCATTTTTGCAGTTGGAAATATTATTGTTCGGTCTCTTTTAGAAATCTCAGATAACATATAAAATTAAAAAAAAAAATATCAATATCGCACTTGATCATAAAGAGGGTATTAACTCGACACGTAATATTCATATCTACCCGCTGTAAAAATATCGTTCTACTTTGTCTACTTTTTGGTGATGAAACGGTTGGCCTAGAAATTCTTTTCAATAAATCTTTAATATAAAATTAAAATTGTTTTGCTTCTACTAAAAAGTTTTTAATTTTGAGTTATATGTTCTTTTTACTAGTGCGAAATGTATGTATGTACATAATTTTGTTAACTAAAACTCACCCAATTTTTTTAAATGTTTTACTCGCTACCGTATTTGTACATATTAACTTTTTTTTTGTATGTAAATTATTTTATTAACCTCAAAAACACGTTAAAATCCAATATATTGCTAAAAAAAATTTGAATTTACTAATGTCATGTCACCATTAAAAAGTGTGAGTTCAAACACTTATTAAGCGTTTTTTAACAATGCAATCAATTTTACTCTGTCATTAATTTTGTATACCCATATTATGTTTAAATTAAAAACACATGTAAATTTATGTGTAAACAATTTCAACAACTAATGCACAACAAAAACAACTGGTATAACAACGGCAACAACAACAACAAAACACAAGATGTATTTGTTTCATACACATGACATATGACTTACTTTAAAACTTTTGAATGGTGATGATACATTAAATTTGTTTATTACAAACTGCGTATTTTAGCCTCGCTTTGGCTCATTATGTTCCTTTCCAGAAGGCAACAGATGAACAAAAACAAAAGAGAAAAAACTTTTATACTTTAGGAAATAAGCGAGTAAATTAAGGGTTCCTTTTTTATGCAGCCTAAACGTATACATTGAAATTTATGTATGTCCTTAGATGTGTTTGTTAATGTATTAGTGTTGCAAAGAGAAAAAAAAGCAACAAGTCATCTTTTAAGTCGATGACAAAGTCATTTGATGTAACAATGACAAAGAAGGATTTGAAAACAATCAACAACAAATGTCAATTTATCAAAGAAGAAACAAAATAATAAATGGCTGCTATAAAATACAAACATAATCCAAATGCATGGTATTTTTCTCTTTTCTTTTAACAAAAGCAAATTAAATGTTATTATTAATCAACTAAATAAGATTAAAAATTTGCCATTACCATGACATAAATATCAACATTGTTGAAATTGTTGCTGAATTTTTTGGTTGAAACAAGACACGCAAGGATTTTCAACTCTATGGTATAACAAACACCGGCTTCGCTAAAAAAAGCTTCGGTTATACAATAACATAAGTAGACAGGGGATACTAAAGGATTTTAAAATTTAGACAGGCAGCAGATGTCCTAAGATGCGTTATATGCCTTGTGGAACCAAAGAAAGTATAATTGATGCCATGCAATCATTTAAAAATTTCCTCCATTGTTAATATCAAATAAAAAAAAATAATAATTTATCACAAATACGGGCTTAACTAACTAAAACCACTCTGGGTAGCCGGACTTAAGCCGTGTGCAAGGATTTTCTCCCATATGGTAACAAATACAAAGTTCAGGATTTTCTGATTCAGAATTCGGGACTTAAAAAAATTCTGCATTTTAAAATTTCGGAATTTTGATTCTATCCCAAATTATCAATATGTTATTTTGTCAAGTCTTTCGTCATATGGTTCTAGTTTTGCAATGTGCGGACGTGTTTTTATTTTGCTCCGATATTTAATCGTTTAAAATAAGTTACACTAACATAAAAAACCAGAAATATTATTTCAAATAATCAGCGAAAAGACGCTCAATGGCAATAATTTAAAATTATTGTTATTTCAAATGAAATCTAAAAAGAAAAACATTAAATCTGAAAACAAAAATTATACATATATAAATATAACATAAAAAAGTGAAGAAAGAGCACATTACACAAAAAAAAAAAACAAAATTAAAGCAAAAAAATGCCAGTTGGGCGCTCTCCCCCAACTAATACTCTCGTGAACAATGTAACACAAAATAATCAAGTCTCTCCCGCTTAAATTGCGTCCCCATCAAATTACAATTCGAATGATCCCTCTTTATCTAATTCTCTCACCGCGCTCGCGCAAAAAACAACTCCATCATGGAGTTCTCAGTGTGCAACTCCAACTACTTCTTCTCAAACAACAAATAATAATAATAATTTTCTCAGCCTACCCACACATTCAACTTCTGTTAATTTAACCAACGTAGTTAACTCAGCAGCAATTACAACACAATCATCTGTAACTACTACTACCACCACATCATCAATATTCTCTTTTACTCCGATCATGTCAACTGGTAATTCACTCTTTGTTCAAACTCCCTTAAAACAAATCCAATATAGTACTACTAAAGAGACAAGCAGTTCTCTTTCGCAGTTCGTAAGTGTAAAGTTTACACTTAAAAAGCGCAAAAGGCCTCACAGTTGTCATCAAAGGGATTGAAAGCACTGCACCTACAAACGATATTAAAAATGCTATCGAAAGTGAAGGATATGAAGTAAAATCTGTCCAAAATATAATTAATAAGGATAAAATTCCACAACCTCTTTTTAGAGTTCAAATTGCCTTTGACTCCAAAAAATTTAAAAAAAATGAACCCCATCCTATATATAACTTGCGATACCTTCTCCACCGAAAAATATCAGTCGAAGAACCAATGAAAAGAAAAAACCCACCCCAATGCTTAAACTGCCAGGAATTTGGTCACACTATGTGTGTTCGATGCGCAGACGTTCATAAATCCTCCGAATGTACAAATCCAAAAAATGACCCGAATATTACTAAATGTAGTAATTGCGGCGGTAATCATACTGCTAACTACAGGGGCTGGCCTGTGTTTATAAGGATTAAAGAAAATTCACAAAAAAAAACTATCCATCATCAGTTTCGAACCAATAACTTTCCACCTCTTCCCAACAACCTAAATGTTCCTACATCAAACCCCGAGCCCATTCCATATAATAACGGCTCTTCAAACTTACCTTTGAGATCGCAAAACCTCTCGTATGCTCAGTACAGTTCCCCAACTCGCCCGAAATCCACTAATAATACCCACAATAGTAATACTCACCACATGCCTAATTCACACACTTCATATTCTGAAGCTATAAGAGAACCCCATACCCTCATGCAAAAAAACTCACTAGAAACAGCGATGGAGACTCTAATCCAAACTATTAATAGTTTTATTCATAATATGCAAGGTATAATGCAAGAACTCCTGAGAAATCAGGCCATGCTGCTACAAGCACTCGTTGGTAATAAATGAACCAGATAAAAATATGCTACTGGAACGCAAACGGCCTAAGCCAACATAAAAGAGAAGTAGAACATTTCCTTAATTTCCAAAGTATTGATATACTGCTAGTATCTGAAATTCACTTCACAGATAGAAATTGCTTTAGAATCAAAGGCTACTCTATCTACGACACAAAACACCCTACAGGTGGAGCGTTTGGTGGATCAGCCATAATTGTCCACGACAAACTAAATCACTTCCCCTTAGAAGAATACAGAACTGAGCACATACAAGATTCTTCAATATTCCTTGTAGGAGCCAAAATGACAGTGTCTGCCATTTATTGTCCACCCAAGCACAAAATCTCAGAACTCGATTTCATAAAATTTTACAAAACCCTGGGTAACAAATTTTTAGCAGCAGGAGACTACAATGCCAAGCACACTCACTGGGGATCGAGACTCATTTCTCCCAAAGGAAGACAGCTGCTAAAAGCCATAAACTCCAGCCAGCTCGACGTATTGTCTGGAGGTCAGCCAACTTATTGGCCTTCAGACCTAAATAAGATTCCCGATGTCATTGACTTCGCAGTAATAAAAAATATTAAACGTGAACAAATTTCGATAGCATCGTCGTTTTAATTATCATCTGACCACTCCCCAACGATTCTTACATTGTCTCATAAGGAACCAATTTCAGTCCATAACCATCTCCCAAATAGAAACACCAATTGGTTAAAATACAAAAAATACGTTAGTTCACACTCATCTCAAAACATCTCACTAAAAACTGAGGAAGAAATTCAGTCAGCAATATTGCTCTTCTCAGAAACAATAACGGCTGCAGTGAAAGTATCTACTCCAGCTCCAAAGCCCACCAAAAATAAAGGGCACATGTGCCCATCAAATATACAAAATCTAGTCCACGAAAAACGACATCTTAGAAGACAATGGCAACTTCACCGTTCTCCAATCCTGAAAAGCAAGCTTAAAATCTGCCAAAAAGCCCTACATAAAGCACTCGAAGAAAATAAAAACGCATCTCTGAATCTTTATTTACAGGGCCTAGATCCAACAGACAAAACGGATTACAGTCTTTGGAAAGCAACCAAACAACTGAAAAGACCCATACCCTACGAATCTCCTCTACGTCTTAGTGACGGTAATTGGGCGAGAAGTCACTGCGATAAAGCCAACGCTTTTGCCGATCATTTAGAAGAGGTATTCACACCCAACAACACTATGTCGGACATACAAATTCCTCAAATAAATGACATAGTAGTTTCTCCCATGAAACTTAGATTCTCTAAAATAACAACAATTGTTAAAAATCTCAACACCAAAAAATCTCCTGGTATAGACTCAATAACATCTAAAATGATCTGCGAATTGCCATACAGTGCGCTAAGACTTATCCTTTTCATCTTTAATGGTATCCTAAGCATAGGTTTTTTTCCTCCGTCCTGGAAATCGTCAGAAATTATAATGATTCCTAAACCGGGAAAGGATCCTAGTATGGTCACCTCATATAGACCAATCAGCTTACTTTCCATCCTATCAAAGTTGTTTGAAAAAGTATTCCTGCAGGCACTGACACCATACCTCAATGACCAACAATTAATTCCCGCACATCAGTTCGGATTTCGTAAGGACCATAACACCATTGAGCAAGTACATCGTATCGTGACTCAAATTAGAAAGGCATTTGAAGAAAAACTTTACTGCTCTTCATTATTTATTGACATCTCACAGGCCTTTGATAAAGTCTGGCACAAAGGGCTTATATATAAAATAGTTCAATCCTTACCGCAAAATACCCATAGATTACTCCAAAGTTACCTAACAGACAGATCATTTGTAGTCAAATATAAAAGCTACACTTCAAGCTCTCGGAATATCTCAGCTGGGGTTCCTCAAGGCAGTATACTTGGTCCCATGTTGAATATTCTTTATACAGCAGATATGCCAACATATTCTCAAATTTATACCTCAACTTTTGCAGACGATACAGCATTTATGAGCACTCACAAAGATCCCAAAATTGCCTCCTCCAACCTACAGTCTCATATACATGAGCTGGAATCATGGCTTAACAAATGGAAGATAAAAGTTAATCCAGCTAAGTGTGCACATGTGACTTTTACACTGCGAAGAGAAAACTGCCCCACAGTTACAATAAATAACACCAGAATACCTGAAAACTCCACATTAAATACCTAGGAATTCACCTTGATCGCCGTCTCACATGGTCCAAACAACTCGGATCGCTTCTAAACTCCTCATCTTCACTTAGTTTAAAATGCAAATCTCTACTCTACAAAACCATTCTCAAACCAATATGGACCTATGGAATCCAACTTTGGGGAACAGCATCCACTTCCAATATTGCAAAGTTACAAAGAAGACAGTCAAAAATATTAAGATACATAGCAGGCGACCCCTGGTTCATTCGTAACGACAATATACATAAAGACCTCAATATCCCGTCAGTTCGCGATGAAATAGAAAAATATTGTTCTAAATATATATCCAAACTAGCATCTCACCCTAATCCCCTAGCACAGAACCTACTCTCGTTTAGAGGCCACTCACGGCTAAAGAGGGTAGACACCTTGGCCATAGCACAAAGCTAAAATATGTTAAAATGTTCTCAATATGGTCTTCTATTGCATTGGCAATAGAATCACAAATTAAAAATAGTTTTTAAGATGTTATTACTTATTGTTATTTTCTACTAAGAAAGATCCAATAAATAAATTAAAAGTGGAAAAAAAAAAAAGTCTTTCGTCGAGAGCTTGACACTAATCGAAACAACTATTAATTGATTATAGCCAGGGAAACCGGAAATATGGTCTAAAAAGTGTTTAAGGCTCATTAAATATGCAGTAAAAACTTGAAAAGTGGCTCTAAAAATTGTTAAAAATATGCCCCCAAAAAACCAAAAATGGATTATATGAAAACAAAATATTCAACAACACAATAATATTAGTATTTAAAAAAGCCAGCCAAAATAAAAATCTGTAAAGCCCATACACCATAGTATTTACAGGCGAGTTTTCTAGATTGTACCCCTTTTGGAACTGCTCACTGGGCTCACTAAAACAAAGTTACGTTATAGAGTTTAAATTCATATAAGGCTTATTTGCTCCGAAAATTCTGCAATATAAAACAATTTAATTTAAATTAATTGTTTGCTTCATTCTATGAATTTGGTGATTAGAGACAATTTTTAATTGTTTCTGTGTCGTCAAATTCGTGCACTCTACCAGTACAGTTAATTTGAGTACGCTTAATTCAATAGTGCTAATAAATTTTAAAAATTTTAATATTATTGTATAACAAAACGATATTGTTTATACTTTTGAGATCATTGTTGAGTTAAAATCAATCCAACTCTGTGAACAACAACTTTTTGAAATTGTTTCACGGAAAATTTGTTCACCGAATTTTTTTTCTTTCAAAGAAATCATTTTTTCTCATTCTATTGAATGCATAAGCAAATTGTTACAAGGTGGGCACCCTACTAGTAAAGCTTTTTCGGCTACGCTAAATTCAGTAAGCGCTCGTATTCGCGATTAAAAAAGTTAAGATAGTTATAATTTTTGTTTAATGCATATTTTATTTTTGCATTTTTTAATTGAATATCATTAAACATTTAATTAAATATTAATTGAATATCAATAAAAAAAACATGTTCTTGTCGTACTTCAGATGTTATTGAAATCAATTCGCTCGATTTGCCCTCGTCCAGTGTCTTTACGATATCAACAATCTTTTTTCTTTTGTACTCTAATGCAGTGCAACTGGCGGCGTGTGTCAACGCATCGAACGCCTACTTGAAATCTGTAAAAACCAGGTACAACGGTGATCTTCACTCAACTGATTGTTTGATAAAAATACAGACTATTAATATGATCTGTGCACAAAGTTCGTGGTCGAAAGCCTGCTGTTCACTGCGGAGAAGCGGATCGAATGCATTATTAAGTCCCTTATTTATAATAAGAGATACATTCGTTCTTATTTAAGATTTTTCTCGCCAGTTTTTGCAAAGTGGAAGATCTTCTTTTTGGGTAAATTTATATCAAAGTCTTCTTTGAGCTTAACGTAAAGTCAGTAAGGGTGAGTAATTCAGAAATGAAATTAGGGCCAGGGCAGTGGAATCGTAGTTGCGGTTTTTGTACCGAAGTCATTTTTTTACTTTACATATCTGTTCAGAAGACAATCAGTCAAGCCAGCAATTTCCACGGGATTTTGAATAAAATACAAAGGCTCAATGAAAGACTTGATGTATCATGCAATTGTGTTTACATTAAAATTCGTATGAAAATAATTATAAAATATTCAAGATTTTGTTTGTCCTGCTTGATTCCCAATTTTTATTATTGATAAAAACACTGAAATTTATTGTTTAAGGGACAAGCTATTCCTATGCGCATTTTACTGGTTGCTTAGGTCAGATCGTCAGGAAACTTCATCCAATGATTTTAGAAAAGCTAAATATAATTAAAACTGTTAAGCGAATAAGAATTATCTATAAGCAAATGTCTTACTTGTAACCATATCAAAGCTTTAACAAAAACAACAACAATAAACAGTTAGCTTATCTTTTCTTACATTTTCCACTACAATTGGTTCGAATTCTTCCAATATTAATTGTAGATGTTATATCGAGCCTTTGGTGCAATACCGTAGTAATTCAAAAAATCGTAAACTGAGAAAAATGCATTTGATATTTTTGATAGCATTTTTGTTTACAAAAGTTATGTTTTTACAAGTTTTTAAATAAAGAGGTATGTTTTGTAATTAAAAAAAGGTGAACAATTATTAATAATATTAAATATTTTTTTTATATTAATATCAATATGGTTGGAAATAGCTAGAGGCAATAAAGACATTTTTAGCTGTAAAATCTGAACAGTTAGAGATGGAATCATAATCTTTTTTTCTTTAGAAAGATACTTCCCCAAAGATCATTTCTGCATACCCAGCTCAAAAAATTCAAATTTTGAGTTACTTCGATATTGGTCACACCACTTTTTGCTCATAAAAAAAGCTTAGTATTAAGTTTTTAATAAATAAACAAAAAATTAATTTCAACACATCCCTAGAGGGAAGCGAACTGACACCAAAGTAGTCCCGTGATAGGTCTTTGGTGGTAGAAACCGGTTCTAGTTCTAGCACTCTATATGAATAAGACATAGCACTTTTAAATGGGGTTGTCATTGGAGGAGGTCAATTGGCAACATTTGACCAGTCACAGAAATATTCTCACTAAGCACGTCAGTTTCTCAAATGTAGTATTATTTCGATAAAACAAGTCCTAGAATTAAATTCAAGAACTAATTAAGGCTATTTGAAAATATATGATGTGTTTATGTTTATCTTCTAAAAAAGGTCTATTCGCTATTCAAATTAAAAACGTCATATATCGTTCTTCCCGCATTTCTAAGTTAAACACCCAATATTTAAATTTTAAATTTAAATTTATTAAATGTCTTGCATAGTTGTTTATACTTTTAAAGGCCAATTTCTCAACATCTTTTAATAATTAACACAGTACTTCTTTGGCACACACTTTATGGAGCTTTAGGGATATTTCTGTGCAAGCAAAAGTAGAGAGAAATTTCTATGCACAAGTAAAAAATTATTAAAATTTAATTAAAATCTTGACCTAAGTGTAATGGAAAGTCAAAAGGACTATAATAAATTTACATATACAATTATAAATATCCTATTAATATCCTTTTTATTAAATTTTACTACACATTTGTGGTACTTTACATTAACAAACTATAAACAAGGAAAACATTTATAAGTAGGTATTAAATTTATTACTTTAGAACAATACAATAATACAGGGTGGCCTAAAAGAAACGAATCGGTTTAGATAAGCTATAGGTTTTTTCATTTTTTATTTGAAAGTCAAGCTCTTTGTTTACATTTGTCCTTCAAGTTTTGCTGAAAAAGGTCAACAAGAAAAAGAAGGACAAAAAATATGAAAAACAGAAAAATTAGCTTTGGACTTGACAAAAAGTACGAAATCAAAGAAGTTACGAAGAACACGTAAATCAATTAAAAAAAGATAATCATTCAAAGCAAATTTCGATCTACCAAAGGTAAAATATAATTTGGTTTAAAGATTTGACTATTGACTGCCAGCAGCCGTCAATGGATGGGAGGGAGTGTTAAACGGCAAACCCCCCTGAAGCGATTGAGTGCTTACATTGTCGATAAATTTTAATTAATTTCATGTTCCTTTATTATAAAAATAATTTATTGGAAATTTAATTTGATGATTAAACCCCGAAAATAGTTCAACAAAATAAACCACAATATTAATTATAGTCAATTTAATTTTTAGTTTTTTTTATTGTGAATAAACTGATTTGATAAAAAGGGGGAAGTGATTTATTTTTGGGTAGAAAATAACGTGGGTTAAGTTCAGCCACTTCTTAGCATTGCACAGTCGCACCTTTTCTTAGCCTTTTTCATGATTTCCAAAGCTGCTGCCCATATTTTTCTCCACACACGAGACAAAGACTTTATTTATTGAAAGTCGTTTGCAGTCATCCAGTTTTGAGACTGAGACATTCAGCGGGTTGTTGTCCAAAACAGATAATGGGGCGAGTTTAAATTGAAAATCGCAATAAACTCTTTTCATTAAAACAATTGATTGTCGGTTTTTAAAATTAAATTGAATGAAACATTTGTGGATAATGTAACATTGTTTTAAATTCTTCCTATCACGAGTCTAAAAAAAAAAAATTATATTAAAACACGAAAGAGTTATAAACCCTTAACCATGGTGCGATAATACCAGAAAGTTTTAAAAAGCCGTTCTTTAGATATTAATAAATCAACTTGTCAAATCCCTCCCACATTTTTTCGGATGTTGTGTATTGATAACCAAGATGTTTGTTCCTAATTTGGACACTTTAGCTCTTGCTGTTCTCCAGATTTACAAAAACCTACAATATATTTGTATAGGAGCTTCCAAGCTTACTTGTATAATATCACCAAACATTTGTTAACCAAGATGCTTGTACCTCATTTGGAAACTTTGGCTCTTATCTTCTTCATATATACAGAAATCTATTATATCTTTGTATTGGAAGTGGCAATCCCTCTTGTTCAATCCGGCCCACATTTTGTCGGATGCTGTGAATTGAAAACCAAGACCCTTGGTCCTAATGTGGAAACTTTGGCTCTTGTCATTCTCCATATATACAGAAATCATTAATGGGGTTGTATAGGAAGTGTCACGTCCACTTGTCCAATCCCGCCCATATTTTGTCGGATGCTGTGTTTTGATAACCAAGATGCTTGCACCTTATTTGAAAACTTTGGCTGCTGCCGTTCTCCAGATATACATAAAAATAAAATTAAATAAACAACAAGGGACTTTGAAGTAAGGTAGCCCTGGTATTCTGCTCATATCTCAGCTATTTCTAGACAGATCAGGCTGAATTTCAATAGCAAACAATTTCTAACTATATGTGATATAAATATATAACTGCCAAGTTCACAACAAATCTGGGGTTTTCGAAAACCCAATTTCAACGGACAGACGCATATCAGCTAATCAACTTCGCTTCTCATTAGGACCAAAAATGTATATATTTTAAAGTGTCTAAGATAAATATGGTAAAAATTACAAACGGAATGATAAACTTTCATGTACCCTTTTACCTTAAGTGAATGGTATAATACAAATGTTATGGTCTATTCAAAACCCAATCGTTTCTTTTTACCCACCCTGTTCATAATAAACTAAGATGTTAATTTAAAAAAAAAATAAGAGTTTCTTCTTACAAAATTTGTAACTTTCATTAACATGGACAAAATAATAAATTTTCATTTAAAAATGTTTTCCAAAGAAACAACAATCATGCGTATTTGCCAAAAAAGAACACACATACAGACGCACATGAAATAATAAAAACATGTATGACAGCAAAATGTAAAATTTTTATTCCTTTAAGAATTAAAAACAGAAAAATAAATAGAATATATTAATTTTAATTTGTCATCATTCAAAACTAATAAATTTGAATTATAAAATAAAATAGTAAAAGATTACAAATTTGAATTGTCGAATTGAATATGTTGAATTTTAAGTTCACAAGAGCATTTCAATTTGCATAATGAAACATTTAATTATTTAACAAAACTATCAATCTTTTTAAGAAATTATATGAATCTTTCTTTTAAGAGATAAAATTTATTTTCAATAAAATAAAATTTAAGTTTTCTTCTCGGCTTCAGCACTTTAAAAAAAAAATTATTTAATTAAATCATTTGAAATATCAGTGTGTAGTTGAAAATTTGATTTAAATGAACATAAGAAATCTAAATGAGAAAAAATTGTTTTAAAAAAAGAAAAAAAAAAAGCTTTTTATTACTAACTTAATTAGAATAAGGTTTTTGTAAAATACACAACTACTTTTACGTACAGTGTTGGCGAATAAGTAACGTTCAAATTTATTTAATTAAGAACAATTTTCTTTCTGAATTTATTTAAAGTTGACAGTTATTAAAATTTAGATTAGAGTTTGGAAATATGATCACATTGTGTTTGGATGATAAATAATATCTTAACCTGATGAGCTTTTATAGCATAAACTTTTATAGCATAAACAGTGCTGTATTTACGAACATGCCCGAAAACATATGAAAATTTTACATTGCAGACCTATTCTTTCAAAGTTTAATGAAGTAAAGTTCAGCTTTTTTATATTTCTTAAATCAGGCTTTAAGCGCCCTAGAGCCTATCAAATAAACTAAATCAGTGCATATGTGTTTTGACGATTTTTCGGAGCCCTACAAATAAACTCATCAATCAGCAGTTTAATTTAGATTTCCGATGATTAATTGTTATTGGCATAATTGCCAATTTCTAATTAATTATTCTGAAACTAAACTAAATGAATTTTTTGATCAGCTTAATTTGTGTATAGTTTTACTTATTGTAGAAATTAATCTTCTGTATATATAAAAAAAAAGTTGTATTGTGTTAGTAATTGATGTTCTCTGTAATGCGTGCACCGATTTTGTTTCTGCAAAGTTCACGTGGAAGGCAACGTCAATACCAAGGTTTTTATGTATCAACGGTGTATTATTGCATAAGTTATGAGTGCATTCATTCCGAGACATGTATTTTTTTTTTTTTTTTTTTTTTTGGGCATGGAAATTTTGCGAATTTGACTTAATATTTTGAAAAACTGAAATTCAATTAGTTTTTAAATTTATTACTATTCGATTTTAGTCAAACCATTACTTTAATTAAGTTACTTAGGTGTTGTAAATCATATCTTCATGAGCAATAGCCATTTTGGTGAACACTGCTTTCATTCCGAAACGTGTATTTTTTCGTGCATGAAAATTTTGCGAATTTGACTTTTTATGTTGAGAAACTGAAATTCAATTCGTGTATTGCTAATTAGGCATTAGAAAAATTGCCAACACCTAATCGTGCAATGCATGATATTTTTAAGTAAGAACTGCAACGTGAACAACAATACGAATGCAACGAATTAAATGCTTTTGTTCACGCAAATCTTTCAACATTGAATGCGTAGCAAAAAAAGCCAACGATACTATTATGCAAGCTGTCAGTAGTGAAGCCGGTGGATTTTATTTTCTGGATGCACCAGGAGGAACTGGAAAAACGTTTTTAATTTCATTGTTGTTGGCAACGATACGTTCCCAGAATAAAATTGCATTGGCATTGGCATCTTCTGGTATTGCAGCCACTTTGTTAGATAGTGGTCGCACAGTTAATGAAACTGTCACATGTAACGTTTCAAAAACATCTGAAACGACAAAATTATTGGAACGTTGCGGTATCATTATTTGGGATGAATGCACTATGGCGAATAACAAATCTGTTAAAGCATTGGAAATAACAATGAAAGACCTTCGAAATAATTCAGAGTTGTTTGGTGGTGCCTTGATTTTATTGTCAGGCGATTTTAGGCAAACATTGCCCGTCATTCCTAGATGGACAGCTGCCGATAAAATTAACGGTTGCTTAAAGTCCTCATGCTTATGGAGATTTGTAAAAACATTGAAACTTATTACTGACGTTCGTGTTATGTTGCAGAATGATCCATCTGCTGATAATATCTCTAAGCAATTGCCAAATAATGTTTGCCATTTTGTACAGTCAAAAGGGGAATTGATTGAACAACATAGAAAGTTGGAGTCGCTATTATTATGCTTCGCAATATCAATCAAACCCGTTAGTGAATTGCCACAAGACTTGCAATCAAAAGGCTATTTAACTATTTTAATCGTAAAATTCAAAGCCCAAGATGTATTCATTCCAAACATCCCAATGAGTCCGTCTGATATGCCATTTGAATTCAAACGACTTCAGTTTCCTGTTCGGCTTGCGTTTGCGCTTATAAGAAATGTTGTGTACCGCAGAACATTACAATAAAAACAATTTACTACTGATTTAAATGATTTCGAATTGATTTCTTAATTTCTTTTTTGCACTACGAAGTGTGCAGGGGGTTCGCTAGTCCTGTATAAAACAATGTTTTGTTTAAATTTTCCGTAATTTTTACTTAATCAAAATTAAGCTACTGTGTTTCTATCGCACTGACTGAATAAAAGCTAGTCTTTATATCTAGATTCATAACTGTTTTAAATAATGCTTAGCAAAATTATATTGTCAAATTTCCGACATTTAAAAAAAATTTCCTGATACCATCGATCCAACATAAGTACCAACGCAGGGTACAAAAATTTAAAATTTTCCGGAAAATTCTGTAGACTTTCATATGATTTTGAACAACTTAAATCGAACAGTCGTGTTATTTTTTTCACTGGCAAGTCCGAAGCAAAGAATACTTTTTTTATCAATCACAACAGGAGACCATCAAATCTGTGGCATTATGACAAAACATCTTAATTCGAGGTGAGGTAGCAAAAACGTTTAAAAAAATCGGTGGAAAAAATAATGTTTATCAAATAATACAATAAACCAAAATTGAAGAAACATTTCGATTATAAAACAAAATTTTAAAAACGTAAACAAAAATGTTTTTTGAATGAAAATTCTTGTAATTAATAATATTTTTTCAACTTTTTAAATTTGACTTAAGATGACACAGAAATAATCAGCCATCAAATAAAAACATCAAAAGCTTACAAATTTCATCAATCATTGTCGACAATACGGACGTGTAGCTGGAAAAATCGACTGCACGCACACAACTAACTACATACGTGATTGATGTGCTTATTTGATAGACTCTAGGGCGCTTAAGTTCATTAAATTTCATTTTCATTAAATTATTTTTAATGTAGAAGTTCGAGCCCTGGTTCAGTCAAAAATGAAAATTGTCAAAAAATGTTAATTTATTTCATGTTGTAATTTTTCTTCCTTCATTAAAAATAATTTAATGAAAATTAAATTTGATCTTAAGTACATCAAATTTAATTTTCATTCCTGATCTAAAAAATATCAAAAATTTTAATACAAAACCACAAACTTATTGTTGTAAAAAAAGCTATGGCACAAGCAGTTTTTGAAAGAAAAATTTTAATAGTTAAAGGTTTTCAATTAAATTATCAGATATAAAACCACTAAAACTTCAAAAATTTAAAAAACATAAAAAAAAAGTTCATATAATTTAGAGGCATAATAAATGCCTTGCCTTCAGCTTTGTTTCTAGCCGGTAAAGGTTTAATGCTGTTCCACTTTCTTATCCTTTAGTATATGCATATTAATATAGCATAATTATATTGCTCATAAACTAACAGACAAACATTTTATACACATCGATTTGAATTTTTTTTGTTTTTTTTTCTTCTCCTGTAAATATTTAACCACAATGCTAAAGATTGATGAATCGAAATTTATTAAAAGCATTTAATAACAAATTTACCACAATTACAACAAAACCTCTTAGGAAAATGAAAATAAACCTAAGCCCAGGCAGAAAATATATTTAAAGAGATATAAATGAATATTTAAAAAGGGTGATAAACATTTTTATAAACCTTTGGCTCATCAACAGTCCGGACAAAAACACACATTTGGAATTCAACTCTATTGATTTTTTTTTTCATATATTCTCAAGTAGGTATGGACAATTTCATTTTTAAGTACGAAAAAGTAAAAAAATAAAATGGAGATACAAAATGCCTACATTCTAGTGCCTGGAGACTATCGATATTTTCTACTATTGATATTTATCGATAGTTCAGATTTCACTATCGATACTATCGATATTACTATCGACTGAATGTTTGTACTTGAGTAGAAAAACTTTAACTAATTTTTTATCAGGCTACAGTTCATAGTTTTTATTACTTTTTTGAAAGTACATAATTTTATATTTTCTTCAATAAATACGTCTCATGTATATACACAAGTTATTAAGATGACAGTTTTTGAAAAATTGTGCTGGGGTCAGGTAAAAATATTTGTTTCCCCTTTTTTTATTTTTTTTTAATTTTTATAACAACTAAAATTAGTTTAATAACTGAAATAAAGCCCGATTCTATTCGCCATATGTAGGTTCAAATAAAAAACCAACTAAAAAGTTTATTTGAAAAGATGACTTTTCCTCTAATGGGCATTCATTGTATTGCCTTACACAGAAAAACATGTTGCGCCAGGAAAAGCATTTATCAAAATTTAAGTCAGTTTTAATTCAAAATTTAATCATGTCAATTAATCAAGTGTATTAAATTTAATATGCACAAGTAAGCATATAAATAATATCAATTAAACGTTAAATTCAGCTGATTAAGCATTTAATTCACTTGATTAAACGTTTAATTCACTTGCTTAAATTTCTAATTAAACAGATTTTTTTTTGGATTTATGCTAGATAAAAACGTGCGGCGTAAAACTGTGATAATATCTGGTAACGTATGGTGAATGAAATACGAAAAAGTCCAACACTGTTGTTTAAAAAGGACCCAACCCACTTGCAAAAAATATATATGTATATGGTTAGTTGAACTGTACCATATCTTTAATAAAAAAAACTAATGCTGCTCTGATGAGTTAATAATTAGTTTAAAAAATGTCACTTAACAAGCTGAATCTTCGCAAAGTAATTTGTAAATTCTGTGAAGAAAATCGAAATAAAACTTAAAGTTAAATTTTAATTCAGTTTAAAGATATGGGTTGAAAAAAAAATTTGTCTACAGGACAATAAACTTGTTTAAGAATAAAAAATCGTTTGAAAAAAAATGTGGATCAGGTCGGAAATGCAGGTTGCACGTCTCTAAAGTTCGGCCAAAACTTAAATCTGAAACAGTAGATTGCAGTGCAAAGTCCAAGTTGCAAAGAAACATGATTGCGATAAAAACACATTAAATAAATATGAAGAATCCATGCCAGTCAAGAAAAAAAAGAAAAAAACAGCACCATTACATATAAACTTACCAAATAAATATAAATTAGCTTCAAATTATTTTTTTTTTTAAGTGTTTTTGGTCAATTTTATTATTATTTGTATTTTATTCACCATACGTTACTACATGTTGTTATACCTGTTTTTAAATAATAATATCTAAATGGATATTTTTTCGATTGATATTTTCGATATTTTAAGACTATCGATAATATCGATAGTTTCCCAGCACTGCTACTTACATTCTGCTTCTATACAAATTGTTCAATTATCTATCCTCCTTTAATTTTTGATAAATGAGTTGAAATTTTTCTAAAATGGTTGTTATATTCAGCACACAAAAATATAAAAAAAAAATCTTATAATAAAACCACAGAATAAAAAAGGAAAGAAGAACCATTAGGAAAATGGTAGAAAATTAAATATAAGAATGTACATTTTTTACAATTTGTGTATGTTTGAGGGATATTCGAATTAAAATTTTCAAAGTATGTATTTTCGATTAGAACTTTGAAGATATTTTCAAAAAGGTAATACTATTAAAGAAGATAGATGTGCTCTTTCATAAAAATGGCAGAGAAAAAAAACCGCAAAAGCAATTAAAGGCACCTTTATTTTGTGATAATCACACTTAATTAATTTCTTTAAATGATTGAATAGTCACAGTGGTGTTTTTATAGCTAAGTTTTTGTTTTATTTTTAAAAATGTCTGCAAAAGTTTATAAAAACCTATTTTAAAATTTCATCATTCATGTGACAAAATTTAATTTTGATACTTTCGTAAAATCTATAGCAATTGCCTACAATGATATTTTCATCCTTAAAGTATGCACCATATTTTCATATTTTTTATTATTATAGATGCGCATAGGCGTATGATGAATATTTTTTAACACCACACGTATCGTGAGTATACGTTGGATTGTATATTGATCCAATTTTATGATTGGACATAAAAACAGAGTTGACGTATATTAAAAAAATTTGGAACCCATTTTTATAAGCCAAATATTTATATGTTTAAAATTTTTGCCATACATCCTTAAGTTATAAAATGGAATTGTAGCTACAAGTTTGCACCGAATAAATTGAATATGTACGTGTGTTTAAAATATTGTTCAAAATTATTTTATTTTTATTTTTTTATTTATTTATTTTATTTTATTTAATTTATTTAATATAATTAAGGCTATGGATAAATCCGTACAGCCTTATACAAATGAGTATTAAACTTAAGTATAGTATTACGTTTCACAATATTTACGTCTAGAGAAAAATCACCAAATTCAAGCATTTCATTAAAGCAACAACACAGTTTTCTACATGGCTCTGCCATATAATAGTTAGTTCGAAAACTTTATAAAATATTATATAATAAGGGATTATAGTACCGCACCGTACGACGTGGAATGTAAAATGATAATCTACTTAATAAAAAATTAGAGCATACTTTTCCATTTATTAAGTTAATTACAAATGAGTCATTTAGCATAACTCTGCGACTTTTCAGTGTTGGCAAACGCATTACGAAACTTATTTTCAAACATACGTCCTTTTTTCATACATCACAACAGAACCGATAACATGGTAAAATTTGAATCAAGAGTGGTACAACCAAAAACGCACGATGCTAATTGTAAATAAAACAAAAAAGTTCTCAGAGAATTATCTTATTATATATATAATTTATTTTAATAGAAGGTTTTATAAAAATGTTCGCCACGGCTTCGTGGCAGAACTCTATCCGATAGTCTATACTTTCAATGACTCTGAGACATCATTGTGGTTCAATGTCGTTACTGTGCCGAATTATCTAATCCCTTAGCATTTGAATTGTTCCGGGCTAATTAACATACAGTTTTTCTTTTAAATATTCCCAAAGAAAGAAGTCCAACGGTGTCAAATAACATGAAATTAACATCGAAACGACGTGCGATAACACGGCCATTGAATTTCTCTCGCAAAAGAGCCATTATTTTGTTGGCTGTGTGGAAAGTGGCATCATTCTGTTGGAACCACATATTCAGTTTCATATTCTTAATTTCTGCCCACAACAAGTCCGCTATCATCAAGCGATAGCAAACGCTATTTACGGTAACTGCTTGGCCAACCTCATTTTCGAACATATGCGACCCAATGACGCCGCCAGCCCATAAACCGCACCTCTTTGCGGATGCATATGCTTTAACAATCACTCGTGGATTCTCATTTAGCCAAATGCAACCATTTTGCTTGTAAACGAATCCACTGAGGTGAAAGTGTGCTACGAAATGCATTTTACACTGAACGTCCATTTACGGAAAATGTTTCAACAATCTTAACACGCTGCTTAATTGTGTCCATGGTTGAATTTGTCAAACACTGAACTAAAGAAATACCAAATTAAGCTGGGAAAAAAACTTAACGTTAAGGTTTGACTCTTAATTAACATCGTTTATATGATAACATTGATCCATTTTCTAAACATTAGCGAAATCGGTTCATAAATTCCAAAAAAAAATGTTAAAATGTATCTTTAAAATGTTCGCTTCGCGGTGATTTAAGGGTAATAAATCAGAAAAAAAATAATTTAAAATTAACTAACTGAGCTACCTAAACAAGAGCGGCAAGCGCTTTTTTAACATGAAAATTCTATTGTCAATACATTTTCAATAAAATAAAACGTCCAAGAGATCTATCAAATACGATTTTACAGCCGGGTGGTGGTGAACTCGCGTTTTAAAGGTTTGTTTCGTAAAATCTGTGTGAAAATTAAACGTTTTGACATTAAGCAGACGCTTGCTGCTCTTATTTAGGTAGCTCAGTAACCCAATATGCCGAATAAAATTAATTGCGAAGCGTTGAAGCCTTGAGATTATTTACGGTTTAGGTAACATACAGTGGAATTTACATTGAAGCATACTTAGAGAAAGTATTATATTTTTTGAGCATTTTTATATTAAGATTAAAAAAGACCGTAACTTTTATTAGTCTGAAACTGTAAGCTCTACCCAAAATCAAATTCATATTAAAAATCAGAGAAAAACTTTTACTGCCGAATCATAAATGAATACGTAGATTAATGTGTAGTTTAACTTGAAATAACTGGGAAAATTTCTTCACGTCCAGGGCATTTAAAAACAACATGTTTTTCGTTCTTACCCCCCTTACATGTTGGATAATTAGGTAACACGTCATATCCATTTTTAAAAGGAAAGCTTTTGTGATTTTGGTATCTCAACTCCCCATGCTTAAGTTTCATCCATTTTCATATTTCAACAATGAACTTATGGGTCTGTCGACATTTTTGAGTATTATCCCATCTGCTTTATTATGCAGTAATAGTTTTTTCGCAACAAGATTTTCCTTTCACGTTTATTCTCATCCGCGCCTGATTCCTTCTTCAAATACTTTCTTTAATCCTCGTCTTCTGCAATCTCGAGAGGAATAATTCCAGCAATGAAGAATATCGCTTTCAAGGATATGGTTCGATAGCTGCAACAGCTTTGTCAAAATAAAAACATTTCATTCCTTAATGATGTTCTTCTTATTAAGTAAATCTAGAGAAGAATATGTTTCAGATTTGTCTCGGACCTTCAATATTAGGCATTACTCTGACAAGAGCATTACATCCCGGAGGTACTTTTGAGCATCCATATTCCATTTGGGTGTTAAAGTTAAGCCTTTCATTAGTCATAACCCCTAAGTATTTTATCGTTCATACCAGTTTACTCTTTGTTTCTCCTACTTTGAAGCAGATTGTCTTTATTTTCGGTCGATTTAATTATATATTTTAATATCTATTATAATTAAAATTACAACAAATTATTCAATTTAAGCACTGGCATCTAAGGCTATCGGCCATATTCGGTCAATTACTTATTTGGTATTATTTCGGCTTATGGTCTGCTAGTTCCAAGCCTGCTTGCTGGAGACGTGTTGTTAAAGTTCGAATTGCGACTCTTGAGGGACTCATGCTTCTTATTCGCCTTCTACTCATGCTACCTTTGCAATATGCAAAGGAATCGCGAATTATTCTAGTAATGGAATTGGCATTTTTGAGATTATTGTTGATTAACAGAATATGGTTCAATTGGCACTCTTAAAAAGCTTTTTTTATACAGAAGATATAACTGCGGAGTTTTTTTATTGATTCCATTTCCTTTAGAGTGCTACTTTCGGTTATTGTCGATCTGGCCTTGCTCAAACGATATTGTCTTTCCTACTGCAGCTACAACTGCTGGTAGAAGTCTACTAAAGATTGTCCTTTTCAAAATTTTACTTGATGATGGCTCTCCTAGATTCTTAGTGGGTTTTAAAGACTCTCTCCAAACGGAAAGAACACATATGGCTCAGAGCTATACCCCAGCAAGTCATAAAATATAATACATAAATGTATTTCAAACCTGGTGCTAAATTCTCCAATTCTGTAACGGCCGAAATTAAAAAGTTTTACATTCCTAAGGCAACGGCGATAAGATCAAGTCAATTGCTCTAGGAATTAAAAGCAGTTCACTTACTTAAACTCAAAATATTTTCGAATTTTAATTTTTGACTTGGCTCGCTTCAGCTCTTAGCCCTCCATATGTGATATAAAATGTACCTTCCTTGTTAATTATCACACATTCTGAAACACAAATTCCACATACTTCTAGAAGAAAAAATTTTTAAGACCTAAACTCAACTAAGAAAGTGCGCTTCCATTACGTTTCCATTAGAAGCAGTACACAATGCTAACAATTTTTTTTTTATTTTAAGTTATTGCCAAACAACTCCTCAAATTGCAGATAATAACGTCCTTTACAAATCTGTTTTGGAATTCAATTTTTTTTCTCATTGCTTTTGCCTTTAACAACCACAACCCTTTTTCAAGCTGAACATTGGACAGGAAAGAATGGATGAATCCAAAGGATTTAAATAACATGTGTATGTGTGTATGCTGCTTATATCCATATTGTAGCTGTTATTGTTGTCTCTAGCAAGAGTTTATTGTTTGCGTATAAAGCCGACTAAATACGATTTAAATACCTGACTTAATCATGTTATTCTACTAACGATAACTATTGTTGTTATGCCTTTTTCCCTCAAGAAAAAACACAGTGCATTGCCATTGCTATAATTCTCATATGTAGGACTACGAGCAGTTTAAACTATTACTTACGTATGTTAGAATCTGTATGCTTGTAAATTCATACATACACATATATGTAGATATTAAATGCATAAATGTAGGTGACCTTTACATCTTGTCGGTTTAATGCCTCTTCCTATGTCTCTATTTTAGGCTGTACTAAAAGTATGTGTGTATAATCCCTTTTTCCACAAATTTAAAATTTTTATAAGAGTAATCTTCTGGTCATTGTGTGAGTTGGAAGGACACAGCTTTAAGGCCAATTTTTATCTACTACTTATTGTTGTATGTATTATATTTTCCTTTTTTGTAGTTTCAATTAAACTTTTTTTTTAAGTTATGCTTATGTGTGGATGTTTTAAAAACTAATTTCGTTTTATTATGATATTTAAGATTTATAGGCTAAAGTTACCATAAAGCAATCAACTTTGAAATTAACACTTTTCTTATACATATAAGCACATATGTATGTGTGTGTGCAATACTATATTACTCCTTAAGGGTTTAAATAAATAAAAAGATTTTAAATTCAGGGTACATTATAAGGTGATAGAGTTAATCAAGCAAACTTGCTACAGTTAATACTTACCAAAGGAGTCTAAGATTTTAAAATAAATGGAAAGGATACAGAGGGCTGATTAGACATTTATAATAACACAATAAACTTAAGATGAAAATGAAAATGAAGATGATATTAATTTGAAAAATTGATTGCACCTTTTTGGTGCTTTATAAAATATATGCTTATTTAAAAATTAAAACTTAATATGGAATTTTTATTGTTTCATTGAAATGTTTTTTAGTTTAATAACAGAAATTATTTAATAAAAGAGATTCTAAAAAAAAACCATTTCATAGATTTCTAAATTAAAATACTTTGTGTCATACAAACACTTGTATTTATATATCTCACCAAAAACCTTTTGAATGATAAGCATCTAAAAATAATCTTATCGCAATAAATAACTCCTCTCGCAAAAAAAACCCCCTTTTTACATTCCTGTGCAAAAAAAGGTATTTTCATGTATTCCCTTGTCAAAAAAGAACTCTAGTCGTAAAAACAAAATTTTGAACAATAAATTTGGAAACATAAAAACATTATTCACTTTTTTTACACAAAAACTGTGATTATATATCAAAAAGCTTCTTCTTGAGAATAGTTCAAATAGCACAATTCTAAAGGAAATGTAATTATAAAGTTTTTTTTTTATTTAAAAAGCTTTTTAATAAAATATCGTTTTCCATAACCGAAAGGTAATACTGTGAAGTAGAAAGCTTTTAAACCAAAAATTCTGAATAAACATATTTTACATGAAAGCTTTTTAAAAAAAACTGGCATACAGATAAATTTGTACAATCAAACGCTTTTGGTAGAAACTTTGTGTTTTGCCAAAAACGATTTATTATAGAAAACTTTTGATTAAAAAATTTTTTACGTATAAAAAACTTCTGCTGGGAGAAACTTTCACTTAGCTTAGAGTTTTCACTAACAAAAAATATAATATATGACCAACAAAATTAAGCTTTTAATCGCAAGCTGTGTTTTCAAATGAAAAAGCTTTTTGTTATTTATAAGAATGAAAAACATTGCATTAAGTATATAGTGACCAAAAAGGTTGTTTAAAATTGACTTCATTATTATTCGTAAGCAAATCCTAATGTACCACCCTAATGTCAGAAAATTAAAGTTCGCAAAAAATAAAAAAACTTTTGCTTACAAAATAATTTACCATATGCTCAAAATTAAGCGCACTCTCGCAAAAAGTTTATTAAAGAGTTTTTATAACAAAAAAAAAAAATATTTAAAAAAAAGCTTCAAAAAAAGCTTCACAGTAAATATGCAATTTCACACAATTATTTTGGAGCTTTAAAGGGGATTGGTCTGTAGATTGGAAACCTAGAAAGACTTTTTCAAATTACCACTTTAACTAAAAAAGTTAGAATATTGTTTTGCTGCTGTGTCGAATCTATTTAGACCCTCCACCAAGAATTCGAATTTTTCAGGAGTGTACTTAAAATCGGATTTGTGAATAATTATAAGCCAATCTTCATAAAATCCTATCTGACAGTATGGAACCTTAATTCTTGACTGATTATATTTGGTAATATTATTTGTAGTTATATAAAACAAATTAACGGCAAATATGATCACTCTCCATATTTTTCTTAATTTTTGGTATTTCGTTCCGTTAATAATAAAACAAAATTTAACTTTTTGTAATAAAGCGCCTACCTAAGTTGGCAGTTGTCAAATTTGTTTTTTAAAAAAACAATATATCGTCATAGCAGATCAAAAAGTTAAATAATGTTTATTCTAAATAGTAAATACTACAAGGCCTACCGCACTGTACTTTGTTCCATTTACAGAAATGTTGTTCCTAGGAGTGGGAAAAAATATCAAAATATCGATATTTAAAAAAAAATTATCGAAATATATCGCCGACATTTAAAATACCGCTATATCAATATTGAAATACGACTATCGAATTCATTAAAAACTCAAAATTCAAACAATGTTTTTTTTTTTCAAAAGATTTTGTTATTCGTGCTTAATTCCCAGTTTTTATTCTTGATAAAAACACTTGAAATTTATTGTTGATGGGATAAGCTATTCCTATGCGCATTTCACTGGTTGCTTAGGCCAGATCATCAGGAAACTTCATCCATAAAGATTTTAGAAAAACTAAAGATATTAAACCAAATAAAACTGTTAAACGTATAAGAATTATAGCAACAGTTCTACTTGTAATAATATCAAAGTTTACCTTGTTAACCACATTTTAGTTCTAACTTAGAGATATAATATCCCTTTTAGATTCCCAAAACGCATTTATTATTTTTTATAATTTAGCACTTAAGATTAAAAGCTATAAATATTTTTCTGTATGATAAAATTATCCTATTTTCTTTGTACTGTGTTTAAAAATTAACATTCTAAACAAATTAACTTCAAGAAAATCTCACCGTTATTAGACATTATTGTATAGCCGTAAAAAAGTTCAGGATATTTTTGCCAAAAATATGAAAATCGTCAATATTAACTTTAAATTTAAAAAAAAAAACTGAGTGCACCTTCAGCTTTTTTAAAGAAAATATGCTCCGTTGCCTCTACTATTGATGTAAAGAAAAAAAATTACCACAACTTGAGTTTAAGTGTCATTTTTTGTGCTTTTTCCGGAACATCAAATTGTACTTGTGTTTTTTATATTTTCATATGAAATATTTTAATTATGAAATTTTTTAATTGTTTGTATCATTGAAAATTTATGTATGTAGTAAATATATATTATCCTTAAAATATATACTTTAAACTGTTAATTTCTAATTAGATCTAGTGTTCCAGAAAAATGTATTAGAGTGGGTCGATTTTTCAACAAAAAATCTTAAATCCCTAAGAGAACATACATACATGTAGGATTTTAATGAAACCAATGTTCTTTTTCGTTTAAATTAAAAAGAGTTCAATTTTATTTAATTGTAAATGGATTACGTGCTAAAGCTTAGAATATAAATAATGTAGTTATCTGTCCAAAATCTAAACTTCAACTCTCAGTGTCTAGTCCTGTTCTCGTCGATCAACCCTCTACTCGTCTATTTCCCTGTCACTCGTTAGTCAATTCCCTTTGTCATGTCAGTGTTGCAATCCTAATAAGAGTTGCCACTTCTTGTCGTTCGTCCGTTATTACCCGTCCCCACATACATGTATAAGAGATGCATATCCTTTAGTTTGTTTGGCACTAACTAAATTTAAATGGATTATAGCGTAGTGATTTTATATTTTGTTTACAAAAGGATATTTCAAAATACAGCAATCCTTACTAGAAGTTATAAAAAATTAAGTACATCAATTTTAACATTATATTTAGATAGATTTGGTAGTTTTTAACAATTCAACATAAGAAGTGTTGCCGAATTAATTTTTTTTAAAAAAAGGATATATGGGAGGTACATGAATCCGTTGATGGAATTTTTTCAAAACTTAAAATTTTCTTTATTATTATCACATATACCTCCATGCAAAATATTATTAGTCTGCGCCAACTCCTTCTATTTTTTCACAACTTTGTTTTACGTCAAAGTATTTTGTGCCGATATAACGGTATCGGCGATGAAATCACATTACAGTATCTGTTAATTTTTGAGCTGGGGAGCCAAACCATCTGTCAAAAAGGAAAAGGCATGATGCGTCGCTTGCATAGAATGCGTGTTATGGACCACCTTTGATTTGCACTATAAAAGTAAAATGTTTTCTCATTGCTCAAATACTTGAGAGTTAAGAGGATAATGAAACCATTTGTTTTTCTACAATTCTGGACTCTCGATACAAAAGCTCAAATATATCAAAGATAATCGAAACCTTTAGTAGGGAAAAAAAGTTTTATTGAGCTACCTTGCATGACTCCGACTTTAGTAAGGTAACGTTCTGAAAAGTCTACGAGAACTGGCCTTTGGAACGTTTGTGAAAAAAATAAAAGATAATGCCAGGAGCTTAAGTTTCTGTCTATCCTTAGCTGTGGTTCTGCTTAAGAAGAAGTCGAGAGATACCTCAGATCTCTTAATATTTCTGGTGACGCAGATCTGCTTGTATGCCGGCGCATTGATATGTTATACCAAAACTCAAAGAAAATGTTGCAGCAATACATAAGTTCATTAATTAATTCTGTCGCATACGAGATACTCTTTTCTGCTGTATGTCTGGTTCAAACGGATTAGCGAAAGCAAAAAATTACTCTACTTAAGTTATTATATTTCTAACGTTTTTTTAACTAATTTGATTCTGCTGCATTTCAATATCAAACTGCTTTGCTGAACTAGAAACAGTTTGTCTCCAAAATTATTCTTTTCATTAAAGTCCTTTAGAAGTGAGCGTGTTTTATCAGAAAAACAGACAGACGGAATGGCCAAATCAACTTAAAACTAATTTAACACCCCGAAAATTTATACTTTATGGTGTCCTAAGTGAATATTTTTGATATTTTTCTGCAGAATGACAAATTCTAGTGGTGGAGGTTATAAGCATGATTAAGAATATGACTAAGGCTTTAAAGAAAATAAGTTATTTTTGACAACAACTTCATACTCCAAATACTCCAAAATAAATTACTGTGGTTTTCACGAATAATCGCGTAAGTCGGTTTTTACCGAAATTGAGATAATGATGTCAAAGTGCTACATTTTGCATTAGGTTTTTATAAGTTTTAAGCTTTTTAGAATATAATGTAGTATTATTAATTTTTTTCTGCTAAAAACAACTTAAGTTAACTGTAATAAAATATTTTGCTATTATAACGATTTATGTCGACATACATCACCAAAAATAGTAAAATTGCTGAATATGTTTCCAAATTAAAAGCATATGTGATGTTATGTTGTTATTCGTGCAAAAAATATGAAAGTATTTTTTGAAAATTTTTCTATTAATAACAGCTTATGTGCTAAAAATAACAACGTAAGTCGTCATGTGTGATTAAAATGATAACATTTATTTTCACAAAAAAGAACTTATGTGGAGATTTGATGTTATATTGCACACACTTAATGAGTCAAACAAACATATACATTTTTAATCCTTGTGATCCTGTGAGGATTTTTTCATGAAAACTATGTATAATACGTAGAAAGTCACTGTTAAGAGGATAGTAAAGAAAAAAGTTTAAAAAAGCATCTACAGAAGCTGCAATTGAAAAAAATAATTGTTTTTGCTCTCCTGAAAAGTTTGGTTTTATAACTTACGCGATTATTCGTGAAAACCACAGATTTGTCCACTTGAAACCATATTTAAAACAAGGTCAACAATATTGTTTTAAATTTTTTAAATTTTTAATATTCTTCTTTTTTAATTACGCACAGCCAGCAATATTATATTTGAAATAAAAAGTTAAAATTAAAATTATCTTCAGTTAAATTGTGTGTTAAAATAGTTTCATCCGTTTTTGTTTTTTTTAATGGTGATTACTTTGTTAAAAAATATAATTGAATTTTTAATGTGCATCAAGTTTTTTATTAAACTACAGCTCGTAGAGTGAAAGCGTTAGACTCTTTTATTTATTTATTTTATTTGAGTTTATAATTGTTGAAATAAAATTCATTTTATTTTTGTTATTTTTTATAATTAATTAACAAAACATCACCTACAATTTTTTAAATTGAACTTATTTTAAACAAATATAAACGGAGGAATATAAACAAAATGTAAACAAACATGCACGAAGTTTTTATCAGAAAAAAAAAACAAAAACTAGTCAGTTCACTTAAAATCACTGGGTTCACAAAAAATAAAAACGGGACTTGTTAATTTTCCATAATTCCACTTAATTTCGCTATAAACAAAAATTGTTGTTAAATTTAAAAAGGACTAGTCCACATTTTGTACTATTAAACAAAAAAAAGGTTTAACCTTTATCCTGTATTCATGGGTCAAAATTGCCTAAACAGTTTTTATTGCTCATTATTTTCAAAACTACCCCTCTGCAACTGACGTGCACCAATTAAAGCTCACTTTTAAACTCATTTACTACGTTGAAATTTCTGACTTATACCAGTTTTCAAGTTAACATTAGATTGAAATTTAAAATCAAAGGCGTTTGTGAAACATATAATTTATTGTATTAAAACACCGCTATAATACTTGTTAACGCTAGTCCCAAAACACCATAATTTAGTTTAATTTTAATCTTGCAACACTATTTCAACTCCAAAAAAATTGATAATACGTAAGACTTATGTCATTTATATTTTTTAACGAAAGTTAATTGTCAAGAAGCGTCTTGGCACCTTCGCCATTATTTTTCTTTTGTTAAAAATTTCATTCGAGGGGGCATAGATGTGACACTAAAAAGCAAGGAAATTGTTTATACATCCAGTAATTTTTATACCAAAAAGTATGTAAAAATTATTTAAACCTACTTTGTATATTTGAACACATTTTATAATTATTTTTAAAGGAATTTTAATATAAATACAATTTCATGGTACATCAATTCTTTCATTGAGCCTTTGTATTTTATTCAAAATCCCGTGGAAATTGCGGGCTCGGCAAATTGCATTCTCAACATTTCTCTTCTCTTCAAAACAAAAAAAAATATTTCTCCTCATAAATTTAAATGCTGATGTTGGGGTCTTACTTACAACTAATCGCTCAGCTTCACCCGTGTGTTGACCAAAATTTTGTTTGGCATTGCCTGTTTTTTTTATATATATTTTTCTATTGCATTTTCCACTATTAAACTGCTAAACGTTGCAAAGACTCATTTTTATATATAAAATGTAAAAACTCAATTCTAAAGTATTTTGTAGTTAGTTAAATTATCTTCTTAATTACTACCTAATGTAATGTAGTAGTAACATTTTGGTAGACAAACTATTCTACTAAATATTTGCAGGGAGTGTTGCAGTTGTATGAAATATCAGTGAGTATTAAATTTTATTATACATCATTTTGCATATTAGGGAAGAATCATACTTGAAAAAAATTATATTTAATATTAATTGTATAGATAAAAATATTTTCATATTTAATTGATATTTTTTAAATTTTAAATTATCACCACATTTCCGTAAACTTTTACGATTTTGACATTTTAAAGTTTGCATAAACCTTGGGAACTACCTTAATATAAATACAATATAAAAAATTGTGGGTTTTTATGCTTTAAAACACATCGAAATGGTTTTATTTATTATTTCTGGCTAAACAGAAAAAAAGAGAAAACAGAAAGTACAGATTGGGCTTATTTATGTATGGCTTTATAATTAGCCTTTTGGACATTTATTTTCGTATATTAAAATTTTTCTGTGATAATGAACCGTTTGTTAAAAAAAAGTTAACAGTGAAGTTATATACTTTTGGTGAAAGCAGTGCATTTTAATTTATTTTTCAATATGTTAACCAGTAATTCATGGTAGCGATAATTTTATTTCATTGCAACTATATTTAGCAGAAAACTTGTGCCCTTGAAACAAGGCTACGAAAATGTAGTAGAAAATAAAAAATAACTTATTAAAGAAACAGTTTTTATTTAAATAAAGAAATTTACTAAACACTCATATTAAAAAAATTTTACAAAAAATAATACTTCTTATGAGAAGAGAATTCAGCCATGATTTAACTGGTACTCGTAGTTTAATATTTAATAAGTGCAATAGCATAATTATATAATAGTTAGCGTAATAGTTTGTATACTAGTATAATAGTATAATAGTTTAATAGTATAATAGTATATTAGTATAATAGTATATTAGTATATTAGTAAAAGCCTCCTTGTAAATTGGCTGTTTTTTTGGCCGTTTAAGAAAAAAAAAACATACACAACCCACTGTTTCAAACAAAGCGCTTTTTGGCATCTCTACTTTCTAACTTGATATTGTCTTCACTAAGATTATTAAAAAAAAAAATAACCAAGAAAAAACTAAAAAAAAAATCTCATTAAAAATATGATTTCCTAAACCATAATTAAATATTTTAATTTTTCAGCTAAAAATGTTTCTTACACTTCCTTCCTTTAACAAACATCCAAGCTGATGGTGTAATATTTCCTTAGAATTATTTTTTTTTCTTTTCCGTTTTCTAATAACTTTTCTAAAGAATTTTATAATCTTCTTTATTTTTATTCGTAATTTAAAGAACAACTCCACATCATTTGGTAATAAGTAATGCAGGAAAAAATGAAAACATAAAAGAAAAATATTTCTACAAGTGAAAAGATTCTAAAAACAATCTAACAAAATAAAGAAAACAATTTGTTACGTGTGAACTTAATTTTAAAAACCATTGAACGTTAACTGAAAAGATTTCAACATAAATCGTAAAAAAAGAAAGCAAAATAATTATCTCAAAAAATTTTGGAACAAGAACAAAATTTTAAGTGCTTGTATTTGAGTTACTTTTGTAAAACGGAAAATTTTTAGAAAAAAAAACATGTGTTTTTTTATCTTTAGGGTGTTCTATTTTGTTGACCTGTGTTCTTATTTATGATTGTTTATTTATTTTTATTCTTCCAATATATTTTTTCCGATATTTCGCTTTACTCCTGTGACGATTTTCAAGGTTTCTAAAAAAAACCAGTATATATACATAAATATGTACATTGTTAATAACTTTCCGCACAAATTCTTTAAATAAACAAAAGTACCAGCTGTCGTTTGGTGTGTCTGTCTTAAGGACACCATGCACTATCAAACAGGTATGTTCTAGGTTTAGACTCGAATTGAAAACGAAAAATTATTTGAATCCGCATAAGCCATAAATTGGTGTTCTCTAATCCGCATGTTTTTGTGTATTCGAAGTTTTTGTTCGAAAAAACTTTTGTTGAACTAAAGATCGCTAATTTGCTAATCGCAGCTTGATATCAATGTCTAATATTTTTTAAAATCGTGAAAGCTGTAAATAATCACAGAAAAAAATCGCTAACATGGCTAAAATTCCCGAAAAATTTTTATTTAAAATCTCGAAATGGGTTAAAAAAAACAAAAAAATTGCAAAAATAGCGAAAATTCGCGAAAATTTTTGATTTATAGTCCCTAAAACTATAAGGAGTGGCAAAATTTCGGTCAAAATTGCTAAATTCACGGAAATTCGCAAAAATTTTCTAACAGAGCCATGATAGCAAAGTCTACTATTTATTATAAATCGTTAAAGCTGTAAAGAATCAGAAAACTTACAAGAACAAATCGCTTAGATCGCGAACATGGCTAAAATTCGCGAAAAATTGCAAAATTTTAAATAAACCCAAAAACTAAAAGATCGCTAAATCGATTGAAGAAGAAAATAACATAAAAAGCGTTAAAAAAAATTAGGTATAATAACATCAAAATCAATGAAAAAGTCGACTTTAAATTTAGGGTAAGTAAGGGCCTTTTGCGTTTTAGATAACGATTTATTTTTAATTAAATTGGTTTGAGAAAATTTTAAGCTGAAAGCAAAATTAATTTTTTTGTTAAAAATGTTATCACATATTACAATAAAAGTCGATTCGGTTTACTTTCATCAACCCATATCTACTCTAATTGAAAACGAATAAAAACATGTGGATGTGAAATGCGGAACACCAATAATGCTAAAGATATCCACTTTCGAGTGGATTCGGATTCTAGAACACAACCGAAAATGCAAAACTTGTTTGATTTTCCATCAAGCCTTGTCGATGTCACACATTCAACCACATTTTCACTAATACTTCCATAGCACTTGATAAGTAAATTCGATAAGTGTATCATAACGATTCTTCAAGTTTAAATAATCCTCCTTGGGAACGGGGCTAATTAATAATTATTAAAAAATATCAACTTACATATCTAACAACAAATTTATAAGTTTTTAAATAGAAATAAAGAATAATATGAATTGTGGAATGTTTATCGTTAGCTATTATATGAATGGTGAACATAATATGAATACTTAATAAAATTTATTAAAATGAAAACAAATAGAATGCTGACGAAGGCCGTAGTGGGCCAGGAAATGCATTTCATTCTGCTGGTATCTAATAGTTGTATAAATTTTCTTTACAATTTACTTCATTGCTAGCCAAAGGATAGCTAAAGTAAACCTCGTAACAGAAATATACAAACGAAATTTAGAAAATATTTCTGGAAAATATTAAAGGAATAAGACTATTAAAGTATAAAAACTTTTGAGGATTGTAATTTGACTTAGAATACACATTCGAATAATATGAAAATGTATATAATAAATGTACTCACTATGAGAAATAAATTTCCAGATTCTAATTTAATTAAAGTTAAACGTTTTTAAAACAAGTTCCAAGTCGGCAACTCGTGGAATTAAGAATAATTCTTTAAATACTGTAAATAATTAAAACATCATATGATATTTTGTTATGAGGCCACAACTAATAAAAAAAATACACAGATAATAAAATTCACTTATACACACAGAAAACAAATTGGTTGGGAAACGGTTGCAGTAATAAAATATTGATCAAGTAACATAATTTATTATTGCAACTATTAAAAATTTATAGTTCTAACTGATTTTTAATTCTCTTTATTATTAAAACATTATTCCAACTGAAATATGATTCCTTCAATTCTTTTATTAGTTATGATAACTTATTTAATTTAGTTCTTAAAATTAGTACAAATGGTTAGAATCACAACCGAATTTAATACTGGACAATACTGAATATTGGTCATTGCAATTAATTATTTGCTTTCGTCAATAAATTTTGTAATATAAATGTTAATTCATTTATTGCAGCTAATTATTGGTTGTTGGAATAGAGTCAATTCGAGTTCAAGAAATGAAAATATAATTATTCGGAATTCACAACCAACAAAAAGTTAAAAGCCCTAATTGCTTACTAAATTTTCTGTCAAAACATTTGATAAATTAAAATAATTTTTAATTTTATATTTAAAAAATATCTTTGCGGTCAAAAACGGAAAATGTAAAAAAACTTAATAAATATGGGTAAGTAATTTACGTATTCTTATAAGTACGTTTTTTTAGTGGACGTAGTGATAGCGCGCTAACATCTAGTGACCCCACGATATATTCTCCAATCTACCCCGGTACCACTGTAGCATTCCATTAGGGTGAGTGGTTTTGTGTTGTTACACGTCTTCATCACATAGTTGTCCTGATCCTAGTCCCTTGTCCTCCAAAGATATTAGGGGTTTGGAACTCTACGGAATTTTGCTTTCATTATGCGGCAAATAAAGATTTCAAACAATTTCCACGACTCCATAGAGCCCAGCATTTCATTAACCATGATGTCAGGAGAAAAAACCAAATGGAGTCTGTCGTTTAGTTCAAGTCTCTCATGTTCCCATCTTCGACAATGGAGGAGATTGTGTTCAGCATTATCTTCTTTACCACCGCATTCGTTACAGTGTTTGTAAGTTTTAAATCTATAATAGGTAGCTGTTGAAGCTACCATGATCGGTCATCATCTGTGTAATAAAATAAATCATGCTTCCATGTTTTCTTTCTATCCAGCGGCGAATATTAGGGATTAACCGAAAGGTCCACCTACCGTCTCCACAAGTATCCCATCGCTCTTGCTAGGCATTTAGTAGTGCTAACCAGGCGTCTGTTCTTATCTGGCTTTCAGTTAGCCTAGTGTTTCCGGTCTTCGATACGTTATATAATTTTTCTCTTTCTTTCACCAAGAGATCTACTGTGCATGTGTATGTATGTATTTTTTTGTATGCCCTGCAAATTATATTGGACTACTTGATCCATTTTGAACCTGGGATGGGCCAATTTAATGCAAGTATGGACCATGTCATTGTTAAAAAGAGTTTGCAGTGAAAAGACATGTCTTCGTTTTTTATGTTTGAATAAAATTAAATAATGTAAAAACTAGAAATAAAAATACTAAAACATACATTTACTTAAAAAAAATAGAGTTTATTGGAATTATTTTGATTTTCTATCGAATATATCGGGAAAAAGGTTTATGCAACCGGTTAAAAAATATATTGATAACGACAATCAAATCTCTTGTTATGAACACCAATTGTGTGAAAATTCAGTTGTAGCTATCATATATTCGGCTAAAAGCACAATTTTGTTTCTAATAATCATACTAACAACTAACAATATCTGTTGTAATGACTGAAAGTATACTAAAATTCAAATGTTGCTATCAAAAATATTATGCTGATAACCGAATTGTGTGATAGTACGTGCAACCGACGAAATTCGATCGGTTGTAATCACAAATCCGTTTTCTCTGTGTATATATGTATAAACAAATATGAAGAGGTCACCGTTAATTAAATATAGAAAAAACAATAGTTTCGAGTTATATACACACCACGTAACTTGAGTTAATAATGCAACTACGTATAAACTATTTGGGGCATTTGGTCATCCTATATTTTAAGTAAAAAAAATTCAGGAAATACCGGATATCAGGATTGTTTGTTTGCTGGTAATAAATTTAAATACAACTTCCTTTTCCAGACTCTTGATTTATTTGATCGTGACTTGCAAATGTTCCTTGACCTAATGAAACTTTAAGTTGAAGAACTTGCAATTTCTTCCAACTTCAGGCAAAAAAGTATCGGTAAAATCATGCACTAACAAGTAAGAAAGTATAGTCGTGCAAGCCCGACCATATGATACCCTATACCACCGTATTTAAAAACAAAATTTCGAGAGTATATGCCATGGCTATATGAATAGGGATCTTTCTATGTTTAAAATTTCATTAAAATCGGTTTGATAGTTCCTGAGAGGCAGAAATTGCCCCCTATCTCCCTTCGTGGTCCTACGATTCGGCCTATTTTCAATAGGATTGGTCCTTGTGGTAAGATTTATTAAATTATCTCTGAAATTGTGACCTGTACTTTGCGCACAAGGTTACATGGACAGCCAGCCAGCCGGACGGACATCGTTAGATCAACTCAGAAAGTAATTCTAAGTCGATCGGTATACTTTAAGGTGGGTCTACGACCAATATTTTAAGGCGTTACACACATCAGCACTAATGCATAATACCCTCTCCACTATTGTGGTGTGGGTATAATTAAACAAAACAACTCTCTATATCACAAAAAAAAATCTTAATTCTCAAATATTAAATTAACGTTCAGCACACAAAAAAAAAATATTTTTTTAAAACCAATACACACACTCAAGGCCCATTGAAAAGGTCTGTGCAAGAAGCCTGATGATCATTGTTTATGTTCTTTTTAGTTGTCAAAAGTTGTTTACATATGCATGTATACGTTTATGGTATGCCACACATACACGTTTTTTCCTTTTGCTTTGTATATGTGGTAGTAAATTTTTGACAACTAAAAAGAATCGTATTTTGTTTTTGTACAAGTAAGCAGACCTGATAGATGGGCCTTGCACACACTCTTTCTTCAATTCAAAATGAAAATTTTTCTTTGTAATTTTTTTTTAAATTTTAATAAAATGAAAATCAAGGCCTACAAAATTATAAAGAAAATATCAGGATTTGCAGCCAAAGAAAAGTGGTCGTAAATATTCTAATTTTTTTTCTCCCTTCGAAACTTTGGGCCTACAACTGAGATAATGTCGGTTAAACAATGGAAATCTATATTTCTGTTTATCTTATAAGATCTCATAATTAACTTATTCTCGTACAAAAAACTTAATTTGTTTTGTTTTTCTTTCTTTTAGTTTCTTTGTTTTTTTTTTAGTTTAAAATATTGCATTTTTAAACACTTCACAAGATTTTCACTATTTACACCAGGGCTGTGGAGTCGTCAAGAAACAGTTTAAACTCCGACTCGGACGCCATCCGCCATCCGACTGGCCCTATTTGACTTTAAACTCTTTTTTTAATACAGTACATTTTAAATAGTTCAAAATATTGTGAAAAAAAATCTGTAAAAATTTTTAATCGATATTTCCATTCTAACACGTGCCGCATTGAGCTTTAACATATGTAGTAATTAACATATGAGTAGATGAGATGAAAAAAACATGTCGAGCCTTTGCTGCAATAGAGTCATAACTCAAATTCGAATTGTCTTTAAAATTAACATTTAATTCTTCTCTTTAAAGTTGAGTACACCTGTATAAGATACCTGTATGAAATTTTTACAGAATATGAAGAAACGATATCGCGAAAAAAAACGCAGGTCGTGATCGTACCTAACAGTTATTTTTTCCTATTTCAACGTTTATTTTGCCTACGTGTTTTTACCTTCAGTTTTCCTTTAAAATATGGCAGCTTTTGCACCGTAGATTTCTATGCACAGCTAGATTTCCTTTTGTAGAATTTACGGGCATAATTCCAAGTTATTATCAAGTAGGCGGCCCTATGTTCTATTGGGAATTAAAGAATGAATTACTTTAGCTCAACAATCAGGCTTTGGAAATTAAGTGTTATGCCATTCTTGATTAAATACTCAACAGTTGAATTGAAACCAACTCAAATAAAGAAAAATAAAGATTTAATTTTGTAACAAACGAGTTTCGCTACGAATTTTTGAAAGAAACGGGTTTTGCTACAATCCATATGGGATCGAACTACTTTTGCTGCACACTATAGCCCACCAGATAAATGTATCATTGAATTTTAGTATATTTTGATAATTATAAAAATTTATTAAAATTATGCAAACAGTGATAAAAAAAATGTAACAATAATGCTGTAGGGGTGGGTTGAAGTACACCAATTCACATTTGTTTCAGTATACGTTTTTTATACTATTAAAATCAGAATTTTCCCCCTATCGGTGGGTAGATTCCCATAAGTCCTATCTACTGTAGTTTTCGAGATAAAAAAGTTGGTTGAGTTCGAACAAAGGCAAATTTGTAATACAGAAAAAGAAGCATTTGTGATTTTCAACATGTTTTTGCGTTCTGTCGTCTTTCACCTGCTCATTAATATAAATAGGAAGTTTTAAACAAATAAATTGAAATCTTTCTTCCGTTTACTCGCCATTGTTTTTTTCTGATCCATTATCAATATTATGACTGTAAAAGACCGAAATATAAATTTTATTTTCTCTCCATTTTTCCCAAAAGTGAGCAGATAAAAGTATTCTTAAATAATTTTTTGGGTTAACAATGTCATGTATTTTTCCGAGTTCCTTTTTTTCTATTATTATTCACTTTGAAGATTGGAATTTAAAATTTAATTCACTTAGAAGCTACAGAAGATTTCCCATTATATATAATGCACTTATTCTCATTTGCAATGTAATGAAGCTTTTGTTCTTTTGAATTTAATTAAATTGTTTTTCTTAACCACTTTAATTTAGTTTTATTTTCTCGAATTAAATTTTTTAATAAAATTTATTATTTTCTCGGATCTTTTTAATAGCTATAAGGAATTTTGCGTTTTGTTTTAAAAAACTTACAATAAATAAGTAGATACAAAAGGACATCACTTGCCTAAAAACTTTTTGAGTTACGGTCTAAAAGCACTATTTTTTTATCTTAACCATTTGTTTTATTTTATGCACAATTTTATTCTTGTAGTTACGGCTTTTTGGTTTCAGAAAAATAAAGTGTAAAAGGCCGTTACTAGCATTTCTTAAAAACTACTTTTTTTAATTAATTTGTTTTTCAGAAACAAATCCGTCTAAAAAGTGTAGTTACGGCCTTTTGCATTTTAGGTGACGATATGAATATCGATACAAAAATATTATTTATAAAAAACAAATATATCAAAGAGATACGATATGAATGATATCTGGGCTCTCTTTTAAAAGAAAGGTTAAAATAGTGAACCAGCGAGTTTTGTTACAGAAAATACAAAGAGATAGTTTTTAAAATGTCTGGTAAGTGGAACGAACCAGTTTTGTTACAAACTCAATTTTAGGTCACATAAAAATATAGAAAAGGACATGCTTAGATAGAGCCCACAAATTTATTCTCATAAAGTGTTAAAAGATCTGTCAAAACAATGGTTACCACAATTTTTTAATTTTTGAAACGAACGAGTTCTACAACTTCAAAATTTTTATTTTTTTTTTATTATTTTAAAAAATAGTAGAAAAAATTTTGGAGACGGAGTCGCGAGTTTTTGTGGGTACTACGACTCAGACTGGGGTACACTAGAGAATATAAGAAAGTTGTTATGAGATTTCTTATATTAACTGTCTTATAACATGTATTATAATATTAATACTAACGCTATTTGAGAGTCCACACGTAAGAGAATACTATCTGCTATTGAATTTGACATTTATCTTATCTCAGGTAGAGACCCAGTGTAATTAAGTGGTGTAATTGTTGGAATCAAGGCAAATACACTTTTCATTTAATATTTAATATATATGTTGCAATTGTTGAAAAATACTTGTTTTTTTAGATTCCTTGAAAATGGGGAACGCAAATATCGGAGAAAATAAATTATTAGAATAAAAAAAATAAACTTGTTTTATTTTTTTAGATATTAAATTGAATTCTATTGAACAGGATTACAAATATTTATTTATTTATCACAACCTTTGGGCAAACCGTATCATAAAAGTTTTCATAAAAATTGTATTTTAAGGAATAAGATCTTTTTTCTAATTTCTTGGAGGCAATACATTCTACTATTCTTTTAGTAAAATTTATAAGAAAATCACTTAAAAAACTGAGTGCATTTCATATAAATTTGACCACACTTTTAATCACTTATGTTGTGAAAATAGCACATAAAACTTTTGAATTTTTAAAATAATTTTTTTTTTCATTTTAATGTCTACTAAATATCACCATTGAGATTTTTTTCCTTTTAATTGCAACAAAACCTAGTGTGACATTTATCGAAAATACAAATGCTGCTTTACCACAACACATAATTGTATTTAAATGATTTGCAACAAATATTCGAAAAATAAAGTAGAATTTATAGAGTAAAAGGATAATAAAAGGGTTTGGAAAAAATAAATGTTTTTTATTAAATAAAAAAAGTTTCTCATCCAAATTTTTTTTTAATATTTTTAATCAGGCTTAAGTTCATCAAATTTAATTTTCATTAAATTATTTTTATGAAGAAAGGAATTTTACAACATGAAAATTAATTAAAATTGTTATTGATAATCATTCATTCTTGACTGACCTGAGATTCGAACCCAGGCGGCTGTTTACCATGACATGTTTCGATCGCAACCACTCGATCTCCTCAGATGGATTTGCCGTCTTACACTCGCAGCCATCGACGACTGCCGACGTCAATAGTCAAACATCAATCCTTAAACCAAATTGTATTTTAACCTTTGGTAGATCGAAATTTGCTTTTTTTTTGGAATGATTATCCATTTTTTTAATTGATTTTTCATGTTTTTCCTAACTTCTGTTTTTTCGTACTTATGTCAAGAATTCTTCTTGAAGTCCAAAGTACATTTTTTTGTTTTCCCATTTTGTCCTTCGTTTTCTTGTTGACCCTTTTCAGCACAACTTGAAGGACAAATGCACACACAGAGCTCGTGCCCTAGCTTTAACAATAATTAGAATTGTGGTTATTTTGTTGAACTATTTATGGTTGTTAATCCAAATTTTTTTATTATTTTTAATCAGGCTTAAGTTCATCAAATTTAATTTTCATTAAATTATTTTTATGAAGAAAGTCAATATTAAGAATTTGTTAAAACATTTACTTTAACTGATTTAAACTGTTAACTGAGTAACTAGCTTAAATGTGAGCTAAAAAATAATTAAGCAGACCTGTCCTCTAGCACTTCAAAGTTTCAAGTCAATTAAAATTTGAATCAAAAAAATTTCAAAAATGTGAATTTGTATATTTTTATTTGCGGTACATTCATTAATGTTTATATCAAAATATATACTAACACAATAACATAAGAAAACTTTAAGAGTAACATAAAAACAACATAAATTTTGGATATTAACAGCCATATTCATAAAAAGTTCTTTTTTTATAGAATGTAATAACTTTAAAACTCTTTTTGTCTTAAAAACCTCTTATAAAAATTTGTATTCATAACGTACATTAAAAGTTTTTTTTACTATTAATTGTTTGTACCGATTTTGTGTTTAAGTATGGAAACTTTTTTTATATTTTGCTGTAATTTACATGATACGGTTTACATGATATTCAATATTTAAATTTTTTATAATTTTTTTTTCTATTGTAGACCATGAAAATTATTCTTATTAGATAAAACTATATTATTTTAGTTTCTGAACAAAATGTTGCCGAAAGGTATCATCTAATATTGATTTCAACATTTTTTTAAATATACGATAAGAAAGTATTCGAATGAAATGTTTGTTTACTTTTTATTAACATCACTATTATTATGATTTGTTAATTGTATTTTTTTGAATATTTTTGAACAAAAATTCGTTGTTTTAACATAAAAACAACTAATTGAAATAATTTAATTAATAATTAAAGAGAATATCTGCATTTGCCCCTTTACATATTTATTTAAATCATATTAAATTTTTTTTAAATAATTAACAATATAACTTTCAATTGGTTGTCCAAAATAAAAAAAATGTAAATGAATTTAACATGTCCATATTAGTTAATTAAACCTTTTTTTTCAAACATATTTGCAAAAATAATATCATAAAATGTAAGCACTTATCAAAATGACATTTTATTTTTGTTTTAAAGAAGGGCAAATTCAACAATTAATTTTCAATATAATTTCTCACACCACTCACTTGTTTACGTTTTCTAAAAACAGGCAGTAAAACAGGTTTTTTAACGTTTTGAGTAATTCTTAACATATTTACTTTCTTCATATTAAAGAGGTATTACCAGATTTACGAATTTATAACAATACACTTTGTATTGTGTAATCCCTGCAAATATTATTGGACCACCTGATCCAATTTGATTTAATGGACAACGCCATGGACTGGTCCAATGTAATGCAAGCATGGACCATGTCATTGTTAAAAATTGTTTGTAGCGAGACAACATGTCTTCGGTTTTTACGACATGTTTTCGTTTTTAAACGAAGTTTAAACTAATCCTTTTGTGTATACAATGGAGTAGTTTAAAAACTGCTCCTTTGTAATCCAAAGTTATATGGCCCTGCCCTAGAACATCGTTATGTTAAATAGACCATGTTTTTGCATGCGTTTGGGTTACCTTTGGACTAGTCCTAGTCCTTTGTGGGCTACATTTTGCTCGCGTGTTTGTACTAGTCCTATAATTTGCAGGGATTTTAAAGTTTACAATTGGATATTTTAGGAAAAATCTGCAATTGAACGAAATTCCCTACAATTCAACAGAAGTAAAAAATCTCTCCCTTTTTCCCTACATGCCTATTTTTTAAAATAAATCCGTTAACTTGGCATCACTGTGAGGATTGTTCAATATTGTCAACATATTAAAATAGTATATTTATTTTTGCGCAATATAAATCAAATGACTTTTATCCAATATATTGCGCCACCTATTAATATGATCTACACACAGCCATTTAAATTGTACTTAGTGTCCAGATTTGAACAATAGTATTGCAAATTTATGGGTGCTTTAAAATTTCCTTAAAGTATGCCACAGTTGTATATAAAAAAAAGGAGACTAGTGCGTATGAGTAACTACTTTGAAAAATATTAAGTTAAGTGTTAAGTATACGATACACAGTTCTATTTAAATATTTAAATGCTTCTTACGAAGATTTCGCGAATTTTTCTAATAAATTTAAACAGTAACTTCTAAAACCCTTTTGCATGAGAAATTCGATAATTTTTTTTTTTGTTCTTAAAATATTTACATAGATAGTTGAAAAAGAGTAAAACATAATAACAAGAACGAACATGAAATTCTTGTAAAAGAAAATACAAAAAAAAATTGAAAACAAAAATCGTGAAGTTTCTTGTCCCTATTTCTTTATAACTCTGCTCGTATTAATTGGATGATAGTCATCGAAACTCGGTAAATTTTATAAACTTTTTATATAAGCCTTTATAACTACTAGATCTTGCAAGTTTTTTTCTGATCTTAAACTCTAAGCTTATGATCTAAATATGTTGCTTTTCAATTTGTAATTGTGTTTTAAGAAGCAGAGTTCACTGTTTTTTTCTAAAATAAACTTTTTGTTTTAAATGCGTTTTGTTTAAAAATTGCTTAGATTATTTATATTTTTTATTTACATCTCCTATTGCAACACATCACGTTTGCTTATACATATAATTATTTTCACAAAACTGTTAATGTTGGTCTTACACTAGCCCACAGTGCACATCGCATTACACATGTGTGTACAATTTCAAATATGTATGTTTTAGGTTATTTTGTTTCAATTTAAAAGTTTAAATGGGGTTTTGTTCCTTTCACACTCCAGAGGGTTAAAATTTGGTTGTAATTCTCTCTACGTAATACTTATGTATACAAGCACAAATAGTTTGAATTTATAAACATATAATATGTATGTACCTTTCAATATACACAGACATTTGTTAATGTGTGTTTTAATCTAAAGGTGACTATAAGGGTCTTAATTCAACTGTCTCCTACAAAAAAAATAGAAGCAAACTAAAGAACCACAAAATATATTCAATTTTGTTTCTTTTTTTTCATTTAACAAAACTAATAATATTTCAGTTGTTACTGATGATGAATTAGTAGAAATTGAGTTACAAAAAAAAACTTTTTCCCCTTTTTGTCTAAGATAGTAGAATGTATTTATTTGTTCAGGTATTATATAAAATATACGATATTTATATAAATTTTTAGATATTTTTCTAGAGAATTACGGCTTGGTAAAATTGTATGTAAGTGGATTGTTTGATAAGTACATAAATAAGAAAACTTTTTTAATAAGGATTTAAACATTTTAGTAAATTAAGTGAGAGTTGTGGAAAAATTTAATAGAAATAGATGAGAACTTTAATTGGTTTTATTGTTCAAGAGCTGAGCTAAAGACATGTTAAATAAAATACATTTTAAAACTACTTTGTTTAAGAACTTAGCCTTCTTATACCAAAGTCCTAATTATATTTAATGAATTGTTGCATGCAGTTCCACATAGAGCTCAGCTTAAGTTTAGTTCTAGCCCAGCTCTATCTCAGTTCATTTCTGGATCAGTTCGAGTTCAGTTAGAGTTCAGTTCTAGTTAAGTTCAAGCTTAGTTCTAGTTGAACTCCAGTTCTGTTCTAGTGCATTTCTAGTTCAGTTCTAGATAAGTTCAAGTTCTTTTTTAGTTCAGTTCTAGTTCAGTTCTAGTTCAGTTCTAGTTGAGTTCTAGTTCAGTTCTAGTTCCGTTCTAGTTCAGTTCTAGTTCAGTTCTAGTTCAGTTCTAGTTCAGTTCTAGTTCAGTTCTTGTTCAGTTCTAGTTCAGTTCTAGTTCAGTTCTAGTTCAGTTCTAGTTCAGTTCTAGTTCAGTTCTAGTTCAGTTCTAGTTCAGTTCTAGTTCAGTTCTAGTTCATTTCTAGTTCAGTTCAAGTTCAGTTCAAGTTCAGTTCTAGTTCTGTTCTAGTTCAGCTCTAGTTCAGTTTTAATTCAGTTCTAGTTTAGTTCTAGTTCAATTTTAGTTCTGTTCTAGTTAATTTCTAGTTCAGTTCTAGTTCAGTACTAGTTCAATTCTAGCTTAGTCCCAATAAAAATTTTTATCATTTTGAGAAGCACTAAATGCAGTAAATTAAGTGAAAGAACTCTCAACAACTTTAATAAAAAAAAATAATAACATTTCAATTTCTACGGCATTCCCTTACTACGAAGCAGGTTTGTAAGGAAGAATACTAAAAAATAACTGTATCAAAACATTCAGTGTGTAAGGCCGATCGTTACATACAACAATTTTATATGCGCTGAATAATGCGCTTTATGTATCAAAAATATATTGCTTCAAAGGGGAAACTCGCCATATAAAATTCATGTCTTCCGTCAGCGCAATGGTAAGTGAAATTTTTATGTTTCTCCTTTACAAGCCTGCTACGTTGGAAGCTCCATTTTTTATTGGGGTTATATTTAGTTATAATTCAGTTCTGATTAAGATCTAGTTCAGTTCTTGTTCAGTTCTAGCTCAGTTCTAGTTCAGTTTAGTACATCCAATTGGGTTTAAAATATGCCAAAAAATTTTATCAAACTTAAATCTTTATTCATAAATTATGATTTCTCCTAATTCAAAAAAAAAATAGCATAAGATATTTAAATCTATTTTATTTTAAATTTAACCTGAGTTTATGTTCAGTTTTAGTTGCTCTTATAACAAAATTCAATTTTATTCTCACACAAATAAAGTTATTCTTAGAATTAATTATTAAAAAAATCAAATATGATCTTTGTTAAATTGTAGCACAAATCTTATCTTACAACTATTATGTTATCCTTCTGATTGGCACATTGGCAAAAAATGTATGTCACGCCGACATCAAAATACATATTTTTATTTCTAAATGCAATGATTTGTTGTTTTCCTTTATAGAGGTCATAAATATATTTCTGCCAAGTTTTAATTAATAATATGCACAGAAATAATACATTTGTTTCTTATATAAAAAATACCAATTATTTAAACATGAGCTTTTTATTTATTAAAACTTGGCAGATATTTAATTTCAAATTTTAATACATTAAAATATGGATTATTTTAAGTATATTTCCATAATTTTTTTTTAATTTTTAATGGAGTAATTATTATTTTTTACTGTTGTTACAATTTAATTTTAATATTTAAAATTAAAAAAAGGAATTATTCTGGTTTATTTTTAATAGCAGGATTAATTTAATCATTTAAAATCTTACAAATTAAACATTTTTGAAATTTTTTAAATAAAATTAAAAAATATTAATTTGACAACGATTGATATTTAAACTGGTATTTGTTAAATTAAAGCTTCTTGTGTTAATCTTGAGAATTTCTTTATTGTGAAATACAACCAGGGTTGTCAGATTAATTTCGACCGTTTTCCCAAATTAGCCTTTTTCAGTTTTTGACAGTAAAATATATATTGTTTTAAATTATTAAAAATATTTTTTACAAATTCTAAAAAATTAATTTGTTCCAAATCGCTTAAATTTGAAAATAATGGACAAAATAGCCATGCTATTTATACGAACATTATTTATTTTTAATTTTTATTTAATACAAAGTAAAAATTATTAGTAAACAAAAAAGGTACAATGTTTACTATAAACCAGGAACCGTAAATAACAGTTATCCGGAAAATTAAAAAAAACAAAGAGTTTTATTTTTTCCGTCTAAAATAAAACTCAATTGAGGAGTTTTCCGTCTAAAAAAACTAATTTTGCTTTCATAAAATAAAACTCTTTTGAAGAGATTTATTTTTTTTTTTGTCTTAATTAAAATTTATTTGTTTATTTTCTTCTTTTTTAAAAGACTATTTTTTTATTTGTTTAATTTAATATACATGATTTTGTCCAAATTTTCTGGTGAAAGATTTGATACCAACTTAGCAGAAAATGCTCTTTTTTCTTTTTTCATTGCACAATTCTTGCCAATTTATGCAAGTAAGAATAGCGTATTTTTTCGCCTCCCAGTATTCAAAAAGAGGTTTATAAATCGATAACTGCTTTGGGAAAAAGTTATCGATTTCACAGAACTGACCCAAAAGCGATGTTTTAGATTGGGATCTAACGCACCTTTAAAAACTTTATTACACAGCCGGCATACATGTGTATTATCAACTTTTTCAAAAAACGACTCATATTCACAATTTTTACTTATTGAAAAGTAAAATTAATACACAAAACAAATTATTGCTAAGATACTTTCAAACAAAGACCATATTTACACTATGCAATTAACGCCGCAACTTTCGCATACAACTTTCTGTATGTTAGCAAGAGGTGTAGGGAAGAAAACGGGATTGAAAAAGTTGAAAAAATGCTTGAAAAAAATTAAAATATAAATGTGAAAAAAGTTTCGTAGCAACTGCTTTAAAAGAAAATAGATTGATTGCATAGTCTAAATGCGGTAAAACGTATTTGTTTTAAATTTTCTTTAAATTTCTTTAAAAAATTAATGTTTCTATTAATATTTTTGTTTGATTTTTTTAAGCAACAAAAATGTTAAAAACTATACAAAAAATGATTAACGCGTTATTGGTTTCAACTTAAAATAGCATTTGTATGAAATATTTAACGCACTTTAGTGTGGTGTCTTTTTTTGCAAATTATTTTTTTGATCGTAAAGGTACGGTCACATTCGGCAAACAGTAAACGAAAAAATCGGAACCACTACGTTTGCTCAGTATTAGTGTAATTTATCTGCACACAGAGAAAAAATATGGTTGGGCATGGTTACGGCAACCACACTGTGTTTATTGTAACAATATATTGTTGTTGTACACAAATAATTGTTATTTTTATTAATTATCAGCAATATTATAGTTACTGTAAACATATTAATGTTTATCGCAATTATAAATTTGAGTATTGTTGACCGAAAAATTATTATTTTTCTAACAACTAAATTATGATAACTTTCAAAACATATTATATTACTCACAACCATAACATGATATTTAATAGCCATAACATGATAACTTTATATACATTTATCATAATAAGTTTAAGATGCAATCAAAATATCGTTACTCTAATAATATTTTGGTATCGCCATTTGTAAAATAATTTTGTATCAGTTGTGTCGTGTTTTACATAAACATATCGAATTATTTGTTAGAGAGTGGCTAAATAATAAAAAAATAACCATTAAAGAAATTAAAAAAAAAAAGAAAAATATTAAAAAAGAAATAACAAAATAACCATTTAAATAAACAAGAAATTAAAAAAAAAATAAAGAAAAAACATTAAAAAAGGGTTGTAGTGTCACAAAATAAAATATCTTTGCTAAAAAATTTTAATAATCTTAAAGTGGTGGAAATATTTGTGAAATATTGGTGCAAAATATTAACCATTACTGGTAAGTTTTGTGTTATTTTAAGAGAAAAGTAATGAAAACTCCATAAAATAATTTATAAATAATTGCTTCCTACGACAAAAAGATTACAGTAACTATATTATGTTTTTATTTTATCATAAGTATTTTTTCCAATAAAAATATTATGTTTAAAGTTGTATCATATTATGATGTAAAAAATTTATGTATAACAGTTCATATCAATTTGCATCATAATATGATTACTTCTAAACTTATTATGATTGCCATGACAATAATATGATTACTTCTAAACTTATTATGATTGCCATGACAATAATATGATTACTTCTAAACTTATTATGATTGTCATGACAATAATATGATAACTTTTAAACTTATTATGATTGCCATGACAATAATATGATTACTTCTAAACTAATTATGATTGTCATGACAATAATATGATTACTTCTTAACTTATTATGGTTACCATGACAACAATATGATTACTTCTTATCTTATTATGATTACCATGACAATAATATGATTACTTCTAAACTTATTATGATTGACATGACAGTAATATTATAACTTCTTAACGTTTTATGATTAACAGGATAACAATATGATTAAGGGAAAAATATTATGATGTAATATTACGAACATATTTGGTCATAATATGATTTAATAACAATCGTAATATGGTGACTACAATCATGAATCTTATCATAATATGTTGCTCTTAGAATATGTTTACCACAACCATGTTTTTTCTTTGCGTGTGGTATTCTATATTACAAAACAAGATTAATTATGCTCCAAAAGGCTATATATAAGAATCAAAGAAAATAAACTAAGTTTGTCTGTTGGTTACGCTTTTTTCGTCAAATGTTTTCTATATGTGACCATACCTTAAGCAATACTACTTCCTGAGATAAATACGATCAACAATAAAAACACTTACGCAAAGTACACCCAATCCTGTTTTAACACGATATTTTTAACATTTATATTTAAGGGTTTTTTTTAGTAGCACTTCTTTGTATATTTTATTTCCTATGCATATTTGAACGTAGTCAGCGCAACGCGATGCATCATAAGTATTTACTAATATCCCTCCTTTTTGCCAAAATTTATTATGTTGGCTTTTATATCATTATATTATTATTATACATATTAAAAAAAAATATTTAAAATAAGTATTCTTGAAAATTATTAAGCTCTTTTGAAAGGACAAAAAGATGAGAAAATGAAAAATCAAATACGAAGTTTGACTATGTTTTGTCTCTAGGTTAAAGGATATATAGAGGCGTTTCTACCAAAAAAGAACAAAAGTAAATTTGTCACATAACGATATTTTTGAAAATAAATTTTTATAAGTGTGTAAATGGCATTTACATTTTTAATTTGGTTTTTTTTTCTTGTTGTTAATAAAAAATTTAATAACTCCAATCATTAACTGAGACACAATGGTCTGCAATCACACCTGTTTTAATGATTTTATTTTAATATTTTATTTTAACAAAATATATATATATTTGTTTGCCTGTTGCTAAAAACAATAGATTTTTAACGTTGGGAAAAGTGTAGGGAAATTTTTTTTTTTTTGGAGAAAAGGGGATTTTTTGTTTAGACATGTAGGGATTTTCTTAAATTTCTCCTGACATCACTGATGTTTTACTTATTATATTAATTATTCTATTAATTTATTTTAGGTCTTTAATGTTATAATTGTTAATCTATGTTAAATTTTAATAGGAATCTAAATAGTATTGATCTCCTTGAAATTATTTTTTTTTTGTTTCTCCTTTTTTGTAAAAGTTTTCTTTTAAACTAAAAGGTTAGTTTTATATTAGGTGTTATTCCATTTGAATTGGATCATGTTGCTTTATCCCTTGTGTAATCCTGGTTCTGAAAATAAACTTTTCACAACACAAGTGCTTGAAGGTGTAGTCAAATTTATATAAAAAGCACTCAGTTTTTGAGTGTTTTTCATATAAATTTTACTACATGTTTAATCACTTGTGTTGTAAAAACATCACATTAGCAAGTCGAAGTGATGTAAACGGTGGTGGCGATACTACAACAAGTACAACAGCAAAACAAACCATCGTATATTATTTGTTGCTTCCATTGGCCGATATGTCAAAAACACAAGCAACTTTTGACATTCCCTTCTCTAAGTAAGAAAAAAAGTAGCTCAGCTCTATACCGCTACCTGAAAAATGAATTCGACTTGAAACTCAGGTTTGAGTTGAATAATAGTAAATATGTTTTAAATAAAAATCTAAACAACCTAGATTTCAAAACTTTAATAATTTGTAATACTTAAACATTTATGTATGAAAAAAAAAATTTGTAATTTCTGACAATGATGTTCATAACGCTTGATGTATTTAAGTTTTTCTTTTATTTATTTTAAAATATTTAGATAATTCTTTAAATATGAATAAACAATTGATAGAAGAAATAAATTCATAAATGCAGTCAAGTATGTGTTTAAAGAAAATATTAATTTAAAAATGCAAGTCAAAAGAAAACAAATTGAAATTATGTATATAATTTAAATTGGAAAAAAAAAAGATTTGTAACAAAATGTACAATCTGTTTATTAACAAATTATTTTAAGTAGCTTACATATTTATAAATAAAATAAAAAAGTTTTTTTTTAAAAATTTATTGTTTAAAATGGAAATAAAATGTTTTAAAAAAAGCTAAAGTAAATACAGTACGCTCTCGTTAATTTCAACAAGCACACAAATCTCTCTTTGGTATGTCAAATATCCATACATTTCTTTATGAAATGCAATAGTCAAGTTATATAAAATATATTTTTCATATGCAAAACAAGTGAAATTTATATTTTAAATAAAGTATTGTATCTGTATTGAGTTTAATAAAATGTCGATTTTGATTTTGACGACCTTTCGTCAATAATTGAAAAATTTGATTTTATTTTATCCGAGTATTTACCCAGTAAAAAAAATTTGGGTTTTTTGAAGCACTTAAAGGAAAAAACCGCATAATAGAGCGCTTTAGTAAGAAAACTCTTATACAGCAGTAAATGATAAAAAATAATATATACAAAAAAGCTGCTATTTTAGTGCTAACAACGAAAAAGGTTTCAAAGCGAAAAAAAATATATTATGGCTTACGAAAATTAATGGAAAAAGGCATTCAAACAAGTAAAAGCAAAACATTAATGAATATTTTCATTCAGTTAGCCCTTAAAAACCACTTTAAGAGAGCTTTGCTTGCATGTTAAAAGAAGCGCTTATTGTCAGCAGCAAATAGTCCCCCAAATCGGGAAAACCCCATACAAAAATCAGGCATCCATCAGCAGGTTTGAAGCATTTTGAGGTATGAATTCATACACAGCACATTTTTGACTGGGTAATGTTTCTAACCAACTATATTTGTATCAGTACATATCCGAAAATAAATATCGCTCCTTAGTGTTTGGTTTGGTAGATTTGTGGAAAACACAAACGCTACACTAAAATTGTGCAGTAAGTCATTAAAAAAACAAGTAAGAAAGTATAGTTGGTCAAGCCAGACCAAATGATACCAAATGATTTTAAATACTGTTAAAAGCGCATTTACAAGAGTGCACACTATTCCGGACCAATAGAAATCATGCTTTTGTGTCCGTGAAAATATGGATTTATCTAAAGTTTAAATATCCTTAAGAACGTTTAAATAGTTTCGTGATCCTACGATTCGGCCAATTTTCAATAGGCTTGATCCTTGTGCCAATAACAACCGATGTGCCAAATTTTATCAAATTATCACCAAAATTGCGACCTGTACTCTACACACAGGAAAAATTCTCCAAAATTTTTCATTAATCAAAAATAAAATCAGTTTTAATTAAAAATTTAATCAAGTAAGTTAAACGTTTGCTTGGTATTATTGATTTGTTTGCTGGTGCAAATTTATTTAATTTTTTAATTAATTTCACAAATTTTTAAATTGAAATCTATTTTTATTTTTTTCTGTGCACAAACACTAAAAAAAAGATATCGTTCCTGGGTATATGAGCCGAACTCTAAATAATGTTCTGTTTATTTTCAAACACTGATGTTTACACTAAAAATCATCGAAAACGTGTGTGTTTTTGTTAGTGGAGAGGGGGTTATGCGTTTGTGCTGATGTGTGCAACATATAAAAATAAAGGTTGAAGACCAAACCTTTAATATACCGATCGGCTCATAGTCCTAAAAATAGCGTTTAAAATTATTATCAGGACTTGTAATTTGTATGAGAGACATTTTCAAATAAAAACCGATTTTTAAAATATTTGGCAAAACACATAACGTCTCAATGAGATATTATGAGCACAAAGACTCCATTCCGTAAAGAAGTTTTCGTTTAGACTATGTGAAATTTTGAATCGATCCTTACCATTTTCATTACCAAATTTCATTAAATGCTTTTTTGCGGCTGTACTTTCCGCATAGGGTAAGCATGGACAGGCAGCTCGCCAGACAGCTGAACGGATGGATGGACATCGTTAGATCGACTAAGAAAGTAATTCGATTGATATACTAAAAGGTCGGTCTAGCACCAATATTTTACATGTTACCCACATCAGCACAAATGCACTATTCCCTATCCACTTAATGTGGTATACGTATAATTATGTAAAAAATTACATTCACCTGAAGCATTGCAAACTTGATTGTAACGAGTTTTGTTAAATTCATACTAGCAGGTTTTTATATAGAACGACTAAACGAAACTGTTTTGAATTTTTAGTATATTCAATAATGCCATCCTTTAAGTCCTCTCAGGAAGGAACTTGTCTGTTGCACACTAACGTTTCTAAATTTAAAAAACTAAAACTTAAATTAAACTTGGCTAAAGACCCTAAGCTTGCCAGAGAAGTACAAGGACCTGTAAAACTTTTCGAAAATAAAACTATCCGCTGAAAAACAAAAGATTTTTTCCCGTCTAACACATTTTTCAAAATTCCTTTCTGTATATCTTTGACACCTTCTATATTAAACTTAAAATACGAACGTACAATTATATTTGATGGTTTTGTTTGCTTTGTTTTCTTTTAAATGAATTGTTTTCTGTTTTTAAAGACCAGCCATCCGTCTCTGGTTGTTTGGTTGAGAAATGTAAGCCATCAATTATAATTAAAAACTATTGTATGCATCACTCTATTGAAATACACATGGCCATTCATCTTGTTCTCCTACTTCGCCGCCCAACTATTATATTTTTTTTCTCACACCATCGTTTGGTGTGAAACAATCAAACAGTAATTAACTCTCTTATTCATTATTTTATATATGTATGAATGTATTGTGTATACATTTTTAAATACACATTTACAACAATTACTTATACAACCAACTAGCCACCAACCATTCCTTCATCCATTCATTTGCTCCTACTCTTTTAATTATTTTCTCTTAGTTTCAATTTTGTTTTTTGTTTTTTATTTACAGACAATCATACGCGAAATGAATCGTTTGGGCATGATGGTGGATTTGTCACACGTTTCGACGGGTACAATGCGTGATGCTTTGGAAGTTAGCGAAGCACCTGTAATATTTTCACACTCTTCCGCCTACGAATTGTGCAATTCGAGCCGTAATGTACAGGATGACATGTTGCAGTCGATGGCCAAGAATGGTGGCATTATTATGGTTAATTTTTATTCGAGATTTCTTTCGTGTAGTGAAAACTCAACCGTACACGATGCAGTGGGTGAGTAATAATAATTAAAATGAAAATGTGAAAATCAGACAGAAAGAAGCCACTAAATTTGCGAAAATCCTTGTGAGGATAATGATGAGGACAACGTTCATTGCGTGAAAGCGTATGCAAGGCATGCAATTGTTAATGACAACAAATCAATATGACACTAAAAGGATGAAATGCTTTCAAAGAAGTGAAAGATTGTAGTTGGATTAGTTAATTGGAATAAAATGAACTTTGAAAAGGCTGATATTTTAATTTCGATTTTTTTTTTGTTTTTGAAACAAATTTCACTAAAAATGTATTTCAATGGAAATAAATTGTTTTACAAAACCAAAAATTTATAATAAAATATACAGGTCTGTTCTGAAAATCACGTGATTTCAATTCACATGTGCTTTTAAAATCACACGTGTGATTTTGTGGTGTTCTGTAAATTACAACTTTTTTTGTTTTTCGGTGTGTTTTTAAATTGTCGAAAGTACAAGCAAACACAAAGGGTTTGTTTTCAAATTTATAGCTGAACGTTTTAAAATTACAAAATAATATGCATGAAACACCTTTCTTGTGACTTCAAATCACTTTCATAAAATGTAATTTTCAGAACAGGCCTGATATTAAGATTTCTTGAATATATTCCCCCTTCAATAGTTTCGAACGCAAACGTTCGTATAGAATTTTTATGAAAATTATGAAAAAAATGCAGTCCAAAAAATTGAGATTCGCGGGATCTATTCTCTTCAATGACAACGGACTAAAGATGTACGTTACTATTACTCGGTGAAATAAGTTAGAATATAATTTGTAATTATACATATATTTAATTTATCAGGCCTGTCACATATTTCGAAGAAAAAAATTTAAGTTTCGTAGTTGCAATTCCGATCGTATTTGTTTAACCATTGTTAAACTAAATTTTATTTTTTTGGAGAATCAAAATAAGGAATTAGTTCCACTTTCAGATCGAAATTAATTTCTGTGGCAGGCCTCTATAATAAATAAATAAGAAGTTAACTTCTACCCACTTTTGATTGGTTAGAACTTCGTTTTAAATATTTCACGAAGGTACTTAAATTTTCTCATATAAAAAATTTTAGATTAGATTTTTACCAAGAATTTTCTAGCGAATGGTGTACAAATTTATTTAATTCGCACGCCTTTCCGCAACTTTCGCTTACAAACATTTAAAGCCAAGTCTATTACTCGAAGCCTTAACGTTTAAATTAAAATCAAGTCTAGACTTTATCAGGTATGTTCTAGGTTTAGACTCGAATTGAAAACGAAAAATTTTTTGAATCAGCATAATTCATAAATTGGTGTTCTCAAATCAGCATGTTTTTGTGTATTCGAAGTTTTTGTTCGAAAAAACTTTTGTTGAACTAATGATCGCTAATTTGCTAACCGAAGTATGATAGCAATGTCTAATATTTTTTAAAAATCGTGAAAGCTGTAAAGAATCACAAAAAAATCGCTAACATGGCTAAAATTCTCGAAAAATTGCAAACTTTTAAACAAACACTAAAATTTATTTGAAATCTCTAAATGGGTTAAAAAAACAAAATGTCGGAAAATAACAAAAAAAAAATTGCAAAAATAGCGAAAATTCGCGAAAAATTTTAATATTTCAAACCAGCCATAATATTGATTTAAAGTCCCTAAAACTATAAGGAATGGCAAAAAATCGGTAAAAATTGCTAAATTCAAAAAAATTCGCAAAAATTTGCAAACAGCGGCATGATAGCAAAGCCAACTATTTATTATAAATCGTTAAAGCTGTAAAGAATCAGAAAACTTACACGACCAAATCGCTTATATCGCGAACATGGCTAAAATTCGCGAAAAATTGCAAAGTTTAAACAAACCCAAAAACTAAGAGATCGCTAAAGCGATTAAAGAAACAAATTGTCTGAAAATAACATAAAAATCGTTCAAAAAAATTTGGCATAATTACATCAATATCAATGAAAATGTCGACTTTAAATTTAGGGTTAGTAAGGGCCTTTTGCGTTTTAGATAACGATATATTTTTGATTAAATTGGATTAAGAAGATTTTAAGCTAAAAGCAATATTACTTTTTTTGTTAAAAATTTTATCACATATTACAATTAAAGTCGATTCGGTTTACTTTCACCAACCCATATCTACTCTAATTGAAAACGAATAAAAACATGTGGATGTGAAATGCAGAACACCAATAATGCTAAAGTAATCCACTTTTAATTGGATTCGGATTCTAGAACACGCCCGTATATTTAACAATTTCTGTTAATTTACTGTCCTTCATTTGTAAGAAGATAGTTGTATATTGTAATTTAGAAACTTCCAAAAACTGTTTGAACTAGGCAAACGTTTTGCAAAAGTAAATAATTTTTTAATAAAACTAATGGTTATATGCAGGGTTTAAAAAACTGCAGTCGAAACCAAAAACTGTTGACAAAAAACGAAAATTTGGGTACAACTTTTCCCTTTTTGAGTTGGTTTTACAGCGACTGTTTATATTAAATGAATCAGAAGTAAAATCAACAGTTTTTTCTGGCCAATGACAAATGAAGAAGTGGAAGAAATTGCAGTTTTTGTACTTTGACTGCCTTTTTTAAGCGCTGGTTACTTGTAGGACGTCAAATATTTAACAGGTGTGAACATAGCTTGAACAAAAAAAAAATGATCTAATAATCGGTTTGTTTCTCTACTTTGTTATACATTGCGCTAAAATGAGAAATTAATAAATTATAACTCACTAAAGGGTAAAATAGTATAAAAGTGTGGTAACGACAAAAAACCAGTTTTTATCACAAACAATAACGCCAGACTTCTTTTTATATAGGCTCTTTTGCTTCTTTACTATTTGGGAAAAGTTCGTCAAAATGAGAAAAACAACAAAATTTCTCTCATAAAAAAAAAGTACGGGACATTAAAAAAACCAAATTGTCAACACAAAGTAGAAAGCCAAAGTGTTTTGATGTGTTTTATAATATAAAAAGTTTTATTTTATCCAAATTATTTTTTCAATAGGACCTTTTTTAAAATTATATTAATGAAAAACTCGTTTTTGTTAAACCTTTTTAGAAGGTTATTCTATTAATACTGCTCTTATTTGTCCAAATATAAAGGGATCCTAACCTGAATAAAGAAACAAACCAATTTTTGATTATAATTTAAATAATTGTTTTGGTTTCGTCCTCAAATTTTTTACTCGAAAATTGTGCAACTGAGAGTAGTTTTGAGAAAAAAAATTATTTTCTTCTTCCTGCACAAAATAGCCTCAACTTTTTCTTCAGATAGATTGGGTAAATTGTCAAGCAGTCAGCTGTCGAAGAAATCAAACAACAACTAAAAAAAGGATTTTATTTAATTAAATTTCGGATATTGTTCCATTATTAAAACTAGCTCCCAAACAAATATATTAACGGAAAATTAGATTCGGCTGTATATCAGCCGCAAGGGATTAAGCATAGAGAAAATATTAAGCGTAATTATTTAACATGTAAACACAGCGTCAAAAGTCAACATCAGCGATAACTTTATCGGCGTATTTAAAATTCGCCAACCACGATAAGGGTGTATATATTTGTTACTGCAGTAAACCTTGTTATTAAAGGAATAACTTTATATTTAAGCACCTATAATCATAGTTTAATGGGAATTAACTATACACGTTACTTCATTTTTTATATGGCTAATACAACCGAGGCACAGTGGATTATATTTACATCCGATAACTGATTTTTTAAATGTTTGAAATTGACCATAAAACAAATTCGATCGTAAAGCTAAGATGTTAAGCAAAAATTATTTGCAAAAATTATAGTTATTATGTCAACAGAAGTATTCGAAAATGGCGACAGAACACACCACTTTCGACTTTAAAGATTTAGGGCGCATTTGTATACCCTTCACCGAAAGTTTTAAAGTCCCGTTGTACCGACCCATTTTTTTTGACTCCTTCTCAATACTTGCGAATGTAGCAGTTACGTCTCGCAATGTTCTTCCCATGATATCAATATCATCTGCATATGCGAGGAGCATGTGGGTTTTCCAATACGATGTTAAAGAGGTCGCACGATAAACAGTCACCTTGTCTGAATCCCCGTGTGGTGGTAAACAATTCCGAAAGAGCATTTCCACTTTTTACTGATGATTTCGTATCAGTTAGAGTCATCTGGCATAGCCTTATCAACATTGCCGGGATGCCAAAATCAGACATGGCCTGATATACCTTTGCTTGAATCGGGCTGTCAAAAGCGGCCTTGTAATCGACAAACAGATGGTAGGTGTCGATTTGCTTTTCGTGGGTTTTTTCCAGGATTTGGCATAATGTAAATATCTGGTCTGAGGTGGATTTACCAAGTCTAAAACAGCATTGGTAAGGCCAATTATTTCGTTGACTTTTGGTTTTAGTCGTTCACACAATATTATTGCCAAGATCTTATAAGCGATGGGAAGAAGACAGCACGCTAAGACTCCAATCATCGGGCATACATGCCTTTAGCCAAATAGTACCAATAAGTTGATGCATGCACCTTATCAACTCATCGCCTCCGGCCTTAAATAGCTCTGCAGGCAAACCTTCGGCTCCCGTAGCCTTGTTGTTCTTCAGGCGGTGTATAGCTAGTTTCAACTCACTTTGGCTGGGAGGTGTACATTCGACACCGTCATCGCAGATTAGATCGGGCGTATCTTCGCTGCCGCTTTCCTCAGATACCAGCAATTGGGATAGATGTTCTTTCCATATTTTCAGCACACTCGCCTTATCCAGCACCAGGGGTCCATGTTGATCTTTGCTGGAGGTAACGCAAGTACCAAAGCCCTCTGTCTGGTGTTTTACTTTCTGATAAAACTTTCGGGCTTCATTACGCGTCCTACACATCTCGATTTCTTCGCACTTGAGCCTTTCCATTCATCACAACTAATTGTTTTAATTACAACTCAACCGAGTTGAGTTGTGAACCGTAAAATGGGCCATATTTCAGACAACGTTCCGTCTTGGTTCAGTTGTCTAGGGGGTTCGAATCTTGGTTTTTCAAAAGGAAACTTTTTTTTAATTTTTATGTTTTAAAACGATTTTTAAAAATATTTACTAGCTTACGCTTTTTAAATTTAATAAAGTTCTTAGCAGTGAAAATTTGTTTGCATGTGTAAAAATAATTTAGTTTCTGCTCGCACAATGGTGAAGCATATATAAGATTCGGCACAGCCGAATACAGCACTCTTTCTTGTTTATATTAATAATTATTTTTTGTTTAGGATTGTTATACCTTGTTGGAAAGGGTATCTTGTCCAGATTCTATTTTTGTTATGGGTTTTGTATATATTGTAAGCAGATTTGAAAAACTACCAGTTTTCGGAAGAAAATATAAAACTAATATTAAAAAAATTTTAAAAGACGGTAATGTCAGAGTCTTAAATTCATTTGCTGAAGGCGAACAGAACTGTTAAAGTGATTCTTGAAAGAAATGAAGATTTGTTAAAAACGGAATTTTTTGTTACTTTACCAGCAACTGTCAGTCCTTAAACTCTTTACAAAAACGAGGAAGACCATGTAGCTCTTATCAGACAGTCGAAATCAACAACAAAACGTATAAATACTTCCTTATGTAAATAAAATGGATTATATCATCTTGATGATGCGTATACCTAAGGAATGCGGTCAATTGGCGAAGTAGATAAAGTGAAAAACCTTTTCCAAAAGCCAAAAAGAAGGAGGTTCTAAAAACTCTGGAAGAGCCTAAAATTTAATGAATTGATGTAAATTTAACAAAAACTCAATAGATGTTTTTAAGAAATCTTTTTTTGGAAAGAAATTTTCCTGTATTTCCACCATTTATAACTCGTCTGATCTTTTTATTTGTACATTGATTGTTTTCTTTGTGCATCGAGTGCTTTAATTCTCAATTGCCTTCTTAAGCCCAAAGTAACATCTATTGGCAAAACTTAGTATCCGCTTAATTTCCGAGCTCAGTTCATTCTTGTTAGTAATACTGACACCTAAATAAACGAAGTCTTTAACAGCTTCAAAGTTTTAGTCTCCGAAAGTTTTGCGCCGTTCGTTACGCTGTGATATTTTATTTATTTTTGTCCTCGTTCACTTCCAAACACAAAACATCTTAAGTCGAGAATAGAAAGCAACAAAGTTTTTAACAAAAGATTCGGTCTAAAAATTAATTTTTATTTGTATAATAATAAAATTAACCAAAATTAAAAAAAAATCGTTTATAATACAAAATTTTAAAAACGAAAACAAAAATGTTTTTTAAATGAAAATTCGTATGATTGAAAACTCCTTTTTCAACGTTTTAAATTCGTCTTAGGATGATTTGTCAAAATCAAGGCCCATCTATCAGTAGTGCGATTCACTAACTTTTATAACGATAATCGAATCGTTAAAATAAATATAACGAAAATTTATCGAATATGCTATTCAGTAAATTTTTTAACGATATTCGCTGTCGTTAAAAGTCAGCTGTTATTTTAAGCAATTTTTTGTCGATATTTTAGCGACAATAATTTAGGTTGTGTTTATTTAATCGATAAAATGTATTTTATGTTTTAAATAACTTACATACATACAAAGATATATTCATATGTATATGTATGAACAAAAACGAAATTCTAAATTTAAAATTTACAAAAGAAGCAAATTAAGAACAAAAACCAAATTCTAAATGTAAAATTCACAAAAAAAAATATAAAACCACAAATTAACCCTTCGTCTTACTCATGAGTCTGGCCAGACCTTTTTCAATGTATTTTGAATGAAAAAACATGTGTAACACGGAGGGTTAAGAAGAATTTAATTTGTTTTTATTTTGTTCTCTTTTGTGCTTTTCGTTTTTTTTTTAACATTTTGTAGACAGAGATGTTACAAAAAAAAACAGCTGTTAACAATGGTTAAAAATAAGTTACTGAATCACACTATCGTTACTGCAAGCGAATATTTATGTCGACAAATATAACGATTGTCGGATCGTTAAAAGTTAGTGAATCGCACCACAGGTCTGCTTACTTGTACAAAAACAAAAAACGATTATTTTTAGTTGTCAAAAATTTACTACCACATATACAAAGCAAAAGGAAAAAACGTGTATGTGTGGCATACCATAAACGTAAACAAACGTATACATGCAAATGTAAGCAAAATGTAAACAACTTTTGACAACAATGATCAACAGGCTTCTTGCGCAGACCTTTTCAATGGGCCTTGGTCAAAATATATATTATTATCAGGGCCTGGACTTTTATGCAGTTAAAATCGAGTTTTATGTGCATAAAAAATGCACTAAAAATAGAAATATATGCGCTAAAAATTTCAAATAGGCAGTTAAAATTACCTTGAATTTTGAGGAAGACATTAATCCGGATAATTCTTTTACATGCGGCAACACGCGAAGGTGCTTTACAAAATATTTTTCCCATTCGAAATCATTAAATAAATATAATCGAAGTTGTCTTTTATCTCTTCTGCGGATGGGTGCATGGCAAAATAAAGCAATTAAAACAATTTTTTTAAAAAAAATATGCAACAAAAATATGCAACATCAGCAATATATGCAAAAATATGCATTCAAAGCAAAATATGCAAAAATATGCACTAACAAATCCATGCCATTTTACTAAAAATTTCTTGATTCGCAAAGATATTTTGCATATGGTTATCTCCGACTGACGAGAACAAATATGCATTTGCGTAAAAATCGAAGCCTTGATTATTATACATATGTATATTAATTAAGCTTCGTTCACAATCCCAAAAAAATTTTCACTTGGTGTTCAAAATAGAGCAACAACTTTTTTCGCCACCACACACATTTTGCGTTAAGGAACCGTTTGCAAATTTAACCCACAACAATATTATGCATTTATTATTATTTTTTACAACATTATGTGAAACTTTTCATTCAAAACAAAATAGAATTATTTTAAACGTCAGAAACAATTAAATACATTTAAAAAAAATTTTAGTTACATTTTTGTTCGAAAAATTAAAGGAAAATCTATGAAATACTTTGGGAAAAAAAAAGATAAAAGAAAAAACGAAATTGTTTCTCATTATGAACACCAAGTGAAAATGTTTCTGACATGTGAACGAAGCTTTATAATTAATTTTATGTCAAAAAATAGGTCACGAGCTTACCTACCATCCATAAAACTTTCAGAATTTTTGAATGTTAAAGATTTCTAAATTAAACTTAACTTAACTTAAAATGATAAATGTTTACAACTATAAAATTCTGAATACCAACGAAATAATTTAATGTACTGAGCTGATATAAAAACAAAATCATTAAAACCTTTTTTCTCAAGGACTTCTTTTTCTTTAACAATCCTCCCAATTAACAACAGTCCAATCAATTCTCACAAGAACTCGCCATGAATAGCACAATTACGATAACCAGTTTTTTTCTATCATTAAGTGTCAAATAAAATCCTATAAAAATATAATCTAATTTGTACATTGTCTTTTATCTATTCTATTTTCATGTCTATACACATCTCTGCTGTTCACGCCAACTATTTTGCTAACAAAAAAAAATGTCTTTAATAATGGTACATTGAACTTAATTTGATTTTGCACCCAATTTTCTTATGAAAATTTCTTCAAATGGAAAAAAACGCAAAAATTAAATTGCATTATGCAAATTTTTCCTGTTGCTGATTCATCTCGATTTACTGCAATGTTCGAATGATGATATTATTGAAATAATTCTGCTGCTGCTGCTACTGCGAATACGATTGCTGCTGATTGGTTACGCTGGACTGGTACTTTGCTATTTTTGCCAACATTCGCACAACACTTCTTTCGTACGTCGTACTAACGATGTTTGTCTGGCTTTTGGTTTTGGAATGCTGTGTTGCTTAATGGAAATATCTACTGTTTGCTGCCAATTTTGATTTGGGTCTCTTTTCTGCTGGGTGTTGGATTTTGGGTGGCGGATTGGAATATTTATTTCTTGGTTTATAAAACATCATTGCCTTCGTTGCTGCAGCTCATATAAATCACATTAAGCGCGTCGCTGGCATTGATCATGTGGGCCTGGGTGCTGGATACGATGGAATCAATTTGTAAGTAAATGAAATTTATTTATACTTGAACATACACATATACTAGAGTTTGCTAAGAAGTGTAAAAATGTGAAACCGCGGTTTCGGTTTTAAAATGATTAAACCCGGTCGGTTTCGGTTCCGTTTTCGGTTTTCGGTTTTGAAAATATCAAAGTTAAACTTCATAGATAAACATGTATATTTGTTTGGATATTATAAATTTTTTTATTTGTTTCAATACAGGTAATTTTATTAACCCTTAATTGTATACCTGGGCCTTGCGAGGCATTTTGTGACTTTTTTCCAGTTTTTTTAAATAATTATTAAGTGTATTAGAACGAAACTTTATGTATTCCCCGATCAAAGTGAAAAAAATGAGAAAAAAGTGTAAACACCGTGGGCGTCGCATTTGGCCAAATAAAAATTTTGAGCATATCCACCTGGTCCTGACCAGGCCCAGCCTTGTACTGCAGCAAATAATAATCTTTACTGTTTTTTCGAAGAATAATTCTATTTCCTAGCAAAATGTTCTTGCTATAGCCATAAAATTCCATACTTGTTAGTGTGAGTTTTTTTTATAGTTTGTGGCTCCATACTCCATACAAAATACTAGTGGGTCCCAGCCAGACCCAGGTGTAGTTTGTGCCACACAAATTAGGTGTGAACTTAAGAATTAAAAAGATAACATTTCGTCCCCTTAATATAACATTATTTTTTATTGTATATTTAGAATCTCCATCATTGATTCTATGTCTGGTCAAAATTTCGTCAAATTCTACTTCCAAAAAGTGGGTCAAAATGTCGTTGGAAAAAATAGTGTATAATTTCTTGTTCAAAAATTTCCTTCAATAAGTGTATAAGCTCATATGCGCTATTTTACTTGAAATTGCCACTCCAAAATTGTTAAAAGAATAATAGTGTATACGCATTATACTCCATTTTAGTCTGTAGAAAAAAATACAATTTATGAAAACTTTAACTCATAAAATAGCTTATAATAATATACACTATTGTTTGAGAAATAGTTTCATTCCGACCATCGAAAGCTGCATGATCTCCAAAATTTGTGCAAGAAGAATGTAATTCGTCGTGGCTCGCAGAAATTTTTTTATAACTTACAAGGTGGAAAGAAGCGAAATTGTTTAGATGAGGCAGATGAAGCAGAGGAAGTGAAAGAAGACGAATGAACTTTTAGTTATTTTTGATTTACGCAATGTATACCTTAATTTGTCATATTTTTTTTTTTAATACCCCAAATTGAAAAGTAATGAATATATGCCACTGAATTAACAAAACTATGAATTAATCACTGTTTTATAATGTTACAAATTGATATTTTTGAGATCAAATATTTTAATAAAAATACCGTAAAATTATTGAATAAAACAGCGTATACCATACAAAATAAAATAGTGTATCAGATTCATCATACAAATTCCTTAATAAATAAAATAGCCTATATGGAGGACTTGCACTTTGAATGACTTATGGATGGTCTTAAAGGATGCGTAGAAAAAAAACAATTGGTCAAGTTTAAGACAAGAAACGGTATTATGTATTCGTCAAAAAATCCAATGTGAAGAATTTTTATTAACCGCGATATTGAGGTTTTAATAGATATCCGATTTGACAAAAACTTTAAACACGATTTTCTCAAAACCCCAAAAAAATTATACGCTATTGTTATATTGAGGGGACGATGTATAATTTGCAATTTCTTTAACGATAAATAATTTGTTCAGATAAAAGCTAAAACCAAGTTTTTTTCGGTTTTCAGTTTCGGTTAAAACCGAACAGCAATCCCTAACATATAACTACTAGTATAAATAGGTAGACATATTATCAAAGTATTACCGTATACACTTATTTCAATTTAAATTTTGATTTTATTTTTTGTAACCACTACGAATTCCCCAATGCACTAACAGTGATGCACTGAAACACACGCAGACATTCAGAGATCTTTATCTAAAGATTGCATTTGTTGTTAAACTTTATGTGGGTATATGTTTCTGTGTGTGTGTCTGTCTGAGCATTTTTCCTTTTTTCCAGTTTTAAGTGATTTAATTTTCTGTTTCATCATTCACTTTTAATGGTCTGCTATAAATAGCGATGTGAAATCAAATCGATTTCCCTTGACATTTCATTTAAAAAATATTTTAATTGTTGATAATATTTAATTTTATATTTTCCTTTTTTCTGTCCCCTTTTGTAAGCTTTCTGTAATGTCTGTGATTTTAAATTTATTGAATTAATTTTATGTTGAAAATGTGTTAAAAAAAAATGTTTCAATCAGTTTCTGTTTTCAGTCTCTGGTGATTTGTTGGACATTAACTGATACTCTAGACAGCAGTTTGTCTTAACGTTATTCTATAATGCTTAATAAATAAATAAATTTGGTTTTTTTTAAGATATTTAATAAAAAAAGGCCAAAAATGTGTTGGTTAAAATAATTCGATAACACTTTTTGATTGTTAAGTACATAGCAGATATAAAATGTAATTACTATTTAATAAGTGATTAATAAGAATAATTTTTAAGGTTTGTGAGAACTGCTAGATTTTTAATAACTTAAACGTTAAACTTTGTTTCAAACTAGCTTTTTTACCCACGGTCCTAGTAATTTAAAAAGACAAACCCGGGTAATTTTCAGTGTTTAAAAAACTGCAGTCAAAGTAGAAAACTGCACAGAAAATTAATTAATAAATTGAGAAAATTATATTAATTAACAAATTTTTTAATTAAAACAGATATTATTTTTGATTATTGCTTTAATTGTTGAACAATTTTGGATAATTTTTTCTGTGGATTTCAAAAAAATTTGGCAAATGATTTAGATTGCAATAAAATATGTTTACGCCAAATATTACTAAATACCAATAAAATACAATTGTTTATGGACACAAAGACTCGATTATTACTATTTTCAATAAGCTTTGACCTTATGACAATTATATCTATGTTCCAAATTATATCAATTTATCTGCGCAATTGTGGCCTCTAATTTGCGAACATGGTTTACATGGACAGGCAAACTACCAGGCATCCCGACACGTCGCGACGGACGGACAATGTTAGTTCTGTTCAGAAAATAATTCAGAGCATGTGTTGCACACATTACAAGAAACGCATAATACTTTCCCTACTATTGTGGTGTGGCCTACTGGGGCACTCCATATAATCAATTATAAAAACATTTGCATTTTTTGCCCTTAACCTTCCTACACCCGCGCAAAATTTTGTAACACAAACACACAGACTTTTTTTTATTTTGTTTTTTTTTTTAATTTTTATTTTTAATTTTTTTTGAATCGCATTTTTTCTTAAATACTTCTAAAATAAAACTAAAACATTTCAAAAAATCAAAATTTGCCAAAGTTAATTTTCTTAAAAATACTTCATGTCCAATATATAAATCACAGGTTAATGAAGCTTTCAGCCTCAAAATAAAAAACAGAATTTACCGCAACCGAACCGTGTCGGTCTCACTGACTGAATACACCAACAAGCACACTTCGTCAAACACATGGTTGTGTTAGGTACCTTATTAAGGCACTTGGCTGTCAACATCGTTTTAGGACATTTTGACAGTACAGGTCAGACGGTTGTGGCCGACGCGTATGATGTAATTATATTGGTATCGGGTAAGACGAACTGTCAGTATTGGCGATTTATAAGAGTGTGGAATAAATTCAGTGGAAAAGATCACTGGTTCTTTATACTAGAAGTCCCAAGGTGAAGAATATTAGGCCGCCGGTACTAGGGGTAGTAGAGCTAAGGCTGTCTGAAAGTGTTGTATATGTGAGGAGTTTTTTTCAAAAGTAAGCTGTCCTGGATGAAGAATACTTAGGAAAAAGGACTGTTCTCTACGCCTACTAGGCTTGCAGGACATCGATAGGTAGGAGCTGGGGACTTCGGACGTCAGTGGTGGGATGGCTGTACACTTCGGTGATTATTCGTACTCAGAGATGTGGTTCGATCGGCAAGACACTGGCCATGAGAAGTACTGCTCAAGTGGCCATGGATGTTATTCTACATATTCTGCCTATTGAGCAGTATGTGATGGGAACGGAAGCCACGAGCTTTCTTAGACAGAGGGAGTTAAGACTTTTAGGAAATTTCACTCAGGATCACTCACGCATCTTGGGTAAGATTGTAACGGATGGCTATTGCTCGCCCAGGCTCGCCCAGCTCCACTGGCACTAGGGTCGATTTTAGACGTTTTCCGGGGTAATATTGCCATCCATGGAGAGCTAGACAGATAAAGACAGATGTTATAGGAGATTTGCCATTTTCACTGATGGCTCGATGATGAGGCGTACGGGTGCGAGGGTCTACATTGAGAATGGTGGCATGTCATAACGTCCAGTGTCATAGTGTCCAAAAAGTGTCATAACGTCCACGGACACTGTGAGACTTTTGAAAGTGTCATAATGTCCGTATGGATTATGACACTTTGCAAATGGACACCATGCCACTTTTTAAAGTGTCATAATGTCCGTGGGGATTATGACACCTTGCAAATGGACATTATGCCACTTTTTAAAGTGTCATAAGGTCCGTAATTACTTAAGAGGTTAAGGCCCCTATTACGGTTTACAACTTAACTCAGTTGAGTTGTAATTTCTTAATTTTTGTATTATGGTTTACAACTTTGCTATAATGCGGTGAACAACACCATAATAAAAATTACAACTGATCACAACCAGTTGTCTTAATTACAACTCAACTGAGGTTTTAAGGGTTTTGAGGGCCGTACAATGGGTAACGAGCAACATTCCTAGGGGCTCGAAGGTCACTGCATATGAGGGCAGCCAAATTTCTAGCGCTTCTGGAAAAATAAATATGTAAAAAAAGTGTTTTGGTGGTCTCAAAGATCAACGCGCGGGTATAGGAAGGTTAAAAGTATTACGTTTAAACTATTCTATTATGCGACATGTTGCACAGAAATAATTATGCCATGAAACACAAGATTGTGGGCGAATGATGAAGATGCAATTTTGGGGGGTAAACAGCATAGCACACTCAAAAGAAAAATCAATGCATCCGTACTCAAATCAATCCGAAGTGGTATTAATAGTACGGTGAGTACGCATTTTCTTGAATTAAGTACCGAAAGATTGATTCAAGTACGGATTTTTAATCGCAAAATCCATATTCAATCCCGATTTCGTACTTTAAATAATCCGAAAATAAGATTGATTTAAATAAAACTAAGATTGAAGTATTTTTAAAATGCGCTTGATTCAAGTATTACAAAGTTGATTTTACCCCGAATAAGAACGAAAAAATTATTATGATTGATTTACTTACCCGTTTAACAACCTACAGAATGATTAAACACCAACATCGATATGGCTTTTAGTTTAGAAATCGTATGTACATATTTAACCAAAAATATAAACTAAATGAGAAGCAAGAGTGGTACACATGAGTCTGGCCCGACCTTTTTTCAATGTGTATAGAAAATTAAAACATGCGTAGGCCGTAGGGTTAACACAACGAAAAGTTCAATCTTTGTTTACTTGATTTAAGAATTTTGTACTTATTTCAAGAAATATCGGGATTGGTTTTCGATTGTTGTTGTTGTTTTGAGTACGTTTTTGTGTTATTCGTACTTGAATTTTTGAGTACGACTCGTACTTAAAGAAATCATAAAAAACTTGATTTATCCTGAGTTTTTTTCTTTCTGTGCACGAAATGTAAAATGAAGCATCAATTTGATGTTCTTCATAATTAAAATTATTTGATCTAAAAAAATTAAACCATGTAGATGAATGTTAATCGACTAAAGATTTATTAAAATTGTTTATGTTTTACTATTTTAATATTTATTATACTTCTGTTTTGCTCTTTTCTTTCTACATATGTATGTATTTTATAGTTTGTCTAACGTTATGAGGCTACAATAATTAATTTTTATTTTTATTAAATAAAAAAACTAACAATCGTTATATTTTACAACTGAATAACAGAAAGTTCAAACGTTTGTACATTTTCCCTCCGCTGAAGAGTGGCTACAATCTCAAATTTAACAAAAAGTTATTTTAAATTTTATTCTCAAAAACTTATTTTCCATGTTATAAAAACTGTTATACACTCACCACAGGTGGAAAAGTTACATTAAAGTTGTTCATTCCGTTTGTAATTTCTACAATATTGATTTGAGACCCTATTAAATATATGTATATATTCTGGGTTCTTATGAGTAGCGCAGTTGATTTAATGATTTCCATTTGTCTGTTACAATGGGTTTTCGGAAGACCCAAGAAATTATGGGGGCTTGGTTGGTATATATGTATGTCACATATTATTCGTTGAATTGTGATATTAAAATTCGGTCTGATTGCTCCACAAATAGCTGATATATAAAAAATATACAAAACCATAGTTGTCAAGTTTGCAAATAAGGTACAAGCATCTGAGTTAACTGTACGCAACATCCGACAAAATGGGAGCGGGATCGGAGAATTGGGTGTGGCACAAATCTATATCTATATCAAGAAAAAGATCAGGAGATATATAATTTTCTGTTCTTTACGCTGCATGGTGAAGGGAATATAGCATTCAATATAGCCGAATATAACACTCGTACTTGTTTCAATTCTATTTAATAATGTGTGTAAGTGGGTGAAAGGTGAAGGCTTTTAAAGATTCGGCACAGTCGAAAATAGCACTCTTACTCGTTAACATTGGCGTATTTGCATAACAACATCATAATTTATCCAAACAAAGCAAATGTATAAAATTTAAATAGAATAGCATATTGACTATCTGCGAACTTACCAAACTGGATGTGATAACAACCCAATATTTTCTCATTATCATAACAATACCAACAATACCTACTACAAATAATTTGAATAAAACAACAACACCAATATCAATAATAATAATAATAATAATAATAGCAACAACAAGAGTTTTCCAATACCATTGTCAAATACATACAATAGAATTTACGTACAAAACAGAATAGAATATTTTCCACAATACAGATACATAAACTCTTTCCGACAAAATCATAATTTTAATTCACTCAAACTCACACTGACACTTACAATTTTGCATAATGGCTTTAGCAGAAATTCCAAAATAACTTTCTACCTTCTCACACAATTAAGTTAATAGAGAACAAAGAAACAACCCTGTAACGATGACATAATTTTCAAATATTTCCAGAGTTTGATGTAATCGAGGGCAAATTTTAATACATACTTAAAAATAAGATGTGGTCTGCTAAAAGGGCGATAATGTAAGGGAAAAAATATGTACAGATTTTACCAAATTGTTAAAGCAGGAACTTTTTAATAAATTTTATAAAAGTACTTTAGCTTCTAGATGAAAATAAATAGTTTTCTTTAAATTGTTAATTAAATAAGCTTTTTATTAAAAATATGAGACTGGTTTAGAATTGTCAATAAACTTTTTTTATTCCTGATATTACAAATCAGCATTAATTGTTTATGTCCATAAGGGCTAATACATCAGTGCAAGTTTCACTCTCTTTTTTCTCTATAATCCAGTCAACATTTCAGCCATCTCTTAACGCATAAAATTGAGCGTTTAAACTACCAAAACAAACCATATGAATTTGACAAAATTTATCGTAGTGCTTCTACATAATATATAAGGGGCACTGATTTACAGCTGTTAGTTTCATATAAATTTTAGTTTAGTTCAACTAAACCAACGCTTAAACATTCATTGATTTTTTTAGTCATAATTAGCTCAAATCCACTTGCAACTTTTAAACCTTGTAAAAATAACAGTAAATATTTGACTTTGTTTTTTTCCATCACTTAAGGTACGGTCACATATGGCAAACATTTGTCAAAAAATATCAAATATTTGTTTGCCCTAATCTGACCACAAAATATTTTTGAGGGGCAAACAGAAAAACAGCTGATTTTGGGCAAACAAAATTATTTGCTAGCAAACAAAAATGCTCCTAATGTGACCATTTAACGTCAAATATTTTCCTCGATTTTAGGCAAATAAATATTTGTTCTTACAAAAATTTTGTAAGAACAAACAGCGGCAAATAAAAAAGCTTTAAAATAAAAATTATTGAATAAAATTGAAAAAATTAAATAATTTTTTAATTACGAAAAAACTTATTTATGTAAAACAATTTGTCCTGTGTTGTACTTTTAGGAAAGAGTTGCGCGGTAAGTAGGTTTCAAGATGTTACAAAATACATTTTTCTTAAGTAAGTAGGTAATTTATTTAATATGGGTATAAAATATGAGCTAATGTTACGAATTATGCATTGAAAGAATGGCGTATCTATATATAAATAAATAAATTTTCGAGAGTGTGCCAGTTTGGGGTCAGTGGACAATCATGGACCCGCCAAAATAAAATTATATAATGAATTTAAGATTTAAATAAAACTTATTAGTGGCGAATAATTTACCGACATCGACATCTTTATGAGATTTTTTCGTCTTGAAGTGATTGTAGCAAGTGACCTAGAACCAATTCTCGTCCTACCAAGACAACATTTTCAAGCTATTATAGAAATTATTGCCAAAACCAACATTTATAAGATTATTATGACATTAAAAGCTATTTACAGAAGGGGTATTTGTATAAGAGCTATGGCAAAATATGGATGGATTACAATAACATTTGTCTGTGGGCACAAAACTTTTCTCCAGAAATAAGTTTTTATGAGCAACAAAGATACTCGAAAATTGCAGAAATAGCGATCATTTTTCATATTTCAAACCAGCCATAAAATTGATTAAAAGTCCCTAAAACTATAACCCAATAAAAAAATGTATAATTTTTCGAAGCAATAATGGTACATTTAAAAAAATAAGCGCAAGATATACAGAAATGCAGTAAAATAAGTGAAAGAACTTTCAACAACTTTTATAAAAAAAAATAACAATTCAAGTGCTACGGCATTCCCTTACCACGAAGCAGGTTTGTAAGGGAGAATACTAAAAAATAACTGTATCAAAACATTCAGTGTTTAAGGCCGATCGTTACATACAACAATTTTTATATGCGCTGAATAATGCGCTTTATGTGTCAAACATGTATTGCTTCGTTGGAAGCTCCTTATTTTATTGGGAAGGAATGGCAAAAATTCGATAAAAGTGGCTAAATTAGCGGAAATTCGCAGAAATTTGCTAATAGCGGCATGATAGCAAAGTTTAATATGTATTTATTAAAAATCGTTAAAGCTGTTAAGAATCAGAGAAAACAATTGCATCTATCGCGAACATTCACGAAAAATTGCAAACCCAAAAATTTATTTGAAATTGCCAAATCGGTTAAAAAACAAAATGTCGGAAAAAAACAAAAAAAAAATTACAAAAGTAGCGAAAATTCGCGAAAATTTTTAATATTTCAAACAACCCATAAAATTGATTAAAAGGCCCCCAAACTAAAAGGAGTGGTAAAAATTCTGTAAATATTGCTAAATCAGGGGAAATTTGCAAAAATTTGCAATATTTGTGTGAAAATACGTATTGTTTTCATTATACATATAAAGAACATTTCAAACTAAAAACCAAAATTATGTTTTTTTACTAAAAATGTTCTCACATATAAGAATTAAAGTCGATTCGTTTTACTTTCACTAACCCCCTACCACTCTAATTGAAAACGAATAAAAACATGTGGAGGTGAATTGTGGAACACAAAAAATGCTGAAGTAATCCACTTTCGAGTGAATTCGGATTCTAGAACACACCCGATTATCTCAAAAATTGCGACATGTACTTTGCGAATAAGGTTAACATCGACAGCTAGCCGGACGGATGGACATTGTTATATCGATTTAGAAAAGGATGCTGACGAAAAATAAAAATTTTGGCCGCAAGTTCGTCCAAGCAGTTTGGATTGAAATTCAGCACTTTTGGTTCAGTAGGAAAAGCGTTATGGAGCGAAATGGGAAACAACCTCTTGAAAAAAGTGGCGGAATGCACCTTTTATCGTCAAATTTTGCACAAACTCAATTTATATGCCTAGAAATCATATAACTGAATTTCGTGACGATCGGTCTATAATTTACAATAGATCCACTCTCTAAAACACTTTATTGCTTGCGTCTAAAACCGTAACAAATAATACTTTAGTTTCATAATGTATGTTAGTTTAGTTGTATAAGGCTGGAAATTACTTTGCCAAATTGCCTTATCCCTTTATTTGTTATCTTAATCCTCTTTTATTTTTAAAACTGCTGTTCTCGCTCTTCTGTACCATAAAACCACAAAAGTTTCCATATTTTGCATAAAAATGTTAATTTTTAGTTTTAATAAAAAGTAATTTTATTTATTTAATTTATATTTTTGACAATTTGATAAAATATTTATTTTTAGGCAAATATTTTTATATGTGAACACTGGGCAAACATGTTTTCCCATTTTTTATTTGAAGGTATTTTATATCTATTTGAATAAACAAAAATGGGCAAATAAATGTGCGTAGTGTGACCAGCAAATAAAATTTTTATTTTTTTTAACAAATTTTAAAAAAATGCCGGCAAACAAAATTTGAAAAATGTTTGCCATATGTGACCGTACCTTTAGGCTTCAATTAATAACAAAGGGCTACCCCTACCCGGATACTACCAAAGTCTAAATTGTACCAACAAAATTACAATTGAACCATCATTTCCATTTTTCTTGTGAAGTTTATTTGCCCATTTAAGCAAACTCTCGCCTAATGGTCAAACTTCGACCATAAATTTGTATCTACATACATATGAAGAAAACATATTACATTTAAGTATATATGAATTTACATGTTTCGAGCATTTATTTTTTCCGTCTTAGAGGATCGATTTGGCGAGGCACCAACCTCCGGTTCATATTTTATCTTCCACGTGAGTTAATTTAATTTGTTAGTTTAATATAAAAGATATCAGAAAATATCAATTGAAAAACAAAAAATTATCAAAAAATCTCCTTAATAGATTGTAATCCACTCAGGACATTGCATGTTTTATTTTATTTTTCTATGTCTAATATTAACGAAAATTTATCAAAGTCCCAGATGTTAAACGAAAAAGTACCAAAAAGATCCCCTTACATGTTCTTATTCACCCAGGGCCATGCATGTTTAATTTTATCTTTATAGAACGAATATTAACAAAAATTCAAAAATTACACAGTGTCACAAACTTTTAACAAAGTGGTGAATAAATGAATCTTACACCTAATCTTTATGTAAAATTGTCCGCTGAATCCGAATGTGAAGTCAGGATGGTCAAAAGTAGAACAGTTTTCGAGATATTCGAAAATATTCGACGATTTTTTTTATTCCTTTATTTTTATTCAAATTGTGATTTAAGTAACATACATGAATGGGCAGTTGCAAATGGGCTTTGTCTTAACCCGAAAAAATCGAAATGCATCGTAATTCATAAGCGATTACTTAATATTGACTGTGGGTTTAACGTTAAACTTAATAACAAGCAATTTGAAATCGTAACCTCTGTTAAAAACCTCGAAATTATATTCAACGACAAATCACGTCAACAGTGCTGTGGGACGAACATATGCAATGACTTACTTAGATTTGGGAGATCCAGTAGGGGTAAAAGAATTATCGCCACTAGATATAGAACGCTCGTACGCCTTTGGAGCGAACTAGCATATCACATCCAGCTGTATAGTAACGCATCAAAATTTAAAATTGAAGTTCTAAACCAATACGCTTAACGTCTCAAATGATTGCTTAATGATTTGGTGTTTATGATTTTGTTTTTATGATTTAAAATTTTTTCAATTACTTTTTAAATTATTTTTACGATAATAAATTTAAAATTTTTGTTAAAATGTTTAAATAAGATATTATTATTTATTATAATTCTTGAAGTTAATTCTTATTAACAAATTAACCTGCTGTAATTATAATATTTAATCTTGTTGCATAGGACAGTCAATGAAATAAATAAATACACAGGCCAACAAGTGTTTAACCGATAGACCAGAGTATAATTTTCAAAGGGTTTGAGTTGCTCTGAATCCAAATCAGTACTTTATCTTATCTTTTTTTCGAGATACATAGAAAAAATTCCCGACAATTTTTTTTAAATTAAATATTAACTAAAATTAAATCTCTTTTAATGAAAAATGGTATTAAGTGAATTAAACGTTTATTTACATACATTTATCAACAACAATTCTGCAGTTAATTTTGTAAATATCAAAAACTATTAATTTGTTTACTGGTAAAAATTTTATTAATTGATATTCCAAATTTTTTAATTTCAACCAATTTAATTTTTTTCTGGGTATAACATCTTAAAGTTAAAAACAAAACTATTTTTCGACATTTTCGTGACGGTATAACTTCGGGAATTCAACTTAATTATTTTAAGCTGAAGTGTCGGCTGAAAGTCCGACTAATTACCTTAAAACAAACATTTTTAATGTCTTGTTTCTTCTCTGGGATATCTTAACTTCAAATTTCAAATATTCGGGGTTTTCACTATATTTATGGTAATTTTGGCTAATTTTTTTAATTGTTTATAACTTTTGTGATTTATTTTTATAATCTTGACTTGATTTTTATATTATTTTAAGATTACAATCTGGAGGGTTTCAACTTTTTCCAAATTATGGAGGCCAGTGTTATTAATATAACAATATGCAAATATTTTTCATACAAAAAAAAAATAAATATATTTGGCGACTAGAATATCCTTCAATACAACAAAGAACCAATCATCTCTAAATTGTACCAAAATATGTTTCCTGTCTAAAGTCTATTCAAGCATGTTTCCTAGCAAAAGAAAAATTTAATTAATGTGTATTAGATGTTAATGTCAAATCCAGCTGCTGTATCAGACAAAATACAAAATATTTTTAAGAATAACTTTGTAAAATGTCATTTGCTTTTTATTTCTAAAAATAGCAGGTACACACACAATCGCTTACATTTTTTTTATTGTTTTTATGTCACTAAAATATTTATTTAAACAATTATTACAAAAAAGCTAAATAAATAAAATGTTCAGCAGTGCTTTATCTTTAATACCCTTGTGCAAAAAAATAAGATTTGTTCCGAGTTGATTTTATATGAAATCTGCCCGAATAATTTATAGTCATATAAAACTAATGAGTGCCAAATTGCATGACATTATTATTATTTGCATTAATTTTTAGCGTATAAAACATTTGCTTAGTGTGAAACTTAGATAGGCCCAACGTGTCTCCCAGTTTTGCCCAAAGTCGTGCACTTTTTTTATGGGCCCCCAAATGTTTGGGCCTCGATGTAATTTTTGCGATCATTTTCTCAGGCTCATATATTGCACACCGTTCGGAATTTTGATTTACCCTCTGAGACAAAGTTGTAGCCATAAAGAACAAAAATTGTGAACATTTAAAATCCAAAAAACTTTCTATAGAATATGAACTTCCTAGGAATGATTCTTAACACTATTTAGGTAGCGCTTAAGTAGTAGCAAAAGTGAAAAATTTTCCGAAAAATTTATTTTACTTTTTCCCCCTGTTCAGGTCCATAGGTAGCAAACCGCTTAAAATTCAAAGAAACAGTCAACTACAAAAATGTGCCTAAGATCTCAATAACTAAACAACTTTCTAGAGCATATGAACTTCCAAGGAATGATTCTTAACACCGTTTAAATTATTTAATTTCTAGTCACACAAAATTAAACTTTTTCGGAAGCGATCGTGCTTTCAACAGTAGCACAGACGAACGGGAATGGCTTAATTGGCTAAGAACAAATCAAGGACCTAGAAAAGATATATAAAAATCTGCATTCGACACCAATTTTAGGCATCTTATATATAACTCGGAAAACAGTTAAGAACACTTTCCTCCTCTGTTTTTCAACCAATTTAAACAAAAAATCGCAATTTGAAAGGTTTTTTTTTTACAGAAGTGCACAAAATCTGATGGGGAAAATCGGGTAAATTCAATAACCTCTTACCACAAAACTAAAAGAGATACAAAAAAATTAATACTTATCGTTGTTCATAAGAAAAATAAGCGGCAAATGTCTGGTACTTTTTTTAAATTCTGCACTTTAAAAGAGTAAACAGGTACAACCTGAATTTTAAAACTATCTTTTAAGCCAATAAACATAGAAATAATGATTATATCGCACTCCTAACTTATCTAAAAATACATATAAAAAATTGGTACTTTTTCGAAATTATAAATAGGGAGAAAATCGTACATATTTTAGGTACTTTTTTCACAAAACATTTTTCTCCGTTCATTGGCATATACAAACTGAACTGAAAGGCATTCGAAACATTTGCATTTTCTTGACGCGAATTTATGTTTCGTATTGGTTCGGATGCGTTAACGCTGTATCTGCACCGCGTCAAGATTTACAATTCATTAAAGACGCTATTTCATATTTCGATCTAAATGTTTCAAATGCCTTATTGTCAAAAATCAAAAACCATTTATGGTATTTATCCGAAGAGGCGGTGGCTCTTTTTCGATGAAATTATATCTATTGAAGTGAAGATGAAAATGGTTGAAGATCTTGGCAATCATGATGACGAAAATAAAGAAGTTATTCCAAAAAGATTAAACTAAAGGCTGGAACAAGTGAAATCGTTTGAAGATAAGGATTTAAGTTCTTTTGTAACTCTTCGCACCAAGCGTTTTTTCCATCGTTTAGAAATCGATGTGACGTTTTTTGAATTGGATCCATCAATTTGGAAGAACCAAGAAGAATACTGCACCGCAAAACGAATATGCCAACACTTAACCGTTGTAAATGACCCGGCAGAAAGAGCAATAAAACTAATTACAGATTTAAATCGGGCATTGACATACGACGAAGAGGATAAAAAATAACAATTTCATTTTTTTTTTTTTTGGAATTTGGTTTTAGGGTATTCCGTTCAAGATTATCCGTAGTTTATCTGCAGACTATTGCGGCTCGTTGGAAAGGTAATAATTATAGGTATCGAAGAAATTCAGTTGGGAACATAAAGTCAGATTTTGTTGTTATTTAAATATAAACAGGAACAAAAATAGTGATAAATGGGTAATGTAATAAAAGTTTGGGCTCAACCCGGAGGTATTCGGAATTAAAAAAAAAAAAAAAATAAAATATGCATAATTATTTTTATCCCCAACCTCATATTTTTCAGTGCGAAAAAATTAACTTTTCAAAAAAAATTCCACTATGGCCACTCTAATATACATATTAAATTATAGGCTCCCACTACAATATTAAAATGTTTGGTACTTCAGTGGGGAGAAACAAATATCAAAAAGGGGAAATGCAGAAAATTAAATATCTTTCTTTTACTTTCCCGTGCTGCATGTGGTAATTTTTGAGTTTTCTTTAATATTGAACCTAGAAACATAAAATTTTAGGTAAAGGGTCCTGAGTTAATGAGAACCTAAAATGTAAAAATTTTGGTACTTTTATGTTCTTCAATTGGTACTTTTTTAATATTCGTTATATTGAACCTAAAAACATGAAATTTAAAATGCATAGTTCTAAGTTACTTAAAATCTATATGCGGGAACTTTTTGGTACTTTTTCGTTCCACAACTATTATTTTTTGCTAATTTTTGTTTATATTCGACGTAGAATACTTAAAAGTGCACATGCAATGTCTTGAGTGTTTTTCCTACTTCGGCCACAGGCAAACTTGCATAAACAATTTAACGAAGGAATAATCGAATAAGCTGTCTTAAACTTATATGTCTTAAAATAATAAGATGAAAAAATGCGACTGATGTGAACATCCCCTCATAATTCAATGTGCTTTTTTGAATTTGAATCAGCTGATTTAAAGTAAATAAAAAAAAATAAATATTTACCAAAAATAAAAAATATAATTTGATTCAAATCCATGAACTTATAAATTAAATTAGATCTTACCTGACTATTTTTCATTGTTTAGACGCAAATCAGAAATAAATTTTATTTTGTTTGTTTGAATGAAATTGATTTGTTGCGAAATTGCTAGCCGCAGATTAAATTCGGATGTAAGACGGATAAAATTTTACCATCAACGGCGACGGCTTACAAAAATTAATGTGGCTCGGCTCAGCCGTTTAGCGCAGGTCTCTTTGGATTAATTACGACAGCACAATAAACAACGCAAGCAAAGTTCTATTTATTTAAGACTCTTTTTGTTAACAAAGCAACAACAATATTTTTAGACCATTGTAAAATGTTAGAACATTATGACAATATAACATGATAGCCACCTAGTGTATATGTTTTTTAAAATAGAAAAATAATATATTTTCATGTTTCAAATGGAATGAGAAACTGATTATACCTTAATTTACCCCTCGTAGTGCAGGGTACAAAAACAATATTTGTATTTGACAAGAGATAGGAAAGAGAGAGAGAGAGAGAATCGCATTCGTGCTGAATTCCAGAAATTTTTAAAATTGTTAAATATTTACACAAATCCATAAATATTGAACAATATTTGTAAATATTTATAGGTTTAAGAGGAATATGTTTCTGTTAAATTTTTTTCACATTTTTTTAACACGTTCTTACTCATTGCTGATGTCTTTGAATGTGTGCTGTTAAATGTTGCATAAACAATTTAACTAAAAAAAAAATATTTAATATTTTAGCTCTAACAGCCAGCAGACTTTACGGGTTTATGTTTGCTTTTTTAGACAAATTTTATTAAACTGCGAGTAAACAAATTTTACACTTAATGCTCTGCTAAATGAAAATTTATTTGGTAATTTTGTTTTATGGTCAAAAATTGCACGTACACATTTAAAATTGGCAAAGTTTAATTGAAATACAAATAATAGAGTTATAATATGCCTTAATGTAGAGGTTGAATTTAATGTTGTTGTTGTCCTTTTTTGTGGAAAATGTAGTGTTATTGGGTGAATGAAATATAAAATAAATGTTTAAGTAATACAAATTACGAAAATGGGATAGAAAGTTTGTGGACTGATACATATACTCGAAACAGATTACATAATTGACCGCATGGGGTATACGTACGGTTTAAAACCAACATACAGAACAGAAGTTTGAGTAAAAATTAAAGGCACAGAAAAATTTGATGTTAGGCAAATAGCTGTGGTTCTGAAAGAAATGGCTTATATGAAGAAACGTTCCTAATTTCTCTTATATAATTTTAAAATCTAAAAAAAAAACAAAAAAAAATCATCCTTTCCATTAAAAACAATGCGCATATTTCAACCTGGGTGGTCATTTCGGTTTAATTTCTTTAATAACTTCTATAATTTGCTTCAGTTAAAAGGTAATTTTAAGTCACTGAACAAATTGTGTTCTTTAAAATAAACTGAAAAAAATGTGTATGTATTACGAAAACGTCTTTAAAAAACCTGGATACAAAATTTTAATGACGAAAACTTCTTCTCATCGCTTATAAATATCCAGTAACACCCGGGTAGGTATTGGTAAACGATATACATCAATATCTTTGGTAAGGCAAAGGTTAAACTTGTTGTTTGTAAAGGTTTTGCCGTGGTGAAGCAACGAAGATTTTTTTTCTGAATATAATCATTAAAAACCCAAGAACTTTCGACAATGCCATTCTACACAGAACGAAAAACACTCGGGATAAATTAAGTTGTTTATAAGTATATACTTTAAATACGAGTCGTACTAAAAAAATTTAAGTACCGAATAAAACAAAAACGTACTTAAAACAATCATATGTGCTGTTTTCACAACACAAGTGTTTGAACGTGTAGGAAAATTTTACTTAATGGGATAACTTTCAAAAATCAATCTCGGAATTTCTTAAAATAAGTAAAAAATTCTTAAGCCAAGTAAAAAATATTGAGTTTTTTGTTGGTAGTGCCACTCTGAGAGTGAAATTACAGAGTGACATGCCAGTTTAGATTTTTTGTTGGTAGATTAAGCACATTTTTTTCTGATTTAGCACTAAGAATTTCAAAAAAAGTGTTAGTTTAGCACATTGCATGTAGAACATTTGATGAAAAGTAAAAAATATGGTGTCTAGACGATATGGGCATTTCCATTTTGACGTGTCGTGATATTTGTAGCACAAAATGGAAAAAAATTAAATGACAAAGTCAAATTTGTAAAAAGGGTTTTTATATATACAAAGTAACGAAGTAGCTCTACATTCAGAAAAAAAATTACAGTAATCGACGCTAAGGATTTGCAGGTATAAGCAAAAATCTGCCCTGGCTTGACGTTAAAAAAACGGAAGTGGGTTTTGATTGCATTACAAAACTGAAAAATACTGCGAATTGAGCAAGAAGTTTTGTACAAAACCTTTTTTAGTAAACTTAGAACTTATATAGATTTATTTTTCAAGCTATCAAATTTAAAAATCTTTGCTCGTTTTAAGGTAAATTGGGAATTTTCAGCTAAAAGTCTACTTTTTTTAATGTAACGCCAAATTGCAAATAAGGTTGTATTTTCGTACCATGTTGTTCAATCGTTATCCCTTTTGTTACTTAATGTAGAGCTTGTTGCGCTTTACACCAAAAATATAAAAAAGTAAACAATACATATAAAATTTTTTGAGAAACAATTTAAAATACTTCTGGCGTTACGTGACAAAAAGTAGACTTTTCGCTGGAAATGCCCATATGCTATAATTTTGAACATACGTTTGCTGACATCGTTAACAAATGCCTGTCATATGTTGGTAAGCATATGTTTGTTGAAAAAATTTGGTGTCTACACGATATATTGGCACTGAAAGCAAATTTTTCAACAAAAATTTGCTGATTCAACATATCGTGTAGGCTTAGCTTTTTATTGTTACATTTAAATAAGTGTATATATTAAACAAAATTACTAAGTTAAAATTTCAAGAGTAAATCTTTTATTATATTCAAAAAGCAATGTTACAAAACCAGCGCTTTTGTTTTCTGCTGTAGAACAATTTAGCACTTTGTTTTTGTCGATTTCGCACTTTTAATTTGAATTCTTCTGGCAAGCCTGCATATAACTTATTAGTCAAATCTCTCAGTATTGCATTCTTTATGCGTGCAGATGCTTGTGCTGTAGACACTACTACAACACCACACAAGTAGGTTAAAACGATTCACTTGTTTTGTGTAGACACAGCAAAAACAACAGAACAAGAAGAAAAACGTACATTATTTTCATGTTTAAAACGTAAAATCGATAGCAAAAGTTCTTATTTAGTTTATATTTCTAGTTAAATATATACATAACATAATATTAGATAACATAATATTCTCCTTCTGTGTCTTTCAATTTCGCATTATTTGATTTTCGAATTCGGGATTAAATAAACTTTTTAATACTTGAATCAAGCGCATTTTAAAATTGATTCAATCTTAGTTCTACTTAACTCCATCTCATTTTCGGATCATTTCAAGTACGAATTCGGAATTAAATATGGATAAGTTTACTATTTCGCACTTTCTGTACATGATTCAAAAAACTCCGTACTTGCCGTACTATCGATACCACTTCGGATTAATTTAAGTACGAAATTTCTTATTTTCAAAAACTGCGGATTTCAAGCAAATAAGCAACGATATAAAAATGGAAGTTGGATAAGAATCAAGGAGAGATGTTTAAGATCGAAAAAGAGAATATTAACGATTTTAAAACAAGATATTTAAATATTAACACTCAGCAAAAAATTTACAAAATCAAAAATCTGTTCATTTTTTTATTGCTAATTTTAAAATTAATTTTTTTTTATTTAGTTATTGTCAAAAATAGTGCCCTCGAACCTGGTGAACTTTTCAAGTTTTTATTTCTAGAAATTTTCGAACAATTTAATATGTATTTGTTTTAGCAATTTTTTTTAATACGGAGGGCTTATTCTGGCATTCGTAAACGAATACCTTACACCCTAAAATGTATAAGTATTAGGGGTCCTTATGACTAGCGAAGTAAATTTAACTATGTCGATAATAGTGTGTATGTTGAAATGGGGCTTCCGAAGACCTCAGAAATTATGGAAACCGGTATATAAATGACTGAGTTATAGACAAAAAACCACGACTGGATCTTATTTTACTAGAGATTTTTCCCCTAATATTTTTCATATCCCGGAATAGCAGGATTTATTTTTAAATTTCCCGGGAATTCCCGCTCAATACAAATCGATGCAGCATATTATTTAATTTAAACAAAAAAAAAACAATGGCTATTCCTGAGATCTCTTAAACAAGTTTATAAATATATAAAACATTTCTTTTCCTGTGGCAAAGAGAAAAAGTATCCACGTTCAAAAAAGACATGGGCAAAGTTTCAATTATTTTGTACGATTTTTGAAGAAGTTAGAGAAAAATTACTTTTTGGTAATCATTTTCCAATGTGCAATAACATTTTAAATAAAAACTCAAGTTTACTTTCGATCTGTGATATTAGGAATGCTTAGTAAAAAAAAACCCTCAAAACATAACCGCAGAGAAGTGATGATTATATTAGAATCAGAGTAAATTTTCAAAAAACCCCTTAAAAGTTTAAATATGCGCTCCTACAAAAGTAAAAAAATAGACTTAATCCCTTTTCCCTTATTGCTACAGATTAATTGGAAAGTCAACTGCATTAATATTAAACCCAAAAAGTTAAATTATTTAAACAATTTAGCACAAAATATTTCTCAGGAAATAGGATTTTAGTTCAGAATCGTTTGAAAGCCTATTTCTAATTTTAATCAAGAAGATGTCAATGATAAATCACGTCGCCATTCTTCGGATTTTTAATTTTATAGACAAAAGAACATAATAAAATCTCTAGACACTTGAGTTTTTCTCAGAACTTCCTTCAAAAACTATTAATTCTTTTTTACACAATCCAAACCAAAAAAATATTTTATGCAGTTGCTCTGCATAATAAATCATTAATTCATCTGGGTCTTTAAACAAATAAAAAATTGTGTACATTTTTGTTCTTCTTCTCTTACAAGCTTGAAATTTCAGAGCATCAAACATTTAACATTGCCTTATTTACTCATCGGATATGAATTGACAATATTTCTTGACACAACTTATTTACAATTATAGCAGCAGTAAAGTTGACATAATTAAATAAAAAAATCATGGGAATTCTCGCAGAAATTTCCCGGCATTTTTTCCCCCGAAAAATGTGCACAATCCTGGAATTTTTGTTCAGGGAAATCCCATATGAAAAACACTAAATTTTACCTATAAATCCCCCGCTGCTGATATTGTTTTTTCTGTATATCTGGAGATCGGCAGAAGCCAAAGTTTCCAAAAAAAAACTACAAGCATCTTGGTTACCATAATAAAACATCCGACAAAATGTGGGTGGGATTGGAGAAGTGGGCGCAGCAAAAATAAATTTACTTATATCAAAAGACCGGTAACTATATAATTTTCTATTAATACGATTTCCGTATGACGTGCTAAATTCCCAGTTTTTCATATTTGATAAATACACTGAAATTTATTGTTGAGGGAAAGCTAGCTTCTATGCGCATTTCACTGGTTGCTTAGGCCAGCTCATTAGGAAACCTTTTCCAAAGATTTTAGAAAGGCCAAAAATATTATACAAATGAAACCCTAAAGCGAATAAGAATTATAAACACTAAAAGTCTTACTTGTAACAATATCAAAGCCAAAACAAAACACCAACAATAAACAGTGAGTTTATCTTTTCTTACATTCCCCTACAATTGGTTGGGTTCTTTCCGACTCGAATTGTAGTTGTAAGTGGGTAAAAAGAAAAAACAAAATTAAAAAACAAACTGCTTCATTCTACTGTCTTCGTAAGAAAAATCAAATATGAAAAACTGGGAATTTAGCACGTCATACAAAAATCGTATTAATAATAAATTTTGTATTCCCGAAAATAACTTTGATAATATACATACTTGCATGTGCCCGTGCAAAAGAACTGAATTGGCAAATTGGTTTTTTTTTGTTGTTTTCTTACGAAGACAGTAGAATGAAGCAGTTTGTTTTTTAATTTTGTTTTTTCTTTTTACCCACTTACAACTACAATTCGAGTCGGAAAGAACCCAACCAATTGTAGGGGAATGTAAGAAAAGATAAACTCACTGTTTATTGTTGGTGTTTTGTTTTGGCTTTGATATTGTTACAAGTAAGACTTTTAGTGTTTATAATTCTTATTCGCTTTAGGGTTTTATTTGTATAATATTTTTGGCCTTTCTAAAATCTTTGGAAAAGGTTTCCTGATGAGCTGGCCTAAGCAACCAGTGAAATGCGCATAGAAGCTAGCTTTCCCTCAACAATAAATTTCAGTGTATTTATCAAATATGAAAAACTGGGAATTTAGCACGTCATACGGAAATCGTATTAATAATAAATTTTGTATTCCCGAAAATAACCTTGATAATATACATACTTGCATGTGCCCGTGCAAAAGAACTGAATTGGCAAATTGGTTTTTTTTTGTTGTTTTCTTACGAAGACAGTAGAATGAAGCAGTTTGTTTTTTAATTTTGTTTTTTCTTTTTACCCACTTACAACTACAATTCGAGTCGGAAAGAACCCAACCAATTGTAGGGGAATGTAAGAAAAGATAAACTCACTGTTTATTGTTGGTGTTTTGTGTTGGCTTTGATATTGTTACAAGTAAGACTTTTAGTGTTTATAATTCTTATTCGCTTTAGGGTTTCATTTGTATAATATTTTTGGCCTTTCTAAAATCTTCGGAAAAGGTTTCCTGATGAGCTGGCCTAAGCAACCAGTGAAATGCGCATAGAAGCTAGCTTTCCCTCAACAATAAATTTCAGTGTATTTATCAAATATGAAAAACTGGGAATTTAGCACGTATTAATAATAATTTTCTGTTCTTATCGCAACATACTGAAGGGTATAACACTCTTACTCAAATTAATATCCAAATACTCTTCTCCCTAAAGTATGCAAATATCAAAACTCTCTAGTTCCACAATAATCACAATTAGTACGAAATTGTTTAATTTAAATACATAAATTTAACAAATTGTGTACACGAGTTTTTAAATTATGCACATAGAAAATTACGCAATGGCGTCAAAGGACAATTCTTTGTAAAAAAAAAAATCAAATAATAGAAGAAAAAACTTAGCCAACAATAAGCCCATAACCATATTGTTTGTCTATTTGAGATTTTGTTTACACCAAAAATGTACATGCCATCGATGAGTAAATCTACATTGAGGGTAATGTTTTCAGACGCGACATGATTTGTTTGTTACAGTGATGCCAGAAGTAGAACAATAACGCTCTATATGTAGATTCTTTAACTCTCTATATTGCAGGCAGTGTTCGAATATCAACAGAACATTATTGAGCGATCGGTTCACACACCCAGGAACGATAACCACTTTTTAGTGTTTGTGTAGACGAACACAGCCCTTAATACCATCCGTAACTATTTTCATGAAAGAGCCGAACATTATATAGTGTTCTGTTCTTCGTTGCTGGCTTTTTGTATTTTATGTATTTTGTTTTTGTAAAAAATTTTTGGTTTTTTTACCAGCCAAAAGGGCGAAACGCACAACAGAAACGAACAAAATAAAGTTTGTGGTTTTAAAAAAACCCCCGAACGGAATTACATTTTCTCATCTTATTATTGAGTTGGATAAGAACAGTATTATATTTGTGCTCAAAGATGACAAACAGGGAAACGTTATTTTTTTTATGATTTAATACACAAACACTATTAGCGTTTGTGTTTTCCACAAATCTAATGAGCCGAACACTAAGGAGCGATATTTAATGTTCATTTTCGAACACTAAGTACCTGCACTTTTTAAACTAGAATTTTTATCCTAAAAAATGTATATTGCAAAAAGTAAAATTAATAATTCGGAAGGAAAAATAGCCCGAAAAATTAAACAAAATCGGAAATGGTTTGAAAAAAAAATTAAGTATTTCGAAATAAAAAATAAATTTCAAATATCTTTGATCTGATCTGGAATCAAAATGGGATCTGAAAATAAATTTTTTCATAATGCAATGGCATTCTTTAGTTACAAGACTAAGTTTTACTTTTAATAAAACAGTACTTATTTATTTAAACAAACAAAAATTTAAATTAGTAACTTAAGTTTTTTTAAAGATATTTAAACAACAATAGACTGAATTTTTCAATTTTTTTTTTTTTTGTAAAATTTAAAAACTATTTTTATGAAAATTTTTTAAGTTTGTACAGCATATTTTTTATTTTTTTTAGTGCATATTTTGGAATTTTTAGTGCATATTTTAAGCGCATATTTTCGATTATTTATTTGTATTTAAAAAGTTTTTTTTTTATATTTTTAGTTAGGCATGAGTTCATAAAATTTAATTTTCATTAAATTATTTTTACTGAAGGAAGGAATTTTACAACTTGGTATTTTATTAAATTTTATTGATAATTTTCTTGGCTGAGCTGGGACTCGAACCTTGTTTGAATTTACATGTTTCAAAAATCACTACATTCTTTCATCAGAATTCTTTGAGTTCTAACCTCTGCACCACTGCGGTACCTGTCAGCAATCAGCCAAACATCAATATGTAACCAGTGGTACTGGTGGTTCGAAATTTACTGTTACTATCATTTTCAATTGTATATAACATGTATTTTTTTTAATTGTTTGGAAAAAATATTTCCATCTTTTTTTACTCATTTAAAAATTTAAACTTTCTTGAAAAGGAGTTCATGATGCTTCACAGAGGAGTAGCAAAATATCGGAAATAAATTAATAATAAAATTTCATATGTATATTATAACTGGACCTAAAGCTCAGTTAAATATAAATATAAAAAGAAACTTTTTTGTGTAAAGAATTTAATTTTTATAAGTCAGTAGATAACTTCAAAATAATTATCTGGCAGCTCAATTTTTTTTTTTGTTTTTTGTTTTTACAGCAGATGTGTAGTCAATTTCATGGTTGGCCGTTTTTACTGATATTGACATTTGAAATTTGACAGCACATCAACTTTAAAGGTATGCATGTATGTAAATGCGTGTCTAAAATTTGTTGCAAAACCGAGTTTTCAAAATGTCGGCCATAAAATTATCAGATAACATTTTGGCTTTAATTTTGTAACAAACAAAAAAAGGGTTGTCAAAGATAAAGAATACTTTTTAAAACTGATTAAAAATATATCATTAAAATATTTGTATACATGTGTACATATGTATATACATACGTATCAAATATTCATGAACTCTGTATTTATATGTATATTGTTAGATAAATTGACTTAATTTTATTTAATGTTTAAACTTTCTATTATAATATTACATGTATGTATTACATGTACATATGTGGAAGTTTCGCATGAATAATTATTAATAAACTAAAGTAGAACAAATTACCATTTCCATTGAAGAATTTATATAGAAACAGGTGGTTTGGAAAAAATATTTGTGGCCCTACTTAAAATGTTTTGAACTTTAGCTCGGTCTTTAAGCTTAAAGTGAAAGCTAATCTTTACAAGTTAACCTGTTTTCTAGATAATAGAGACTAGACTTGGCTATAGAAACTAGACAAGACTAAAGAAAATAGCTCCAGACAATAAATCATAAGGTTATTTCTTATCTCGATTGCAAAGGCCTATATAATCTCTACTACAGCATTTTCCTTCTATTGATTACAGACAAGTCTGAGGCCAAATTACGGCATTCGAAAGCGATCGAAATGTCCACTCAAATTTTATTGTAGTTTTGATAAATATCGAATGCCGTAATTTGCCCCCTGTACCTTTGTCTATGGTAATATCGCAGGGCCACTAGAAGATATCTTGCAGCCACTAGATTAAAAAGAAAAGAAAAGAAATCTCTGATCGGGACTATTAGCTGGTATTTAAACTGTTGTCTTATCGAAAGAGTATAAATTAGGTCTGCACTTCACCATTTTCAATACATAGAAAAAAGTATCTGTAGTTTTTTATCAATTGAAAAAAGGTTTTAAGAAGAATTTTAATTAAATTAATGTGATAACTGTGAATGGAAGAAATAAATAAATAATTTTAATTGTACTTTTCTTAAATATTAATCAAATACTAACAATTGCATTTGTTTACAACCTAAGGCTAACAATTAAAGATATTAATTTTTTTTTTTTTTTTTTGTTTTTGCGAAACTTTTTTGAGCGACCTTAATAATCTTTTTTGATCTATGGAGTGATTGTCAAAACAAAAAGAAAAGAAGCAAAAACTCCAGCTAAAAATGCTTTATTTGTTGAGGTTTTCTATTGAACATTTTATCACACTCTCACGCGTACATTTTAATGGCGAAATTCCTTTTAACATCTGGTTAGTGGATTTTGTAGTAGTGGCTTTTCAAACAATGGAATTTAATTTTTCCATTACTTTTGTGTTCAAAACCATACATTTGACCACGCACAGCACGAATAGATTGGGTATTTTGTTTGAGGCATACGTTGCGGTTAAATATTCTAATGAACTTTTGTTAAAGGATTTCCTTTTTTCCATCAACTCATTTGGTGCTTAAAAGAGCTTTTAATGTTTTAATGTCACTGCTATTTTTTGTGAGGTTTATTTGAAACAAAAGAAGTGCGCTTTTCACTGACTGCCTTATTGATTGATTGATTAAATTATGAAATTTAGTTTTATAAAAACGTGCTTGGATTTTCTTGAAAGTTAAATATGGTAATAGAAAAAAAATTTAATATATTTTTAATTAAGGAATAATTAAAACAAATAAAAAATATTGTATTTTGATGTGGGGAATGTATTTTTATGTGGAATATGCAACCAAACGAAATACAGTGAAATTTTTTTTAATTTTTTGAGAAAATATTTTTATAATTTGTTAAAATAGTTGAGTTAAATACATTCAATTTATAAAGTATCACTATCCAGTGTGACACAAAGAATGCTGACGAAGGCCGTAGCGGGCCAGAAAATGCATTACATTCTGCTGGTGTCTAATAATTGTAAATTTTTCTGTTCATACAATATACCTCATTGCTTTCCAACGGAAAGCTAAGGTAAAATATAACAAGAAAATACAATATAATAGTCTGATAGTGTATAAAGTCATTTCTGAAAAATTGAAGGAATATGACTATTACAAAAAAGCTTTATAAAATACATAACTGAAATTTAGCTCATAGAATAAATTCGAAAAATATAAAAAAAAAAAAATGTTGAATATAATATAAAGTAACCTTCAGAAGGAAATAATTCCCAGTTTCTATTTTTATAATAATAAAACTTCCCAGTAAAAAATCAGGAATGCTTGATTTTTGTATGGGGTGTTCCCCAAGCGCAATAAGCGCTTCTTTTAACATGAAAGCAAAGCACCCCTAAAGTGCTTTTTAAAGGGCTAACTAACTATGTTAACATTTTCATTACTGTTTTGCTTTTACTGGTTAAAATGCCTGTTCTCAATCATTTTGGTAAACCATAATATATTTTTATTTTTTCGCTTTAATACCTTTTTCGTTGTCAGCACTAAAATATCAGCTTTTTTGTATATTTTATTCTATAAAATTTACTGGTGTATAAGAGCTCTCTTATTGAAGCGCTCGATTATGCGCTTTTTCTCTTAAGTGCTTAAAAAAACCCAAATTTTTTTACTGGGTTATTTGTGACCAAATCTTAATACCAAACTTTTTTTAGCGACTCAGCACTATAGTTTTCACTCATTTTGAATGCTTTATACAAATTAAACTGCCTCTTTGTTTGTTAACGTTCTACACACGAAATAAAATTCAATAACAAAACAGAAATAATTCATTTAACATTTTTAACAATGAAATTGTGCGTTGAGATCCATTGAAAATTAATAGTTTAGCACTTAAAAATCATCGATTAGTTCGATGTCGTTATTGTTCATCTCATAGGACTCACTATTAGTTTTAAATATTTTGAAGTCAAATCATCATCATAACAGCATTTACCCAACCTTTTGAGTCCAAATTTACAATGAACTAGTAAAAGTGCTTTATTCGGCTGTGCCGAATCTTTGATACCCTTCACCGACAGTTCGAATATTTCAGGAGTGATATCTATATGATATCTATTTATTATTAGTTTTTCTTTATGAAAACAGACGTCAGCATTAAAATTGGTTGCGGTTTAGACCTATCCTTGCGGGAAATTTGTGTCAATTGGTCCAACAGACTGGACCTGGGATTTGTGAAAAAAAGTACAAAATGAAAGGATTCATGACAGGTGCAAGAAGAGCCAATCCCTTTGCTGGTTTATGAAGAGCAAAAAGGTAGAAAAAGTAATAAATTACAGTACAGTCTTCGCCGGTGCCAAAATTTGGTTCTTGAATTTAATTGTAGAACTTGTTTTATTGAAAAAATACAACATTGTATTAAAATAATGCTACATTTTAGTAACTGACACTAAGCACGTTCATTGAGAATTGATCTGTGACTGGTCAAATGGTGTCAATTGACCCGCTCCAATGACAACCCCATGCCAAAGTGTTAGGTCTTATTCATATAAAGTGTTAGAACTCGAATCGGTCTCTTCCACCAAAGACCTATCACGGGACTATTTTTATGAGTTCGCTTCCCTCTAGGGACATTTAATTATTGACCGACCATCAGAAAGTTTTATGCTATTTTTTAGCAATTTTAACTAGCTGGAGCCAAGGTAAGTAAAGAAATTCTGCAGAGTGATATCTGGTATTAAAAAACATGCATTTCAATACAGCGGTGAAATAAATTTAAGCGTTTACAGTGAATTTCAGAAGGCTGCTAAATATGGAATCAAAGGTAAATTATTGACCGTATATCACAAAATTGCATGACATTTTTTCTGGTCATATGAAACTAAGTTGGAAGAAATGTAACCACAATAAATATATCTGTTACGGTTTTAGGCGTATTTAATTAATTTACCGGAGTGCGCTTTATATGGGGCCCAAACTAAATTATGGACCGATCATCACGAAATGTATTAGTGTGATTTCTAGTCCTATAAAACCGTGAAGTATTACATTTTATTTTGATGACACTATTAAATTGTTTTTCGGGAGTAGGGTTTATATGGGGCCCAAACTAAATTATGGACGGATCTCCACGAAATTTTATAGTGTCATGTCTAGTCCTATCAAACTGTGAAGTACCAAATTTTGCAATGATAGCATTATTTATTACGGTTTTAGGCCTTCTAAACAGTTTTCCGGGAGTAGGGTTTATATGGGGCCCAAACTAAATTATGGACGGATCTCCACGAAATTTTACAGTGTCATGTCTAGTCCTATCAAACTGTGAAGTACCAAATTTTGCAATGATAGCATTATTTATTACGGTTTTAGGCCTTCTAAACAGTTTTCCGGGAGTAGGTTTTATATGGGGCCTGGGGTAAATTATGGACGGATCTTCACGAAATTTTACAGCGTGATTTCCAGTCGAATTAAACGAATTTTTGAAAAATCTTATATCATTCCGTGCATTGTTGTACCATTTATGTTAGTTTTTGTAACAATATTATCTATTTTTTAAGGGGGTGGTTCCACATTTTTATTGATAGCTCGGATCCTACTGAAGCGATTTTGCTGGATTTCAATCCTAAACTGCTTAGGATAACTACAAGCAATTTGACACCAAGTTTGTTTATTTCTTTTAAGTTTTTCGAAAGTGAGCGTGTTTTCAACAGGCTAAATCGATTTAGAAATTCTCAAGGAGGCAGAATATTTACTTTATGGGGTCTGAGATGAATAATAAAAAAGTACAACACGGAATGACAAACTTAGTATACACTCTTCACAACTAATTGGGGTGGAGGGTATAAAAACAAGTAAAAAATTAAAGTCCGTCAAAGCCGACTATATGATACCCTACACCACATTAGAACCTATGTACCAAATTATCTCCGAAATTGCGGTATGTACTTTGCGCACAAGGCCGGACGGACATCGTTAATTCTACTCAGAATGTTCTGATTTCAAGTCGATCGGTGGGTCTAGGACCAATATTTTAAGGTGTTACAAACATCAGCAAAATGCCTTATACCTACTTTCTCTACTGTTGTGGTGTGGGTAAAAATATTTTATTGTTGTGGTTGAAATATTTACCCAACTGATATCGAACAAACGGTTGCTAAATGTAACCTTTTTCTCAAATTACTTTAACGATGTTTACTTGGCTACATACTCTATCCGTTTCACCATTAGACCAAGGAAGTGAGAGCAACTTTATAGTTATTTCTAAAATTTCTAAAAGTTGTTTGTTGCCGCATGCATCTATCTATTGAAGTACTTGCGACCAACAGAAACAGTGTTGTTTGTGTTGATCCATTTAATAAATTTAATATTAGAGAACTGTTCCTTCATTTTGAAATATGTTTCATTATCATCGTTTATAGCGATTTTCAATATTTGTAAAAGTTGTGATTTAAATTAAACGCGTTGTTATTGTTAAAAATTTTAATTTGACTTTTATAAATTTTTATAAGAAAATAAAAATTATTATTTTAAAAGAAAAACGGAAAAAATGTTTATGGATAAACAAGTTGAAAAATGGCTAATAGCTTAACCCATTTTTTATTAGCAAAACAAAGTGAAAAAGGCTAAATCTAGCCACTTAATGGTTAAATTGGCAACATTGCTACTTACCGTTATTCTTTCAAGAGGACAGATGTTTGTTACTTTTTTGAAATTCGAACCTTTTGGGTAGTAAACGGTTAAAACCAGTATTTTGAAACTTCTTTGTCACCCCATCTATCTTTTAAACCAAAAAACATAGAAATAAAGATTATTTCACATTTGTAACTTATCTAAAAAATACAGAAAAATTTGTTTTTTTTACCTCGAACGTTTAATCGTAACTATTTTTGGTACTTTTTGACAAAATATCTTCTCCATCCACTCATTGACATATACGTATCGTTAGGACCTTTCCTAGATTTCTAAAACCATACATAAGCTTTTTTATATATTCTTCTTTAAAAAGTTGTATGTCTCAAACTTTAAAAAAATTTTGTATGTTAAGGATGGGATTCACTATGCTACACAATTGTACGATTCATTTACACAAAAATCTGATGTAATTCTATTCGACATAAAAAATTTCTTCAAAATCTGCTGACAATGCCACACTATCTCACAAAAATGATGCCAACTCAAAAGACTCAGCTACTTAACAAGGAAATGCAACTATCATTTTTAGAAAATAGTCATACACATTTTCAAGTCTGACATGTTTAAGAGTACATATGATTTTTTGGCACACCGTACGAATGAATAGGATAGTGTATCGCCGGCTTTAGATGCCTTTTTTAAATTAAAGTAACGATATGTTCGTATTAAATTATGGTCTCCCACTACAACATTAATATTTTGAATACTTCAGTGAGGAGATGTTGGTACTTTTTTCTCAAAACCTAAAAACATAAACTTTGTATCTGGTTAAATGCTAGCTTTTTATAAATTTTAAAGTTTCCCCTTAAAGTATTCAAATCAATTAAAACAGAAAAACAAATATATTTTAATATATTTCACCAACAAACCACAATAAAATTAATAAAGAGCTCTAAATAACAATAATTAATAATAAAAGGAAGATTTATAACATAATTCTATCACCAAAACAAAAACCAACCAACAGCATTTCAAACATTTTAACAAAAGATTTAATAAAGTCCTCTTGTGCAATTTTCACTACAATAGCCACATTAAACAAACGCAGTCCTACCTGAGTAAATACAAGTTTAATAGCGCTTTTGTTACATTAATAATAAATAATATTTATTGAAATAATGAATATTTTAACCATAAAATAATAGTTAAAATATTCCAACCTAATGTCAAAGTCTTAGAAAAAGCCTAGGAGGAAACCCATAAAGGACAAACACTTTCCAGCTTCTCTATTTATGGCGAAAGCACAAAGACACTTAAATATTTTGTAGCACCTCATTTTAACAACAGGTCTTAATCGACAAAAAAAAAACTGTGGCATTACTGCTGCTATAAAACAATAAACAATTTTTGATTGGCGGTTGAGGGAGGGAAAAACGTTTTGGCAAATGTTAATGTTCAAGAAAATACATAATAAAATGGCGAAAACTTACTTGAGCAAACTAATACGAAAAAGGATCATAAATAAACTGAGAATTTTGTGTTTACAATTTATTATTATCAACAAAAATGTAGCAAAGAGCAAAAAAACTAAGGCGACCTACAACAATATAAATTATTTATGTTGCAAATAGAAATTTTGTGGTCCAATGCCAATATATTCAGTGCCATTATAAACACCAAAGAACTAGCACATGTCTTGTTGGTGCCAGACGAAAAAGGAGTGGGTAAAATTTATTGTAAACCAAGAAATTTATAGAGTTGATGATAAAGTGTAATGTGTGGAGCAAAATATTATTAGTTTTCCTAGTCCTTACATGAAATTTAACAGAAGGTATAAGGTATACTTTGCCTAAAATTTAATTTAAATAACTTCAACATTTTTCTTAAATTCACTATATGAAACACTAATTTCTATTTGATGAGGTTAATCATGAAATAATTACATATACATATACATATATTATATGCAGAAACATATCCCAATAAAAAATTTAATCATTTTGCGAAGCAACAACAAATTTTATAAAAAAAATAACATTTCAAGTGTTACGGCATTCCCTTACTACGAAGCAGGTTTGTAAGGAAGAATACTAAAAAATAACTGTATCAAAACATTCAGTGTGTAAGGCCGATCGTTACATACAACAATTTTTATATGAGCTGAATAATGCGCTTTATGTATCAAAAATGTATTGTTTCAAGGTGGAAACTCCCCATAAAAAATGAATGCCTTCTGTCAGCGCAATGGTAAGCGAAACGTTTATGTTTCTCCCTTAAAAACCTGCTTCGTTGGAAGTTCCGTTTTATATTATTGTAAGCTATAGAGTCGGTTTTGTGAAAAACGATAAAATAGGTATACAATCAATTTTCTCAAAAACTACTCGATAGATTTTTTTAAACGCTCTTAATTTTACTTTTTAACAAAACTATACATTTTCATGAATTTACATTTAATAAACGGAAAGTTTAAATGGTTTTTCTAAAATAACATTTTGTCGTTTTGTGCTCCATATCAAATTTTAATTCGTATTATGATGTTTTCTTTGTCGTGGAGCAAAGAAAGTCTATGGCAAAAACAATGAAGTTGACAGTTAATTGACATTTATAAGGACAGGTTGGTGTGTTCTAGAATGGTGATAATTGCAAAACTCTTTCCTATAAGCTGCAGATGCAACATAATATGGAAAGAAAATATATTATGGTTTTTAAATTTGCAATATTTATATTTTATTAGCAATGTAGCACAAAAACAGTTCTACTGTTATGACTAAAAAAATGTGTAATAAATAATCGATCTTGTACTTAAGTCTAGGTTAGGTTAGGTTAAATGAGCAGCCGTTACGACGACGACTCACGGCCATAGAGTCCTGGCCATTAAGCTCGCCCTGCCATCTCCCCTAAGCCTTTCTGTACGACTCTCGTCTGATGAGAGCCTTGCAGAGGGCCATTTAAGTGCCAATCAGGCCGTCGACGAACATGTCGTCCAAGAGACAGCCCCGTTTGGCCAGACCGTCCGCAGTTTGGTTGCCCAGGCATCCTAAAATAGACCCTAATGTCCAATTCCTCGATGAAGAAACCTCCACCCACTCTATTGCCCATCCTGGAACCATCGGTATAGACCCGTAGGGCCAGTTCCAGAGATCGCGTAATTAAGTCTGAACAAGTTTAAGAAAAATCAAGTTTGTCTGGTACATTTTTAATGATCTAATCTACCATAAAATGAAAAACTAAAACCATCAAATAAGATTTTAGTAGAAAGATATGTTTTTAAGTTAAACAAAAAAGTGTGCAGTATTAAGAAGTAATCAATGTTTAGTTGGCCTGTAAGTGAAATCTGTTTAAGCGATCTTTCGCCATAAGCAATGAAATACGTTGATATAAAATACATTTTGCATAATATTGTGTTGTAAGTTCTTTTATTATGCATATGCAACCTATATTAAACACATTGTTAGAAACTTTAAGCTGCCGCTCAAGTCTAAAACGACACCCTTTTTTGAGTAAACTATAATAGTTATATATAAATACAAAAGTCTGGGATCACACTATGAAACTATTCTTTCAGAAAGTCTGAGTTTATTGGTGAGAGGGGAAGAGAACCTGCTTTTCTTTTCTCCTCTCTCACCCATAAACTCAGGCTTTCTGAAAGAAAACTTTCATAGTGTGAACCCAGACAAAGTATCAAAAACTGAAAACTTTATGTAAATAATTTTTACTTAAAGTCTTAGTAAATTTTTGAAATATTCTTTATCTTCAGATGGAATATTAGCAAAATTTTGATTTCTTTTTTCTTTTCATTGGAAATAGTTAGTTAATACCCAATAAAAAATGCAGCTTCCAACGAAGCAGGTTTGTAAGGGAGAAACATAAACGTTTCTCTTACCATTGCGCTGACGGAAGACATGAATTGTATATGGCTAGTTCCCACTTTGAAGCAATACATTTTTGACACATAAAGCGCATTATTCAGCGCATACAAAAATTATTGTATGTAACGATCGACCTTAAACACTGAATGTTTTGATAAAGTTATTTTTTAGTACTCTCCTTTACAAACCTGCTTCGTGGTAACGGAATGCCGTAGCACTTGAAATGTTATTTTTTTTGTATAGAAGTTGTTGAGAGTTCTTTCACTTACTTTACAGCATTTTTATTTGTCTTATTGCGTAGCACATAATTGTGCGCTTATTTTTTTAAATGTACCATTAGTGCTTCGCAAAATTATAAAATTTTTATTGGGTAGATGCTGGTTTTATTATTGTTACGTTTTGAAATTGTATTTCTCTTACTGGATTTTTAAATTTGATTCGGAATTCGTCAAATTTTTAATATGCTCATAATTTTATTTTGGAAAATGGAATTAATAGAAAACTCAAAACTAAAAGAAATCAGAGCGGCTTATAATGTTCTGTGTTAGCTAGCGCAAATTCAATATTCAGCAATTGTTTTGTTTCGGACTCCATATTCATCTCAAGTTTCACACCGTGTCCAATAAATTTTAACTATTGTGACGGTTGATTTTGACATACGTTGTTCATTATTCGAATGGCGCAAAGCAATAGTGAAGTATAATTTTGTTATGTTTTTATGCAAAATTTGCTCCATATGCAAAAAAAAATTGTCATATATAGCAATCTAATGTTCAATGAACCAAAAAAATGGGGGTGTTGGCCAAAGTCGATGCTGATTATCTCAGATTCTATACGAGATATCAAAAAATGGATTTTGGAATATGAAAGAGAACATTGATGTCATATATAAACAATTCCTAACTCAGGCCAAAACAATAATCCCTTGACGATATGTCTTTAACAAATACATCCCATACAGATTTATTTAATGCTGTGTTCTTCTGTTTGGTTCGAGTTTTTTCTCAGGGTTTGATATCGATTTCAAGTTGGCGTCTGATTTCTTGTGAGAATGTTGTACAGTGCTGATTGTATTCGGACAAAAGATGCTGATATTTCTGCATAAACAGCGGTTAAATAATACCTGGAGAACATTAATATCCAGGATTCGCAACACACAGGATATTATTAGGTTAAGTTTAAGTTCCGTTAAGTTGACCGATGGGTGTCCTACCTTAATTAATTCGAAACTCCATTTGATTAATTTATGCTATCCAGGTAGCAACACGATTTAACTTAAATATTTGTATTCTTGGCTGCGAATTTTCATTTTTCTTTTGCATATAGTGTTGATCTTCATTAGCTTTGTTTTGTAGGGATTAAATTTAAGCAAGAAAATGTCATCTACGTAGTCTAGATCCTCTGGACGGCTGTTTGGAACCATGTGAAGAAAAAACTTTTTTCATTATGGTTACCTCCAGCAAAACTTTTTTTAACAAAAATTTTTAAGCATGTGTGACCTTCTCCGAGAAAAGGGACCTAGTGTGTGAAAATTAAGTTTTGAGAAACACGCATTTCGTCTTTTTCTACACCCTTTTAGGTATCAGAATCCACTCTTAAGTCAAAAACCGTTTTTTGACAAACTAGGTGCTTTTCCTCGGAGAAGGTCACATTTTATGGATAATTGTCACCGGCAACCATATTATGGTTATTTAAGTCCTTCATTAGGAAGCCATAACCATATTACGGTTGCCTTCGAACATTTTATAGTAAATTATAACAAAAATATGTATAACAATTATAATAGCATGGTTTTTTAACTAAAGCATGTTGCTCTTAGAAAAGAGGAAAATACTACAGTGCATCGGTCGTGAATTAAGCACCCCTTCAATTCGGGCCAGAATAGTAGCAAGCTCTTCAAAGTTCAACCTCCTGCTACCGGTCACTCGTTTCAAATGAAATTTGAAGCTTTTCACAGCAGCTTCCCATAAGCCGCCCATATGAGGTGCGTACGGCGGGATGAATCTCCACTCGAACCCCTATGCGATATATTTTTGGGCTATATCCTGGGCTACCGTCTTTACAAACACGCCAAAGTCGTTTTCTATCTCCCTGCTTGCCCCCAAGAAGTTTTTCCCATTATCCGTTACTACCCGCTGGGGTAGTCGTAGTAGTTTAACAAATTGTTGACGTTTACGAATGTAAAATTCTTATATAAAAAACATATCGATAATGTGCTTTTAAACGTTTTTATTAATTATAAACTAAATCCAAACATAAACAAATTCAAAAAGGAAATAAAAAAGGCATTCAACCTGACTAAAACCATAGAAGACAACTGGAACTAAAAGAATACATTTTAAATGAGATCATATTTTTAATTTTACATGCGCACACATATGCATTTAAACAAAATCTGTTATTTTTTTCTGCTGTTTTTTTCTATCCAACACTTGGAAGAGAGCCTTCTCTCTTAAACGTCTTAATACATTTAAGTCATTTTGCTCAACATTCTCGCATTGAGCCCAATCCAAAGCCCTGTTAAATATTTCGACGGCTTCGCTTGGTTTTATTGTCTGTACAAAAAAGCAACTGAACATAAATAAAAAGACAATACAGACATATGTACAGTTGTAAAATTTTTTTACTCTACTTACAAGGTGGATCCCCAATTTCTGAATTGATTTCATAAAATAAATGTGTGTGTGTACAAATGTGTGTTTTTTAACTGTTGCTAAATTCGAAATTTTATTTTATTCAGAGTTGACGTTTTATAGCTTTATGGTTGGGTTGACGTTTTGGAGGAGGCAATGTAAAAAAAAGGGTTGACGTTTTGGGATGTTGACGTAAACGAGTGTTGACGTTTTCCCGAGTGCACTGTATTTTTAATTTAAAACCCCAATTATTGTTATATTTTACAAGCAAACAGAATATATGGTTGTGGCTTCATGATGGAGGACCAATTCAACCATAAAATGGTTGCCGGTGGCAATTATATAGTTAAATTTGCCATAAGATGCTTTGAAATGTTCGTTTAAAATAATTTGGTTGGAGCTGACCATCTTGAAAAATGTTTTTTTTTCTGCGGCCTTCATCAAATAACGCATAGATATAACCAAAGGCTCGTTTAATGCATTATAAGTATGTATTATGTGATTCAATAAAAAATAATCCATTTCCATGGCCAAGAATACTTGCCAGTTTAAAAGATCTGAAAAATAAAAACTATAAGATATATAAAAAGTCGTCTCTATCGATAGACTTTATCAGATACGCAACGACAAGATCAGGTTACAATTAAGCAAATATCCAATGTTACAATGATTATCTCTTTAAAATTAAGGAAAACTTTAGAAGCGATCCAAGATCTTTTTATAACTTTCTAAATTTAAAACGAAGAGTATCTGGTTATCCTTTTGTATTGAAACTTGATCCAAATATATGTGACATGTTTGCCAATATTTAATTTCATCTTCATATTCCAATAAGGAAATGTATCTTTCATTCGATTATCCTTATCGCATACCTGAATCGTTAATAATAAATTGTCCAATATTAAATGAAACAACTGTTATGGATGCTGTCAGAGGAATTAAATACTAAAAGTTATGGCCCTGATGGAGTTCCCAGTTCAGAAATGTTTATGTTTTTTAATTTCCCCTACAACGTATTTCTATAAAGTTTCACTTTTAAATGTATATTTCCCCGATTACTGGAAAAAATCTTTCATTACACCTTTGTTTAAATTCGGATGTAGATCCAATATTTTGAACTAAACTTTTTGAAAAAACCGTGACTAATATTATATCGAACAAGTTGCTTCCTTATTATCACCATTCCAACGTGGATTTAGAAAAAGGCGTTCGACTTCTACTAATCTTTCGGAATTTACAACTTCTGGGATATCGGATCTATACGAATTTTAGTAAAGCATTTGATAAAGTAAACAAGTTGGATAAAATCGGCCTCTCTCCTATACTTCTGAAATGGATGTAATTCTAAAGCTTTACCTGTTCTATCTGCAGTCCCTCAAGGTAGTCAGTTGGGTCTAGTATTATTTCTATTATTCATTAATGATTTACCAGCTTTTATTAAATATTCAAAAATGTTATGTTAAACTTTTTCTTAGCTACAACCCCTCAACAATGTCTTCCAAAATGATCTAAACAGTTTGAACTTGTGGTGTGATATAAATTTGATGGATCTGAGTTCGAAAAAATGTAAACATGTGTCATTTTATACACTAAATAAGCATCAACCTTAAAGAGTAGAGACATTCCTTGATCTGGATGTTTTACTTGATCATAAATTGTGTTTTAATGTGCATATATCGCAGGCTATGAACAAGGCCAAAGGTATCCTTGGATTTATAAAACGCAGGGGGAGGAGTTTGACGATCCATTTATTATACATAACTCGGTCATCTGGGACGCCCAGTATGAGGTTTTTGCTAAATAGTTGGAACCGTACAAAAGCAATTTCTTTTATTCTGTCTTCGAAAACTGCACTGGAAACCATTTATCTCCGTATGAAAACGGGCTTAAACTAATAAATCTGCCGACCTTAAAAATTCGAAGGATACACGCAGAGAAGAAGCATGTTTAAATATGCTCACCTCCAACAAAACTATTTTTATAGAAAATTCTAAGTATATTTTGTTAAATATAACCATTTAATTGTTGCCTTCAACCATATTATGGTTGAATTAGTCCTCCATCAAGAAGCCAAAGCCATATTATGTTTGCTTCTAAACATGTTTTGGTTAAGTATGACAATAATTGGTTTTTAGATTAACAATAGTATTTTCCTCTTTTCCAAGAGCAACATGCTATGGATGAAAACCAACCATGCTATTATAAGTGTTAAACATATTTTAGTTATTATTAATCATAACATGTTCGGAGGCAACCATATGCTTGTGGATTCTTTATGGCTGACTAATTTAACCATTATATGGTTGTCGGTGACAATAATATGGTTAAATTAATCATTATATGTTGAAAATGTTCTTTAAAAATAGTTTTGTTAGAGGTGACTATATTTAAACATGTTTTTTTTTAATTTCCTAAGCTAATTCTGCCAAGCTCTGCGCTTGTCTGCCGGAATCGAGCCCGCAACCCTGGCGCTGATAGACTAGGTCACTACCAACTAGCATACCGGGCCATGTCCAAATTAGGACGCCAAGAAAGTTTAAGTACATAACTTTTTCTCTAGAAATCTGAAATAATCAGCGGTGTTCTGGAATTTAATCATTATATGGTTTCGAAAACGAAAAACGCAAGAATTTTAAACGTCGGTTTTCAATAAGATTTCTGTAATACAAGAATTTTATGACAAATATTATACAAATTTTTCTCTATTAAACAGGATTTTATAAGGAAAATTATAAAAATTACATTAAAAGTGTATTAAAACAACTTCCAAATTCTTGCGTTTTCGATTTCCAGAACACCCCTGTATATAATATTAAATAATTTAATTTTTTCCTTATTTATTTTTCATAGCATATACATATGTAAAACCTTTTGTATGTTCAAATAAATATTTTAATATTTTGACCAAATTTGGTTTTAAAGACTTGCAATTCGTATGTAACTATTTTTGTAGCAGACAGGAGTCCTCTACTTTTTGTTGGCAAATGTAAATGTTTAAGATGTATTTGGAATACATTCATATGTATACATCTTTTTGAGGTTACAATGCCACAAGAAAGTTATAATACACTCGAAAGCAAAATTCATTAAACAAAGAAAATTTAACAGCTTCTTTAGTCTTTTTTAAAAGGTTCAACTTTTAAAAGATACTGATGTGTTTTCCAATATTTGTTTTTTTCGATTCCAAAGTATTTTTTATATATTACCGACACTTTTTTATTTTCCCCCAGGGTATATTTAGGGAGACGTACCATAGATTTATCACCTTTTGGTGTTAAATCCTTTGGGGAAATAAGTTGCTGTCGGCATAATTCAAAATAGACAGATCTCTTGAGATTTCGGATGGCAAGAGTTCATATTTGCTACCATGGGGCTAAGTAGCCCCTGGAACTTCGGTTCAAGTTGGGATCAAGTGATAGTTCTGGTTTAACCAAAGTCGATAGATTTAAAAAAGTTGGCATCACAAGCTGATTTCTCATATTGAGCCTGAAGAAGTGTGATATTGCTCTTAAGCAAGAGTTATGAGTACGATCCTGGCAGTTATGAGACTAAAGTTGCCATTAATTGTTCATCTCCTGGTGATTTTTGTTATTAAATTCCAAATTTTGTGACTCGCTTGGCAGCACAAGAATATAAAATTTTATGAAGTTCTGCAACAATTATATATCAAATCACATGTGCTTTTAAAATCACACGTGTGATTTTATGGTGTTTTGTAAATCACACAGTTTTTGTGTTTTTCGGTTTCCAATTGTCAAAAGCACAAAAGCAATCTTAAATTAGTTTTAGGGGGTTTTTAAAATTGTGCAAATTTTTGCGAATTTCCGCTTATTTAGCAATTTTTACCGAATTCCTTATAGTTTTACGAACTTTGTTTACAAGCTTTTAATTTTTAGCAAATTTAGCTAATTTCACAATAGAAGCGATTTTTTCCTGTGATTCTTTACAGCTTTTACGATTTTTAATATATATAAGACTTTGCTTTCATGCTGCTGTTAGCAAATTAGAAAATTTAAAAGATTTTTGTAAATAAAATGGCTTATTGCATAAACTATTAATAAACAACACATTGAATATTTTATTTAAATAATTTATTATGATGGTTATCTTACAATATTCGCAAAAATAACAAAATGATTTCAAAAAGTTGTTTACGTAGCAGAACGTTCTAAAAACACAAAATAAAATGCCCAGATTCGTGTGATTTCAAATCACTTTTATAAAATGAGATTTTCAGAACAGGCCTGACAATCATTAATTATGGTGCCAAAATGTATAAAGCTTTCCAACATTTTTTGGTTATTTTAAATTCCCTCAACAATTAAAATTCTTTTTTAACTGTATTTTTTTCGAGTGTACCAGAAACAACTAAGGATTCTTAATGGCTAATGTATTCAAATATTTTCTTTTGTTCGATTTTTTTTACTTTTCAAAGAATAACCACAGAAGCTCATATATTTTCTAAGCAGACTTGGCAAAAAAGTAAAAAAACACTTTAATGTTATGCCACAATTTACCAAGAAAAAACATTAATTGTTTAAAGTTGGAAAGAAATATGACAAAAGAGAATAAAAGTTAAAAACCAAAAAAATTCTTAAATATTGTCTGGTTTAAGTATGAATTATAAGATTTTTAAGCATAATTTTCTTCTAACTAAGAATATCTTATTTACACAGGCTGAAGAAGAAAAAAGTTAAAATTGAATATTTTTAAATAAAAAGACAGAGAAAGTTACAAACGAAATGGCCATAGACAAATGAATAGATTGAAACTTTATATGTAATAATATGATTGATGTAATGATTGTTATATTTAACGTAAGCATATTGTAATAAATATGTGTGCTTACATGTTAGATAAATTCCTTATAAAAAATCTTATGATTACTGAAACCATATTTTGATAAAATTTGCCGAAAACTATATTTATTATTGTTATCGTAATCACTTGTATCATGCAATAATTTATCTTTAAACACATTTTTTGCTTCAATTATCATAAAACCGTTTGCTTCACACATACACATGCAATCATATTATGATAGTGGGTAATCATAATATTGTAGAAGTGACCATTGACTTTATATAAAACTTATGTTCAATTTTGAACCTAATGTATGACATTATTTTTATAACACGCAGAGAAAAAACATTTTTCAAAATGCTCACCTCCAACAAATATTATGTCTATTTAACCATATTATTGTAATCGACAATTATTTTACTGATTAATAAGACCTCTGACAAGAATCCATCTCTAAGCATATTATGGTTAAATATGACAATAGTTTGTTTACTGCTAATTATTGTTTGGTGTTAAATTTACAATAGTATTTTCATCTTTTCCGAGGGCAACATGTTTTAGTTGAAAAACAACCATGCTATTATAAGTGTTAAAAACATTTTGATTTTTATTTACCACAACATGCTCGTAGGCAACCATAATATGCTTGTGGTTTCGTATTAGAGGACTAATTAAACCATAACATGGTTGTCAGTGACAAGTATATGGTTAAAATACCCATAATATGTTTAAAAAAATTTCTTATATTTCGGTAATTTTGGCTTTTTCGCAAAAACAAAAATTCGTAAATAAATAAAACTAAGCAAGTCACATGTTTCATTATGTTAACAAAAATGCTTATTGTCAGCAGAGAGTAGCTCTCCAAACCGGGAACAACCTTTTCATATAAAAATTCATGCATCATATTTTTCTTGACATTATTTACTGGAAGTGCTTTAATTTGTAAAACAGAATAACAATATACCCACATATACATAGAAAAAAACTGTGGATAAATGAAGTTTTTACATATACTAACGTACTTTAAACAACCCCAGTAAAAAATAGGATCATCCAAAGTGTAATCTTGGAGCGCTCCTTTGCGAGTAATGGATTACTCCGTAAAACTCCGGACTTCATAGGATTTTTTACACAGCATGTCCGCAGACACGAGTACTCCTTTTAAGCTTCTTATGGAGTACTCCCTTTGATCTTGAAAATGATGACAGAGGGAGTAATCGTTTTCGATTACAACTCGAGAATTTTTCAATTTCTTTTTGAACTAGTCGTCTTAAATGACGCTTAGAAAATATATTTTGACACATTTTTAACAATTTGTTACTTTACCCGTACCTTTACGCTTTTTTTAATACACGTCTTTCACTTTTTAAAACTAAACTGACTAAAAAGAAAAACAAAACGAAAATTTCAACAATTAACAGTTGGAGTATTAAGCGAGGCATAAACAACAAAACAAAAAAAAAAGTTTTGATAGCTCGCTTATTACTCCAAATGGATGAACAAGTCATTACTTCTTGATTGCTCGAGTATGGATTAATCCATATATTTTTTACTGGGACCCTAAATGGCATTACATTCGAAAATCTCACCCGGAATTTCTTTAAGTAAGTACAAAATTATTAAATCAAGTAAAAAAAAGATTAAACTTTTCGTTCGTAGTGCCACTCTGAGAGTAAAATTACATAGAACTAATTAGTCTCATCTCTTAGCATTGCATTCATAATGCGTACATACGCTTGTGTTTAACAAAGTTTGTTGTAGACATTCCATCAACGCCACGCAAATAGATAAAAAACGATTCGCTTCTTAACTATAGAAACAACCAAAGCAAGAAGAAAAAAATTTATTTTCATGTTTTAAAAATAAAATCAACAGCAAAAGTTCTTATTTAGTTTATATATTTTTAGTTTAATATGTACATTAAATTTTAAAGTAAAACCATAATATTCTTCTTATGTCCCTGGAAAAAAATTTTTAGGTGAGAATCAATCTAACTCTTTACTTTCGGATTATTTCAAGAACGAATTCGGGATTAATTCAAGTTAATAATACTTGAACGAAGCGCATTTTGAGATTGATTCAATCTTAGTTTTCATTAAATCAATCTTTTTTCGGATCATTGCAAGTACAAATTAAGCATTAAATATGGATAAGTTAAGAACTTTGCACTTGAATAAGCCGTACTTGAATCAATCTTTCTGTACTTGGTGCAATAAAATCCGTACTTACCTTACTTACTTTTTATGAATAAGGTCCATTTTTCTGTGAAAACTTATCCACATTTTATCTATTAGCTCCTACAGTTCTAAGGTGGAAAAAATCACATCCGATTCTGGTACTGGGTGTGCTGGTTAAGCATCCAGACATTCATAGTGGTTAAAGTGGTTCTTAAGAGGCACCACTTACTCGCTACATCGGTCTAAGGATGGCAGCTCTGATATTTATTAGAAGGTCCGAAAATCTTCTCTTAAAATCGCAACTACCCAGCATATCTCCAACCAGTAGATGCACTTGCTCTCCGAAACAATTAAGTACCAAGGGAAATTCGTAAGTTGTTATCTGCTAGTCCGAGATCTACATTTTGGCTCAGAATATTTTTTTACTAAGACCAATTTACTGGTTTGTATATCCAAAATAGCTTTTGAGAACTATAAAAAATTAGATATCAAAATAATTGTTTTTTGATATGTGGGAAAAAAATTTTATATTGTTGCAGGGTGTGATCGAACTAATAACAACAGACTGAGTCAATCATAATATATTTGCTGTTTCAATTGTAATATGTTTGCAATAGCGATTAGTAAACTCTTTTTATGAAATTTTAGCTTTGTCGTGTCTATAATATGATTTATATCAAGTTTTATTTTAATTATACAAAATTTTTGTCTTACAGTGTGTAACTAAATTTGAAACATACAAAAATGTATGTCACAAACACCATAACAAGTTCCCTATGACCTGAATGTTTAAAAGTACTTTTTAATCAATTAAACTTAAAACTGCTTCTGGATTTTTTTAGTAATTCATAAAATTCTTACTTTGTTAATCCGGCAATTCCCAGTTTAGGTGACGAAGATTAGCGATGGCAATAATGGAGGATGGGTATGACCCTGGCAAAATCATACTGTATCCTTTTGTGGATGGGGAGGTAAGCGATGGAGAGAAAAATTAAGCTAACTTCGACCACTTTCTTAGCCAAATGTTAAAAATGTGTAGTAAATTATGCCCAATGTCACCGAAAGTAACACTCCCAAAAAATCGAAATTGGCAATATATTTTTTAAATTTGAATTTTTACTTTTATTATTTGAAAGAAAAATCTTGATCAAAATCAGTTTGGTTTTCATTACTGAAGGTGTGGGAATTGCCGGGTTAAAATCAAAATACCTTTAATTAAACTCTTATCAATTTTTATCTGGTTATTTGAAACAATAATAATTTTGCAATTAATTTGTTTTATTGTTTTTTTTTATTTAATTTAATAATTATTATTGATATTTTGTTTTAATAAAAATAAAAAATGCTCAAATTCATTATTATTAGTTTTATTGCTTTAATAAATAAATATTATTTTTTTTTTTTTTTTTTTTTTTGTAATTAGCAATTTTTGTTATTTTTTTATAAACAACAATTTTTAACAGAACTGCCAGAAAAAGCTTTAAACATTTTTAATTGATTTTATAACAATTATGACAATAACATCTTCTTGAAAAAAGAATAAATAAAATTTGAAAATCCAAAAAACTTGCTGTCAGGCAATTTGCGATAGTAATTTTAATTGAATAATTAATTAAAAAAAAATAAAATAGATAACTACATAACTATATGTTAAAAATATATATAAAACTAGGCCAACCAAAAATAGCAAGTGCTTATTTTTTGGTTTTCAAGATAGAATCTTTTTGATTGAAAACAAATTCCGATCATAAAAAAACAAAAAAAAAATGAGCCATATTTGAGCGATATTTCTGTACGTGTGATTTAATAACAGTTACTGAAAAATCACGAAGCACAGTTGTAACCAAATTTGTTAAGTAACAGGTACTTGCTAAGTCGTTCTTTTCGTTTATTGTTATATATACAAATTTATGATTTTTCACTGTTTGTGTGGGTAATAGCGCTCTTTGAATGCAGTAACGAATAATGTTACTGTCCCTTTTGTTCCCTCTTCTAACACCATATAAAAACACAAACAAAATTTTGTATACCTATTTGGAGTTTTGTACATTTGCGGTAAACAGTTTTGAAAGCTCTAACAAGTTGTAATGGTTTTTTGCAAAAAACTTACAAAAGCTCTTTTGTGAAAGCTCACACAATGTGACGCAATTGCTATAAAAGAACTGAAAACTTACAAACCGTTATCACAATAACAGATTTAAGGAACAGTGATTTTTAAATCACGTTCGCTAATCACAATGTTCTTTCAAAATCACGGGATAGCTCATCTTTAATACCCACAGGAGAGGCCAAAATGCATTTATGCTGATGTGTGTAACAAAATATTAGTCCTAAAGTATACTGATCGACTCAGAATCACCTTCTGAGTCGATTTAAGAGTGTCCGTCCGGCTGGTTGGCTGTTAACCTTTGATAAAATTTGGTACAAAAGGTTAAGGGGCGAATCGGTCCATAATTTCATATGTCCCCCATACAAGCTGCTTTCCGGAATGGCGGTTAGTGCCCCCTACAAACAAATTTTAATGAAATTTAAAACGTATGTATTTATTTTCAAAAAATATAACCACGAGGGGAAATATGAGCAATTGCTGCCTCTCAGAAACTATCAAACCGATTTTAATGAAATTTAAAACATAGATAGATCCCTATTCATATAGCCATACACTCTCAAAAATTTGTTTTTAAGTTTTGAGGTGTTGAGTATCATATGGTCGGGCTTGGCCGACTATACTTTCTTACTTGATTTTTATGTTACTCTGTCTTAGCAGAACAGTAACTTACTTTTTATATTATTTTATATATTTTTTACGTGTTTAAGTTTATAATACTAAGCGTTTTTATCAACGTAGTTTATTATTTGCTTAAGTTCTTTTCTCTCGAAAACTCCATAGCTGTATTTTAACGATCAAATTCCTCAGTCACTCTGTTTTAGCTATTTAGAATTTCTCTGTATATATTGGAATGAAAGTGATTTACGGAACCAAATAAATATTGTTCATTTATGCAAATTTTGGGTTATGACACGAAGTTGTAACAAAATTGGAAACAAAAAATTTTTTATTGGTTTCCCAAGTGAATATAGTACACCGGTGTTCCAGGCGATATAGGAGACAAAGTTAGTAAAAACATTTTATCAGTTTTATTTAAAAAATTTACGATTTTCGGTACTAAAAGATATTGGGGATATTTTAGGAGGCAAGCGAAATTGTGAGTTCAATCGTATAAAATATACTTGAAAGCAAATACTCATTTTTAAATATGCTCCCTTAACATCTGTAGACGTACAAGAACGTGCTGACTCCAAAAATACTGAGTTTTCTTTTCGATAATTTATCGCATCAATTTATAATTTTCTGTAACAACGTATTAAACTGATTTTTAAATGGATTATATTTTTTTTTTTAATTTTAACAGTTTATTTTCGTGTTTTTAAACTCTTTTTTTAAGAGCTTAAAACTATTTTTTAGTGCTTTTTCTGGATGCCCTATACATAACTAATTATATATTACTCTTTAATAAATTATTTAAGCTTAATGTCACTTTTTTATAAAATTAATTTAAATATTTTAATTCTCAATATTTCGATTTCCGTTGGAAATCTTCTTCAGAAAATTTTAACAATAAAATAAAATTTCAGAATTTGACAATAAATGCAAAAATAAAAGATGGAAAAATAAATTTTAAATTTTCAATTGACAAAATTATCATAATAAATTTAAAATTTAAAAATTTAAACAAAAAGGCAAACTAAGTCCCAATTCACATTATACGATTTTAGTCGTTGCGATTATTGCCGTTTCCTCTTTGAAGTCGGTCTGATGTTTACATTGTACGATTTTTGTCGTTACGACTTTTTCTTTTGCAACCGAACTGCAATACATTTTTCGTCAAATGAGAGAACAATGAGAAAACGAATGAGCGACAAAATGAATCGAAGAGTACACTCGCTTGTGTACCGTTTTTAATTCCTCTCTCCCCTCTCGTCCATAAGGTAAGAATCGCAACGATAAAAATCGTATAATGTGAATGGGCACAAACAAAAAAGGAAAAAACAAAATTTAAATGTATTCAAATCCTAAAACCTGTTTTAATATCCCTTTCCGTTAATAGTTAATTTTATTTCATAAGGAAAAATAAAATTTTAAATATATTCATAGCCTTAAACCTATTTTAATGACCCTTTTCGTCAATAGATATTTTTATTTAATAAATATTCAGCTGAGCTCTGCCATCTGAAATTCATTTTACAAACAATGAAGGGCAAATACCTATTTATAATTATCCCTTTCACCAACCTATTTATTTTTATTTAATAAATGTCTATAAACCTGAGCTAAGCCCTCCATATCTTTTTTAAAATTAATTATTTTCTCAAACGGAACATTATTTATCTGTAACATTTCTAACATATTTCTACGTTTCTTAAAAATTTCCGTATTCACAACTGATGTGTTTTTAAAATCAGTTTAATGATAAAAATCCCTACAATGGATTGATAACGCCGTACCAAGGTCCGAATTAGAATTCCTATATTTTTGGACATGTTTATGTCCTGCTTATCTTACTTTCAGTTTTGTCCCAGTTGTTCTTACATACATATTTTTTCCTACATTGTTCATTAGCATTGCCATTTATTGTGGAATCTTATAAACTAAATTCGACATATCTAACTTTTTTAATCTATGCTCAGTTTTTGTGAATAATCTCCCAACATTATTATTCACCTTATGTGCCATTCTTTATTTCCCTTTATTATATATATTCGAGTTTTCTAATCTTTCCGAAAACCCAGGAACATAAGTTAATGACTTATAAATACGTGGTTCCGAAATCTCATCAATATTACGAGATCACTTTATATTGTATTGTCTTACTAATTTGCAAATTAGTTGGTTAGGAAAACAGTTATTCTTCAAAATATTTCCAATAATTTCCTTATTTTTCCTATGAAATCTATTGTCACTAATTGTTAATATCCTATCTATTAGATTACTTGCTGTATTAATGATAATTCTCCTCGGGTGCTTAGAATAATAATTTAAAATTCTACCTGATGAGGTTGGTTTTCGATATCAATCTATCAATAATTTACTTCCTTTCCTAATCACCAAAGTGTCCAAATAAGGAATTGAAACATGCAATTCCTTTTCAAAGTGAATTAAATATTCTGATCAAATGAATTAAACGTTGATAACAGAGTATCTATCTCATTCTCATTAATTATAACAAACAAGTTATCTACATATTGCGTTATAATCTTCGGTTTAATTGTCAATTTTCCTAGACATGTATCTAATAATTTCTCCATAAAAATATCAGCAACTATTGGAGATGCTGGAAAACCCATAGGTAGCCCCTTTTTTGTGCATATAATTTTTTATCTACTATACAGAACTTTATAATTCTCAAAAATAAATCCTTATTAATATTCGTTAACCCTGAAATTTTGTCACAATTTTCCTCAATAATTTTAATTGTCAAGTTAACTGGAATAGTAGGAAATAATGAAACAACATCAATTGATATTAATTTTTCATTATCCTGAATTGTAAAATTTTCCAACTTATGTTTAAATTCTAAAGAATTACTAACACTATACTTAGAATTCTCCGTTATCGTCTTAAGTAAATTCGTAATATATTTATAATTTTTGGTAATCCATATAATCTTGGTGCTACAGATATGAAAGTTTTTAGTTTGTGTCTTTCCACCAATGTTTTCACATTCAATTTAAAAAGTTCTTCAATAAATTTATTGTAAATTTTCTCAAATCTGCTTGTTGGATCTTTTCCTAATGTGTGAAAAGTAGTATCGACACTTAAAATGTTTTCACTTCTAGACATATAATCGCTTTTATTCATAGCTACCGTTGTGTTGCCTTTATCTGCTTTTAAAATCATTCGGGCATGTTTTGTAAATCGAAATGAAGTGGATTTAAAATTGCACAAATTTTGAAAACGACCGTGAAAAGAATGTTCATGAAAATGTTCCTTTTTATATGCTTAATACTTTGAGTACTAATTATGTTTACAAGAACCACTGTTGAAAACCGGATACTCTACAGCCATTTCATAAATAATCGTTTTCAATTCCACTTCATTTCGATTTGAAGAACATGCCCGATTATTTCTATTTTATTTCTAAGAAATTTTTCACTCAATTTTACCTTATTTATTGTAAATCTATCCCTACAATCTAATGACATTTTATTTAAATAATTATCTATTACCGTTACAAAATTCTACCTTTTTATTTCCTGTTGTTCCCTATTTTCTACAGTTTTAATAAAATCTTCACCATCACATATAACTTTTATCAATGGAAAATCCCCTTTATTTACTGGAAGTGCGTGTTTTTGTCCTAAAGATAAAATCCATTGTACGTCCTCTTGTATTGTATATCCCTATCTGTTTTATTTACAAACCAATTCTTATTAAATCTTATTCCTAATTCTTTTCTCCGCAAATTAATAAGACAATCAAACTTTTTCTTATGTATGTAAATTCTCCATCTCAACACCATTCAAAAACTTGCTTATAACATATTTTAGATATTTTAATTCATCTTGGTTGTCCCTTAATTGGTAATGTTTTTGTTTGATTGATGAATTTAGAATCCTGTTTTGTAAGCCTTGTTATTGAAGCATTTGATTTTCCTTGGAAGATTTTTAAAATATTCTTAGTGGAATCTTTGATAAATTTTGGCATAATCCCCTCATTTCGGCATCTTATCAAAAATGTAATTGTTGCCTTACATTTTATTATCCTTTTCCTTACTATTTTGAACCTGTTGATCCATTTCTTATTACCCTCATATCTCTTGAAATCTTGATAATTCATGGTGCTCCGTTCTTTCTTTAATAAATTATAATCCTGTTTCTTCGCCCTTTTTTATTAAATATTATTCTTTAATAAAAATTTAAGCTTAAGGTCACTTTTTTATAAAATTAATTTAAATATTTTAATTCTCAATCAATCAATCAATCTTCTTCAGGAAATTTTTACAATAAAATAAAATTTCAAAATTTGACAATGAATGGAAAAATAAAATGTGGAAAAATAAATTTTTAAATATCAATTAAATATTAACGCCCAAGGTATATTTACACAAGGTAGACTCATTTGGGAGTGTAGACATGCTGCTCTATAAAAATAACCGTGTGGAACGGAATTGTCAAAATTGTCTTCATATAAATTTAACGCACACATGTACAAATTTTGGCTCATATACACGGAATTTGACATTGGTGTTCCAACTTAGGTAAACAGCTGACAAACATATGGGCCAACGAGTTTACCTTGTGTAAATATACCTTGTTAACGCCCGTATTTATAAAATTTTTTTTAATTTAATAAAGGTCTACAAAACAAATTTTTTATGAAAATTTGCCTTAATAAACTTTTATTAAATTTAATAATCGTTTATAAATACGGGGGTAAGTATTTAAATTAATTCTATAAAAAAATTATCTTAAGCTTAAGTAATTTATTAAAAAATAATATTTAATAAAAATGATCGAAGAAACAGGATTATAATTTAAAACTAATTATAATTATTTTAAACCGAAATTATTAACAATTAAGTGAGGCGTATGAGCAATATTTATTTGTGTTCAACAATATTCAAACATGGTAAAGGGTGGTTAATTTTAAGGGCCGATGTTGAATGTAAACCACACCTAAACGTCAAGTTTTTTTTCTGCATTTCATTAAACATTTCTCAACTTCAGTCTTTTTCAATTTTAACCATTGAAAAATACACAATCGAGCAACGCGTTCAAGTTATTCAGGCTTATCATGAAAATGGGCGTTCAAATCAAAATACATATCGTGCACTTCTTGATTCAGTGATGAGGCACATTTTACCCTCAGTGGATTCGTCAATAAGCAGAATTGCCGAATTAAGGCGAATGATAATCCAAGAGTGATTATCAAAAAACCAATGCACCAACAAAGAGTGACTGTTTGGTACGGTTTATGTGCTGGCGGCATCATCAGGCCGTATTTTTTCAAAATGAGGTCGGTCAGGCAGTTACTGTGAATGGTGTTTGCCATCGTGTTATTATAACGAGTTTTTTATTTCTCGAATTGGAAGACATGGACGATATGTGGTTTCAACAGGACGGCGCCACTTACCACACAGCTAACGAAACAATGGCTCTTTTGCGCGACAAATTCAATCGCCTTGTTATCTCACGTGGTGGCGATGTCAAATGGCCATCAAGATTATGTAATTTGACACCGTTGGACTTCTTTCTTTTGGGGTTATTTGAAGGAAAAGGTGCTCTTCGATAAGCCAGCATCAATTTAAGAGCTAAAGGATGGGATAATTCGGCACATTAACGGCATAGGACCTCAATTATGCCTCAGCGTCATCGAAAAATCGAGCCATACCAATATTATCATAATAAGAAAATTACAATTATCGGGCCTGTTCTGGAAATCACGTGCTTTTAAAAATCAAACGTGGAATTTGGTGATCTTCTGGACATCACACCATTTTTGTGTAACTCTGTGTGCTTTCGGCAATTGAAAATCACAACGAAACACACAAAAATGGAACACCAAAATATCACACGTGTAATTTTTAAAGGCACATGGGATTTAAAATAACGTGATTTGAATTACAGTGACTTTCAGAACAGGCCTTTATTTCCTAAATAATTTGTGTTTTATTCAAAATCAACATCGGCCCTTAAAATGAAACCACCCTTTACAAAAAACCCAAACATATTTTTTTCAGACCAGGCGTGTACTTTCTGTATTTTCTACTGCTAGTGGTGATTACGGTCTACTTAGTTTGGCATTCCATGTGAAACTTTTGCAATATTCATCTAACACCCCATTACGTACATGGATGTATATTTTTTGGGATTCTTGAGTAATTTAAAGTCGTATGAACCATGTTCATCTATCTGTCTGTTAAAATCACGAATACTTTTGAACGGCTCAACAGGAAGAAAAAAACTTTGATTTAAAATTTTTACTAGTTTGCCTACACATTGAAATCCAGCACAATCGGTACAGTAGGTAGAGAGTTATGAACCCAAATGTGAACCAACTAACCTAAAAATGTATATTCTGTTTATAAAGAACTAGCATACATAAATTGTTGACGAAAGGCACCGATTGTTATTAAAAATTGCAGAAATTTGTCGTAAAAGACTTTATTTTTTACGGATTATTCAGTTCATTTTTTGATAGTAAATTTATATAAAATAACTAAAAATTCATTTGCTTTTACGTGGCTTTGTTCATTCGTGGCTGAATTTTTGGCAGTAAAAATTAAATGAACTTTTCGTTACTTTAAATTACATTGTCATTTAATTTTACATAAAGAAGAATTTAACTTAATCAACGGACAATATTAACTGCAACTGACAATCCGTATTAATATGCACTTAGTTTTTTAAATAACTGTTAGAATCAGTTAAAAATAAATTTGCTTGGAATTTTAAATGTTTGTTTATTTAAAAATAACTGAACGGAATACTTCTTAAATAAACTTCAGTCCGTTACTGTAATAATATTGTGAGTGTAATAAAGTGAACTCACAAGCGCATCTGTTTGCATTGATTTTCCTCGTGGTGTGACGTTGAGAGTCTTTTTTTTTTTTGTATATTTCCTTTTTTTAATAAGGCATTTTGACATTCGACGTCTTAATTCTAGCAACAAAATGCCTGTTGTTTTTGTATTGTTGCATTGTTGTACAAAATTACCGAAGGGGTTTGAATTAGGAATGGGCAAAAAATATCGATATATCAAAATATCGATATTTAAAAAAATATAATCGATATATATCGCCGATATTTTAAATACCGATATATCGATGTATCGATATTGAAATACGACTATCGAATTCGATATTTTTTAAAGTCAGTCTTCATTAAGAACTCAAAATTTTAGCCGTTTTTCAAACAATATGTTTTTTAAGAATTGGAATCATTGCATGCATCATATGTTTTTTTTAAACAAATATGAAGATCTAAAATAATAGGCATTTATAAGAAGCAGTGCCGGATACAAGCAGATTGTCTGGAGTGCAAAAAAACAGAGAGTGCTCCTGATGTCCATATCTGATGATTACTGGTTTGACTAAAACCAGTTGGTACTTTTGGGGTGCAATTGAAATTTTAAGGAAAGTTGGTACTTCCATGACTTATTTACTTCCATTTAAATTTTTCGTAATTTATTTTTTTTTTTGTTATGGTTTTTTTGAATTCTTCCCTTTTGTTTTTGTTATAATTGAATTTTTTGTTTTGATTAAATTTTTTTGTTTTTATTAATTTTTTTAAATAAAATGAAACAATAAAAAGTAACAATGTAATTACATATAATTAATTTGTTCATACATATGTTTGTACAAAGGTATACTGAATTTTTTAATATGGTCATAGTTTCAGCAAAATACGTTCGATATATCGATATATCGATATTTTTGAATTAATAAATATCGATACTCTAAAAAATATCGATTCGATATATATCGATATATTTTTTCAACTTGCCTATCCCTAGTTTGAATTGCTTATAATTTTTTTATTATAATTTTTTTTTTTTTTTTTTTTCAGTATTTTGTAAAGAAGACTTGGGGAATTTAAAATGAGCAGAACTCAATTGAACAATTGAACGGCGAAAAGCAGAAGAAAATTATAATTTTATTCATATTTTAATTATGAGCGACGAATCCCATTTCCAATTTTTTAATAAGCAAAACTGCAGGACATGAGCTTTGGAAAATCCGAGAGTAGCTCAACAGCGAGAATGACACCCACCTAAGTGTACGGTTTGGTGCGGACAATGTTGGAAAATTTTGTAAGGCCAGGCGTGGAAAACCATCCTCAAGTATGGTTCCACCAAGATGGAGCTACAGCGTACACTGAAATGGACACAATGGCTCTTTTACAGTACATCTTTGGTGACCAAATTATTTCGCGTACAAGTGCTTTTAATTGGCTTCCGCGTTCACCGGATTTAACCGCCTCATTCTGTTTTCTTTGGGGTTATTTGAAAGGAAAAGTCTACATTAATAAGCCTAGAACCATCCAGCAATTAAAAAGCAATATGCGCGACGAAATAAACAACATAACACCTGAAGTTTTACGAAAGTTTATGGAAAATGTGTTGGAAAGGGCACGAATTTGCGAAGCAGAAAATGGCCACCACTTGCGAGATATTATTTTTCATAACTAAACCCATTTATATACTGTATTAAAAAAAATAATAATTATTTCTTAAATAAAAAGTTATAACGAATTCAAGCCCCTTCGTTAATTTTGGGCCATCCTGTTGTACTGAGGTCACTTTATTAATACATTTTGGTTTTTATTAAAAAAAAAAACTTTGAAAATTAATAAAATTTAATATTTCTGACTTGAGCTTAAATAAATAGATTTTAAAAACAATTATAAAACAGTTTAAGTCCAAGAATCATACACTGAATTTTATTTAACAAATAAAAGGGAAAATTATATGGTTTATAACTAAAAACCATGATCATGACACAATCAGGTATGTGATGGAAATCGTTTTAGAAAACAAAACAATTTAAATTCGATAATATCGTTTTAAGTATTTTAAAAACTTAATTCTTTTAAGTTTTATACTAGTTAGACTGCGTTGTACAATTAAAATTTAGACTTTAAGCCAAAAATGGATTTGCTGGTATTTGGTACTTGAGTACTTTAGTTTAACTTTACAAAATATATTTATAACAAATATTCTTTTTACGTTAAAAAAGTTATTGTTGGAATAAATTTTCTTATTAAAATGTTTAAAAATGTTGTTAGCAAATACATTTTTTTATACAGTCAACAACAGATATAACAAACTATGACAATAATCTACACTTGTTGACGGACGCATTGAATTTAATTCAAAATTTTATACAAATCATACAAATGTTAAACCCGAACATGGTTAAAGCGAATTTGGATGGTTTTAAAATTAATTAGAAATCGGGTCGATAAGCCTGTGAATATTCACATGAAACGCCGCCAGTTTTTGTATGCACTGGTACATCTGCTCAAAAACAATTTCTCTTATTTTGTCTGAAAAATACAACATGAAATGCAAATATTCTGCAAGACTCTCTATAAATAATTTGCCGACTTAAGTAAATATACCCATCATGCTTAATATTGTTTTGTAAGTAAATTTATTTAGTGGTTTAATTTTCTCTGAGTTCCTGCTGAAGACAATTAATTAACTTCAATATTCCTCTAGATCTACTCGGAACTTCGCACCACTTCTACAGTGTTTTCAAACTAATTATGCAAACGCTGACCCCTTAAGGAGATTACGCAAAACTTTTATTGATTTCTATAATTTTATTGATTACCCTGTAAACGTTAATATTTTAAAACGTAACATCATTTTGTTCTTGAATGTAAACCATCAGTTAAGTATCCTTATAAAATGTACATTATTTTATTGGTCTGTAAAGATTTTTGTCCAAAGACCGTGATTAAATAAATGAAAATAAAAAAACTATGTCCAACATTTCTCATAGCATAATTTATGAATTTTTGCTGCACCTACAAATTTGTCAAACAATGGCGTTTGTGGTCGAATGGGAGTTAATGCGGCCTTCATTTTGCGAAAAGTGATCATTTAAAATCTCTCGTACTTTCAATCTTTGATCTGCCAAAACCATATTCTTAATTTTTGCCATTGTTTTGGTTGCAGAGACATAAACGAAAAGTCCAAAATTTTGTTATCCTCTTTTTTACCATTAAAATTGATGGTACAGAATTTCCATCAGGGTTACCGTTCGCACATAAGGTCGTTTTATAAAAATAAAGTCGCAGGAAAAAGTCGTTTGAGAAAATAAAAGTCGCACATCTTTTTTTAACGTTTTTTTTTAAAGCATAAAACAGTCAGTTGAATTTTTTCATTTTCAGAAGCCTTTTTTATATTATTAATGTGTTTTCCATGCCACTAAAAGCTGTTTACAAACACTGCAAAAGACCGCTTTGACTCCATGCCTTGGTTAAGCCATTTATACTTCATTTCCCAGTATTTCGAATGGTATCATCAAATATAACGTTTCTTGGACGGACCTGCATTCATTGACTCTGCGGCTAAAAATAATTTTGTAAAATGAGCACTGCAAACACCACAAATTTTTATTTTAAAAAGTTTTTTTGCTAAAACTATTCTTTGAAACTTTGAGAAAAATTTCTTAAATACATTGTATACATGAGAAGGTTGCAAAAATATAATGAAATTTTAACCAAAGGAACAATTATCTGTGAATTGCTTTTAAATTTTGGCGACATTGTTTTGACGATTTTTTTTTTATAAAATTTATAATTTATTGCAAAGTAAATGTTTTTTGTGAGAAACTTACAAAAAAATGGTAAAAATTAAAAAAAGTCCCAAAATTCGGTGATAAAAAGAGTCTCACAAAAAGTGGCAGCCCCCTAATAAAGGGTCAAATAGCGACTTTAGTCGGGCGAATGATTACCCTGGTTTCCATAGCATTTATCGAGCATAGCGATGGTTGTTTTTTCCGATTAAATTATGCTTGATGGACACTTGAAATTCACTATTTTCCATTTGTAATAGCATCAGTAATGGCTGTCTAACGCATACTAAATAACGGCGATTATTGTTGGCCTTTCAGTTAAAAGGCGGGAAATTCGAAAATTCACGTGCCTATCAAAATTTATTTACCATAAATAGTTCAACAAAATATCCACAGTTCTAATTATTTTGGGAAATATTTATAAAGCAAACAAACTGACTTCATTATAACCAGGATGTACTGTTTGTGGAAAACGTATAAATCAATAAATATTTATGTATGTATGTATAAATAAGAAAACTATTTCAATAACATCATCTACAATAAAATGGAAAAAATCTAAGCTGAATTTAAATTTATGTAGTAAATCGAAAATATATCAATGTAACAAATTTTAATCTTCTGCTGGTTTGCGTAAAATACATAAAACATTTCAACTGACGTTCATTATTATTCATGTATACTTCCTCTATACGACAGCAATCTCAGAAGTTTATGTTGAGTAATAAAATTTTTTAAATTTCTGCCCTGTTTCCAAAGCAGTTTAACATTCTCTTATTGTCAAAGCAAAATTCAGTTTCGATTTTGTATTTTCTTAAACTTTTGGCAAAAATGTGCCAAGAACTTTTATTGAATTGCATTGACATTCAAAAGCTTTTTATTGTTTTTAAGATCTATAAATTTATTTAAGTTTCATTAACAAAAAATGCCAAGCTTTTTAAATTAACAAAATAACTTCACTTTACTATAAGTATGATATCAAATAAGACAGCTTTAGATAATAATTTTAAACAACTTTACACTTGACCCTCGTATACACATATACATATGTATATGTTTGTAAATACATAATCCTTAAAATAGATCTATACGATTATTGTTCAAGTGGCTACAAACAGAAAAACATGACCAGCCAGTTTAGCCAATTCTTCCTAAATAGCCTCATCAAATATGTGGCAAACAAATAATTCAAACCCAAAAAAATAATTCTCGAAAAACAAACACACAAAATGTCTAACAAGATAAATGATTGAAAAGCCTCTATATATTAATCAAGCAAAAAGGAAAGTTAAAAAAAACCAAAAGTGAGAATGGATCTGTATAAATGTGTAAAATTCCTTGAGCATTATATGCTGACAAATTTTTTGACTGATGATATGGTTTTGGGCTTTTTTTTTACTCTCTCTGTCACTTCTCCCTCTTAACGCTTTCAAGTGCTGAAATCGTTAACAAGAGCAACAAATTGCTTTTTTCTTTTCTAGGAATTTTTTTGTTTTGTTCTACTATTTTCGCTTTAAAAAAATTTTTTCTTTTTCCTTTTTCTATTAAGCCAAAATGATGATTGCACTAAAATACTTTATTCAATACTAATACAGCAATAAAAAAAAAGTGACAACAACAACAATTACCAACAAAAACTAAAAGAAAATCCCAATAACAAATAGAAATTGAAAGGTTTATTTGTATAGAGAGTAAAAGCATTAAGTATCCTACAAAAAGAGAGTATGCATAAGGATAAGAAGGTGAATGTTTGATTTAAGCTTTTTGTTATACGCCGCACAGAAGGACAAATTCAAAATTTAGTGCGACAAAATTATTTACTTCATATGGATTCAATAAATTTTATAAAAACTTTGTACTGCAAGGTATTTAGGGTCGCTGATTACTAATCTGATGTCAGTTTTTAAAAATTCAAAATGGCGGGTCTAATATGCCGTCCAATTTTTAAAAAATCTATTGAATTTGCTAAAAACCTATTACACGGGATTTTTGATGTCAGTTTTTAAAAGTTAAAAATTCACCCAATGAAGTTATTTTGTAAGAAGACGGCACTGAATGAAAAATTTTGCTATTGCGGTTCTATTATTTACACTTTAGTAACGTAATTCCCCTTTTTAAATTTTTTTCGTAGCAGTTTAAGTATACATCAGTGGTGCACACAAGTATTTTGTGACGAGACTGCAAAGAATGTAAAATTTAGCGAATTAAAAAAAATTTATTTGCATGTAGGATTTTCAGAATTAGGTGTACTACCTAAGAAAAATAGGCTCTATTTATTGAAAGGGGAAAGGAGGTACCAGCACTTGACTTATTTACACTTACTAGTTGTTGTAGTTGTTTTTTTTTTTAACTTAAAAGGAAAAGTCGTGGAATTTTTTTTGTAGAGTATACTATACCTACACTACATATAATTGTTATTTTAATAATAACTGCAAATTAAATTAGATACCTGATGCTTAAAAATATATTTAAAAAACTTTTAACTGTAAATTTACAAAAAATTGTCGAGTGCAGCAACAATAAACGCTATAGATGCTGCTGACAGGTATAAGTGCGTGTAACAGATAATAATACTTTTCACGCACGTATAGACTAATGTGATGCTGCAAAAAATAAATATTTATAGGTTTATTGCGTACTGGTATAAAGAACATATTCAGTGCAATAGCGGTTACATTTAACAAAATCCAAAATTCCATTTTTTCGCCGTAATTCGGTTATTTGTCCGTGTGTGCGCCAGTTAACAGTGGCATAATTTATTAATAAAAATTGCAGCCAACAAATTGTAGTTTGTAGCATTTTTATTAATTTAGGTTCAATGTATGGTTAGAAAGAAATGGCAGCCAGTTCTCAACCGACACAATTAGGCCTATTGGTTTATTGTTATACCATGGAACTATATTTAACCCCCTAACTCGCAAAAGTATAGATAGCATATTAGCTAGTCGCCTTTTACCAGCGCAGGACAGTGACACAGGCGGTATTTCAAGTTCTCTTCGCCTATCGCTCACATTAAGCGTACGTTTTAATCATGGCCAGAACGTGAATTTATCTAAACATGAACGTCCTCTTCTGGGTGAAGACAGTCCAAGAGATATGTGATCTAGTCCCGTAGCAACACATGCAAACTTTTTCTGCTTGAGAAGCGAAAACCCAGGCTACTTACTGGCCAATTTACGAGGCACTGCGGTCTTAGATACCATCAGCTTGAATTGGGTAATGTTAGTACCAAGGTGTACAGATTTTCTGAGGTTGATGACGAAACGTCAGAATATCTGCTCCGCTGCTGTCCCGCCTTGGGGACTACCAGGCGGAAATTTTTTGTGGGTTTCTTTGGGTCGTGATTCTACTGGCCTTCTACTTCTATTTTAGCTATATATCTATCTATTTTTTTATCTATCAATCTATACCTTCAATCAGTGTTCTCAGTCCACTATTTTCCAAAAGTTTTTTAAAAAGAATTCAAAAAAGAATTCAATTGGTTCTTTTTTAAGGCAAAATTGAGAGTTTTTTCGAGCAGATGGACAATAACGTTTCCATATAATGGTTACCTCCAATCATGTTATAGTTAAATATGACCATAATAATTGATTAGTTTTATATAAACAATAGTATTTTCCTCTTTGCCAAGAAGTATGGTTGAAAAACAACCATTCAATTATAAGTGTGAAACATATTTTTATTACTATTAACCAAAACATGCTCGAAGGCAACACAAATATGGTTGTGGATTCTTGACGGAGGATTTATTTAACCAAGATATCGTTGCCGGTGACAACTAACTGATTTAATTAAACAACTTATGTTTAAAACTTTTTGTTTAAACTAGTTTTGGTGGAGGTGACCATATAGTTTACCAATTTGCTTGCCACTTGTGGTAGTGAAGCGTATAAAAACTCCAGAAAGACCCTGAAGGCATATGTAGAGGAAAGGGTACAGAAAGTCTAGAAAACTCCCACATATCTCATGAAAATAAGAAAGTATTTTAAAAATTTTGTTCTACCAATTTCTCAAGCTTAACGCCACTGTGAGTTTTCAAGAATGTATTCGAATCATGATGATGAAAGTAAACAACAGAAAAATAAATCGAAGTGTCAATATGATTTGACCTGGAATGGGATTTTATGTTATATTTCATTCACAAAACAAACAAAAAACAACACTTCCCACAAAAAATTCTATTTCTCAAACGAGTATGTAGTTGAACGTAAAGCAGGCACGACCGAACTTGAGTACATATTCAAAGTGAAAATAAAAGAAAAACCTTGCCGATAATAAACATGATTTGAAAAGGGGTTTTTTCTAGTCCTTGTTATAGCAAACATGTAGTGCATACATATATAAATTTAATAATGCTTGTTTGTTAAAAAAAATTATTAAATTCAATGAAAATCTTATATCAGTGTTGCCAATGAATTAATTTATTAAAAAAAAAACAATTTGTGAAAAGTATGTCCCTTAAATTTTTTCTGCGGTAAAGTCTTGATATGTTAGCAGCATAATATCGAGTCATTACCGCACAAAAAGCTTAAGCGACCAAAACAAAATTTTACAGGAGAAGGTTTTTTTATTTTATTTCATAAAAATTTTGTATGAAGGTTGTCGCTTAAGATTAAATTATTTTTTGTGCTATAAAATTGTAACGGTACCTTATGTGATCATGATATTTTATGTGATAATGCAAGTGTTGCCAATTATTAAGAAAAACAAAAATTTAAAATGATGTCGCTTAAGCTTTTTTTGCGTTATGTACTCGATATGTCTCTGCTTTCCTGATAAGACTTGCTCAATTGTTATTAACTCTTTCCTAATATGAGTTTATTATTATTTTTAAGAATTCTGTTAATTACAATTTAATAAAATTCTAATACTCAACTGTTATTAAACTTCTCAATCAATCATATTGGACAGATCTGTTTAGCCAAAAAATTTAGGTAAACATGCAGCAGGTGTGTTATAATATTAGCATAGTTTTTTTTAGCTTTCCACAAATTCCAGGAAAAAGATACCACACATACATACATACATACTACATGTATAATGTAATATAAAACATTGGTATTTCTAGGCTAGAAATACAATAACAAATGTTTCCGGTTGGCTGAGTAGCATGCAGGAATTTTTTTTAATTTTTGTTTTTGGAGTAAGCGTGAATATAGCAGACCTGTAAAAGATTGTAATCGATCGAATCGAATTTTACGTCAATTCTTATATAAAAAAATGATTGCAATCGATTTGATTGCAATTACTTCTTTAAAATAAATCCAGTAATTTCAATAAAAATTAAATCAGAAACCGAATCTTTGCTCTCTGGCACTTTTTTTAATTCGGCCCTTTCGAGAAGTTAACGGTTAAACCTGTTTTTTTAGAACTTTTTTGTTTTCTTATCTATCTTTATCCCAATTGATCAGCTTGCTTATTTATAAGCGAGATGGACGAGGGGAAAAGAAACGAGAACTCAGCTCGATTTACTCGTCATATCCGTTTTATTTTCTTATTCGTTATGTAAAAAACGCACACATATGTGTGTACTCTATCAAAAAGGAAAATTTCAGCAAAAAGGCAAGCATTGTGTGAAAGCCGAAGCTGATTTAAAGAAAAAATTGTGATAAGCTTATCAATAAGACTTGCAGCGTGTGAATTGGGACGCATTCCGAATACATTTGAAAATTTCAAATATATATATATTTGGTAAATTGGAATGTCTTAAGAGTTAAAATCTTATATATTTTTGGTACTTTTTTACAAAATATTTTTGTGCATTCATTAACATAAACTTATAAATTTATGGGCTCATACAACAATATTGAAATATTTGATACTTAAAAGGTTAGAAAAGGGGAAATAAGGGAAATTATATTTCATTCTTTTTCATTCTACAAGAGGTACTTTTGGAATTTTCTCTAATTTTAAACTAAGAAACAACAAAATGAAATACAAACAATTGTACCATGATTTCCATCTCTGATTTGTTATGTCCTTAGTATAAATAATCTTTTCAGTAGTTTGACATGTGGAAATTTTTTATGCTAAATCAGATTGACATTTTGTCGAATATTTATAGCACGTTTACAAAATTGTCAAACAGGTCCTTTCTTTAAGCAAATAACATTCATTTATTATTATTTAAGGATTTAATAAATTACTATAAATTATAAGAAAATCAAAAACTAGATAATGTAATAAATTACAAGTAGGAATTTTACAAATAACCCTTTTTTGTAGTTTTATACATTAATCAAACTCTTATACTTATATCTACAAAAAAAAAATCAACTAATTTTTGCTTCTTTTTCAGCACTCCGAAGGGCCTTGAAGATGTTTCCTCCTACCCTACACTATTTGCTGAGCTACTGGGTGTAGGCTGGTCAATTGAAGATCTAACAAAATTGGCGGGGGGAAATTTTTTGCGTGTCATGCAGCAAGTGGAAAAAGTGCGTGATGAAAAGAAAGTCGCCGGCGTGAAGCCATACGAAGATCATCCAAATTTTCGTGCCGAAGATCCTTACAATTGTACTTCCAGTTAATCGTATGTGGGTATTTAGACTCATTAAAACAAGGTTGTTTTTTAATAGCAGTCGATTTCTAATTATTATTAGTTTTTTTTTATACATTCGACTGCATTTTAATTTTATGATAATATAAAAGATCATCTGGATGATCATGAAAAAAGTCTGGGCGTTAAAAAATATTATAATGTTTTTTGTATTTTAGGCAAACGAAGATGAAATATTATATACACAACATGCATACATATACCAATTAAAATTTTGGCATTAGATTAATTTAAAAACAAAAATAAGTTTTAGGAAATGTATATTTGCAAAAAAAAAAAAAAAAAAAGAATAAGAAAGGGTTAAATATTAAAAACTAAACGTGAAAAGTGAATAAAAAGGAAGGTATTTAGCAAAAGAATTTTTTTTTAATTTTTTTGTTTAAGCACTACATATAAACAAAGTTTGAAAGTCTACAACATTAACTTATTTTTATAAATATTTTCTTTAAAAATTTTATGGAATGAAAATTTTTTCAATACTTTGGAATTTACGTCAAAAGGGACAAGTGACAAATAATGGCCATATTTATTTTCAAGTTATATTACAGTCAAAATTCTCTTTTTAAAGTGTTACATTCTATAATGGAGTCAATCCCAACCAGAAATTAAAATGTATTTTACCAGTATTAGTTGGTTTTCACAAGTGTTGTCAACCCTACTGTTTTTAGAAAACAATTGCTACAAATGGATAAAATGTGGCTTAAAAGATTTCATTTTAAAAAACGCTTCAATATTAACACAAAGCTAAGAAAATTTATTTATTACATGTTAAAAACATGTTAAATTAATAAAAAGAACTTTTAATTATTTCATAAAAAAAATCCGAGTTCTCACTATAAGCTGAAAACACCCTTTCAGTAATTCTTGATTAAGAGTTGTCAAAAGTTTAATAAATTGCACCAGTAAACAAATTAATAATATCAACTAAAAGTTTAATTCACTTGATTAAGCGTTTAATTCCCATGATTAAACTTTTAATTATACTTGATTTAATTTTTGATTAATGCTTGAATTTGTAAAAACTTTTGTAGAATTATTTTCTGTGTATTGACATTGCCAGCAAACAGTTCCCAAAATAATGAACAAAAGTGGCGACTTGCTGATACTTGATTCCTGCAGGGATGCTATATAACTTTCTTTGATTGGAAGTTAATAGACTACGGATGAAAATTATTAATTTATTTCATATTAAATTTTTGGGATTTTTGTTGACTTCGTGTTACTTATGTGTTAATAAACCCTATTCTTTTTAAGCCCATTAATATATTTGGGTCCGCCATTTTTTTTCGCATAAACACATCTTAAATACCCCTTTATTGATGAATTTTGGACTCGTAACGGCCAACTTGTTTAAATTTCTTTCAAAGGAAATACTTTTTTAAACCTTAAAATAAAATTGGCAAAATAGTTTTCATTTCATATAACAACAATAAGATTTCAAGACTTTGTACACTTGGTTTCATTAAAAGTACTTCTATAAAACACTACACACTGAAAATAAAGAAATACACGCACAATGAAAATTTAACACAATCAAGAAAACCTTTTTTAAAAACATACACTTTATCTCTATCTTTGTATTTCACACAAAAAAAAATAATTCAATTTTGTTTTTACAATAAATAAAAAGCTTGGACCAAAATATATAAAACAAAACACAACAAACCCGTATTTAAGCATATATTAAATTGGTTTATATTTTATATAAGTTAATTACCACCAGAAACACACAGTGGCGTACAATTAAAAACCAAGACGTAATAAATAAGTCTGTGGTAATAATAAAAAAGAGCTTAAGTCCATTTTTTAGTTTTATAGGAGAGCAAAAATTGTTAATATTTTTGATTAATGGTTTAATTAAAAATTTCTTAAACGAGTTGGAATTTGTTAGCTTTTAAACAGAGATCCTGACGTAAAATTGTCGTAATCGAAGTGACGAAAAACTTTTTTTACATAACAATTCTAAATAAAAATAAGATGACAGTAAAGCTAAAGTTCCACATCATGCGTTACACGCCTTTTCGCAGCCTAGGCAGCTGTTAAAAAAGTAAAGTCTGTTTTGCTTTACGTAGCAAGTAACATCCACACAAGTGTAAGATGAATTAAGGCGTTGAATGCCAAAAGTAGGTTTACTTTCTACTTTTGTAAGCGTCACAAGCAGCGTTGGAATTAATCAGATGATTTTGACAAATGAAACTTTTTTGTCAACTTGTGGTGATGACTCATAAAAAGAGTTGCATGAAACTTGAAGCGTAGAACGCAAGTAGGGTATAAAAATCATGCAATGAATGGAAGACGCGTCCTATGGACTTCAACATAGCTTGTCTTGTACGGATACTTTCGTACTTAAACCCTTAATTCTGGAGGGCACTTGCATGGCGGAAAGAATGAATTGATTTTGCTTATTTTAAATATTTTTATACCATTTATACTTAAGAATATTTGGTCCACCTAGCTCGTATAATATAGGCGCTACTATAAAAACATATATAACAACCTGTGCCCTATCATATCTGGGATCTTTGGAAAACCTATTTGTAATACACAGGGTCAGAAGGAAATCGTTAAAACAACTTCGCTACTCATAAGAACCCCGAATGTATTTACTTTATGAGGTCTAAGATCCATATTTTAGAAATTATTAAGGAAATGATTATGTACTCCTCCCATCTGTGGTGAAGGGTATAATGATGTACAGAAGGTCCTTTTAGATAAAACAAATAATGAATTTAAGGCAAATAAGTCTCTCATTTATACAGAAGAGAACTTTCCGCGGCAAGTAAATCATATTTTCTTATGTTATCTTTTAAAGCCATTCGCAAATAAAATTAATAAGGTGGGTCCAAAAAATTGTTTTCTCTTCTCGACTTCTAATAGCGTAAATATGTTTTATTTTTGTCTGCATTTGACCTCTGTAAAATATTATTAATGAATTTTTATTGAAAGAGTCCGCGCTTTGTTAATTTTTGAATATAACAACAATAGTATTGTATTGTATAAAAGCATATTACTGTATTTGAAGTTCGTGGAAATAGTGTCAGAAGCATCCATGTCTCTATGCGGTAAAAAAAACAAGAAAATGTTCAAAAAAATACGAAACTTGAATCAAGACGAAAAATTCCCAGATTTGACAGTAAACAAGATTTTGTGACAAAAACATTATTCTATTTTTTTATGTTGTATAAAAAACAAAGTTTTAATTTTTTTCAAGTTTAATTCAAAATGTTTTCAGTTTTAATTAATAATAATTGATAGTAAATGATATATTAAAATTTAAAAAATTAAGTTTTTTTACAAATAAGTTTAATTCTTAGGAGCTCCTTCGCGGGCTCTAGATGCTACTTTTTTTAACGTAAGGCAAAAAAAAATATTGCTATTAGAATAGGATTCGAGAACTTTTATTTTCTCTCATACACCAGCGACCTAATGAACAATTCTGAAAATACGAAACGGCTTGATTTTAATAAGTTCATATTATTGCGAGTTTACTGTTTTGAAATAAATTTTTAAACGTTAACACTGCATGCAATGTTTTGAGTCTTCAATTATTTTTAACTCTCATCGAAAAAGTGAGTCTTATTTCGTGCCTCACATAGTGATAAGAATTTATGTTAAATTTCTGCATAGCGTTACCTTAAACGCAAAACGCTCTAACTAACAAAAAATCAAAAACCGACTTTTTTACAAATTCCGATGTACACTGATGAGATAAGTGTTCGAAAGATTTTCGGTAGATTTCTGGAAGACACAAAGGCTAATAGTGTTTGTGTAGTAAATCATTACAAAAAATAATAAAAAATTCGAGCACAAAAATAAAACTGTTCTTTTCCAACTCAACAAAAAGATGGGAACATTTAATTCCATTCGGTTGTTTTTTAAACCCACAAACTTCATTGTGTTCTGTTCAGCTCTTTAGTTTTCGTTTGTTTCAGTTGTGCTTAGCGCCTGTTTGGCTGGTAAAAAAACCAAAATTTTTTTACACAAACAAAATACACATACGAAACAAAACAAAAAGCGAGCAAAACAATTTTACACAAACATGTACACACACAAGCTATTCGTGCTGTGGTCGTTGATAAAATTTTATGTTTGTTCATTTCTTCATTAATGTAAAAAAGAAACATTTTAGAACATTAAAATATAATGTTTGTCTTTAGTATCACTACAATCGTTCTGCTTTTTTACAAAGAACCGAACACTATTAAATGTTCGGCTACTTCTTAAAAATAGTTAAGAACGGTATAAAACATTGTGTTCGTCTACACAAACACAAAAAAAAGTTGATATTGTTCCTAATTGTGTGAGCCGAACGCTAAATAATGTTCTGTTAATTTTCAAACACTGGATGAGATACATCGGAATTAATAATAAAGTTTAAAATTTGTTGTTAGTTAGAGTGTTGTGCGTTTAAGGTAACAATACGTATGCGTTATAGATAAATAAGGTCTAAATTTGGTATAAAACATTTATAAAGCGCGAATTGTCAGGTAACTTGAAACTTTTTCCAGCCTTCCTGTAATGAAAAAGTCTGGGAAACAATAGCGCTTTAGACACATTTACAAAATTTCAAATTCTCCCAAGCCATGTAAAAGTCATAACGATAATTTGGAAAACTACAGTTTTATTCATATTACAATTTGTTCATCTAATGGTACGACACTCATCAAAACCAAAAAATAAAAATATTTAAAAACCGAAACATTTTTTTTCTATTGTTATTTACAAAACACAAGCTAAAGACAACTTAAAAATAAACAAGCAAATAATTTTATTAAAAAATTTAATAACAAATAAAAATAATAAAAAAGGACATACATACATATCAAATTTTAAGTAAAAACTTTATTTCAGTTTCATTTAAAATAAAGTTGTTTTTCTAATCCAACCAAAACTATTATTAATGCTAATTTACAATTAATTAAACCTATTAAATTTTTAGTTAAAATTAAACAAACCAAATAAATAACGAAGTATATAAAAAGGGAAATAATTACACTTAAATCTAAAAAAAAGGGAATAAATTTTGTAAATATACAAAATAAAATATTCATTTATACATAAATACATATATTATAAATATAAATTAGTTTAATCTTACCTTTAAATACAAATTCAACTTAATTTTATAAAAAAAAATTAAAGAATAATAATTGTTTTTATAGTTTTAGTTAAAACTAACTTTTGAAACTTTAGCTTTCTAAGTAAATAATTTAGTTAAATTCCTTTAGAAAATTTGTAAATTTCTATTTCTATTTATTAAGAAAAAACCCCCCTCAAAAAAAAATCGATATAGCGTAAAGTTCTACTAAAATTCGTTTATAAGTAACAAATCGAAAATGAAGACAAAATTTAGAACTTTGTTTTGCATCTCTTCCCTGCCTGCCGTCATCCAAGAGGCAAACCAACACTCCCATGAAATGAAATGAAGTGCATGTGAAACAAAGTTTTCTGAAGAAAATTGTAAATTTAAAAACGTCTTCATTTAGCTGGTAGTTTAAATTAAGTTAGTTGTAAATGTTTGTATATTTATACCTTTTTAGTTATATGTTAATAGTAAAATCCTAACTAAATAAGTTTTCCAGTACTAAGTACTCAAGTAAATTTAGATAAATAAATTATAAACAAATAAAAGATATAATGAATTGTAAGAAAATAGAACATAAACATAAACCTGCACAGTGGATTGTATATCTTTAGCAAAATTATTATTATTTATATTAACATATTAATTAATAATTATATGTTATTTAAAAATGAAATTACAAATAAATATTAAACAAGCAGGAGTCTTAACCCATGTTACTGCACTGATAGAAAAGACATTTTAATGCTGATGTATTTTGACATCAGTACTATGACTAGTGTCTTCGCTTTTGACCTAATGACACTTTTCATCATTGTCCTTACCGTTACTTGGCTAAATTTTCATCAGGGACAAACATTTTAAAATTATATCATCAATGGGATGACACATCGGTATCACAGAAATTACAAATGGGAGCCAGTATAACAAAAATTGTCAACAGTGCGATGAGACAGTAGCAAAGTCAAAGTAAGAGAATATTATTAGTTACACATGTTTATTTCACCTTTGTTGTATTCCGCCCTTTGTTTACAAAGGGAACTCTAATTTATAAGACACTACCAGCATTCCTGATATAATTTTCTTAATCATTGTACTTTAAAAATTTGATGTATTTAACTAAATAGTTTAAACAAATAGAATATGGGAATTTTCGCTTCTTATTTTACTTGTTAAACATAAAAATAATGTTAACAATACACAAAATGTGTCATCGAATTGATGTCATAGCATAGATGACGCATCAAATATGACAAAATAGGATGATGACGTTCGTCATTGGATCTATGTAAATTTTTGCCTCATTGATGTCATTTGTAATAACATTGATGTGACAATTGAAATGTTAGGGCATCATCCATATGAAGATGCATTTTTCTATGAGTGTGCGGTGGATTCTTTTTGTTCTGCTTACAATGTGCAGCACACAAAATCCAAACTACATCTCGAGCGAAATTTCTCGAATTACTTATCGAAACTAACAAACCGGCTTTTGGATTTTACTAGTTTAAGCTGCTGATCTGAATTGGATATTTTGTTTATCTTTCTTCGATGCAGTTGTAGCTGTTGGACTATCAGAAAAAAAATTTAAAATAAACTAATCAGAAAAAATTAAACGTAATGCCTCAAAATTGTTTACATGTCGAAAAATATTAATTTGTTATACCTAATTTCACCATTTTTGGCCCATAACTAACTATTAAACTGTGGAAAATTCAGTAAAAGAGTCTTCAGAAAAAACATTCCTTAAAATATAGTTCATAACACTTCAGAGCTTTATAATACGGGAAAATGCTTTTTTCACATTTTCTAGCAGAAACATGTGATTTCGTTAGTTTCATTAACCACTTCGAGATTTTTACACAAGTAGAAGGTTGCCCTTAATGACTTCAAAAATATTGCACCGTGTTGTTATACAATAATTAAGGGTGGGATGCTTAACAATTTGATACCCGTTATTTAGCACTGGGCAAAACAAAGTTAAGCAAACTAAAGTAAAGAAAATAAATTAAAAACCCTAAATATTCAGAACCCCCGACAAGCAGCATTTCCGAAATATTTTCTCTCAAACAACACTGAATTACTAAGTTTAACCGCAAAAAGAGTGAGAAAAACGATATCTGAAAGTATGTCTATAAGTACAAACATCCAAGCAAAATGAAGATCTTTGGAGTTTTCTTAATGACTTTAGTTAAAGTATACAATCTCTCACCGTGTATAATAATTCGCTTTTTTAACAGGCTTAAGCTACTTCAGTGAACACTTGGGCTGCACAAAAGATTCTTTGGGTTGCGGTGATTTTGGCATTTACATATGGGGGATTCACAAGGTGTGCTATCACGTCATATCGTCTTAACATCCTAAATAATATTTAACAATTTTTCAAAATAAATGTTGTTGTGTTTCAAACAAAATAAAAATGTTAATGCTATGTTCATTGGTTCGTCACAACTGTACAGTAGAAATCTTAATTATAAGCGGTAACCCACAGCAGGCATATATATTTCATGTAATTATTTTAAGACATATGACTTTACAACTTTATGACTACCTTGTGAATCCCCCAATAATAATAATTATGTAAGTGCTAAAATTTAAAAAGGTTCAGTATTGGCATTCAGATGATTATTACAAATTTAGACTTTGGAATGTCATAATAATGTTAAATACATTTAGAAGTGTGACAGTTTTTTTTTTTAATTTATTGTTATCAACGCAAGCGAGAGATTTTTTTAATTTAAATTTTAAAAATCGAGTGGCGCTCGTATTCGAATTCGGCGATTATTAGCGCAGCTATTCTCATTCTTATAGATGGGTTTAATGCATCTGTCAAAAAAAAAAAGAATAATTGAAATTGTATTAACAAGTAACACAGCAAACGCGTTGAATGCATATACGTACGTACTTTTGAATGCGTCTTGAAAAAATGTCAAGAAAGTACCAAACGCGTGGAATGGATATTCATTAATAATAAACATAATTTAATAAAGAATTTTTTGAACTAAGAGTATAATTTCACCCTTCCAATTTATTTCAAAAATAGCACAATGTTTTTGAGCTCAAGATTTTTTTTTTTTTTATTTTGAGAGAGTAACGATTCTGGTCATTCAAATATTCTCAACAAAAAAAAATCTATTTGAAGCTGTCAAATACGGTGGCAGTAATGGCGCAATCAAAACAAAAAAAAACAATACACAAACCACGCTAAACAAAAGCATTACTTCAACAAAATTTTTGTTTTGTGCAGAAAAACTTTGTTAAGTAATATTGTTTTGTTTTGTAATATTACCCAACAAAAATGGAACTTCCAACGAAACAGGTTTGTAAGGGAGAAATGTAAGAGTTTCACTTACCATCTCGCTTACGGAAGACATTTATTTTATTTGAGGAGTTCCCACTTTGAAGCAATACATGTTTGGCACAGAAAGTGCTTTATTCAGCGCATATAAAAATTGGTGAGCGTAATGATCAGCCCAACGCACTGAATTTTTTTTTTTTGTTGCCGTTATTATTTAATATTCTCCCTTGCGGAACTGCTTTGTAGTAAGGGAATGTTGTAGCTCTTCAAATGTTAAATTTTTTTTTTTTTTTTTTTAAGAAATCGTTCGCTTACCTTACTGCATTCTCTGTATGTCTGATTTCCTTTTAAAATTTGCTATTAGTGCTTCGCAAAGCAAGAAAATTTTTTATTTACTTAAGTAAATATTATTTACTCGTGTTGTCGTAAACTTTATGGTTAATTTTTGTAACAGTTTTGCCAATAAAACTCAAGTAAATAAATTTGTGTTCATTGTATTGCAAGAAGTGCATCTTTCGCAGAAAGAGCCAAACAATAACGCAATATCTTCTGTTTCGTGACACCTATGTATAGTACTCTGTACTTTTGATAACAAAGTTTTTATTCCGAAGAACAAAATTACACCACTGTGCATTCAGTTAACCACATGTATAAAAAACACATAAATAGATAAAATAAAAAATTAAACTTATAGCACTTTATAGTAAAAAATAACATTTTAAATAATCGAACAAAAAAATGCATACACTGTCAGTATCTCTGTACCTTCATAAAAACGACTACAAAAAAAGTTTTAAGAAAATTTTTTTTTTATTTTTGTTTTCTATTTATTTTTCTCTTCTTAGAAAAAGCAAATAAGCAAATATTGTAAAAAAAACGAATAATAAAAAAGTTCTTAAGAACATGGTTAAGTTTATAATTATCAACTTGTATATTTTATTTGTTTCTAAACAAAATTTTTACTAACAACTTTCAAAAAGCCAAAGCAAAAAAAAAACTTCTAAAGTTTATATGAAAATTAAAGAAATTACAATATTGTTATAACTTTATTTAAAATTGAACAAAGTATGTACTTAAAACTTAAAAGTATAATTTTAGACTAATTATAACCAAAATAAATTTCTATAATAAGTGTAAAATCAATATTTCAAATAAGTAGTTAAATAATGTACACAAACGAATATAATAAATATATAAAATTAAAAGAAATATAGAAAATTAAAAGAAATTTATAAAATTATAAATCTTATCATTAAGATATTAAATATCTGTTAAATTTAACGTAAAAGAAAAAACAAACTGAATAAATGTATTTAAGAAATAAATGAATTACATTTTAAGAAATATGAAAAAAAAACATATAATTAAAAATAAATTGCATATTTTAGTGCAAAACTTAAAAAAAAATAGAGATAAACATATTTAGTTAATTTATATACTCAAACCGAAAATATAAAAAAATATAACGAAATAAAATATATAAAAAACTAACTACTAAAGAAAAGAATTCTAACCAGTGTTATATGTTTATAATAAACAAATTTAGTAAACGAACAAACACTATGGAAAAACATTATTTAATTTTTAATATTCAAAAAGCAAATCTTTGTAACAAACACTTTAAATTCAACAAAATTAACAAGAAAATGCTAAAAAAAATTACCAAAAAAAAATTTATAAAAAAAAGCAAACACAAAAAAACAACACATACTCTCACATATAAAATTGAGCATTTGTTTATTTTTTTCTCTCCCCACTGTCTCTTTTTTACCAAAGAACCCAAAAAACAAAAAGTTTAAGAACAATTTCTACATAGTTAATTTTACAAAAAAAAAAAAATTTAATTATAAAACATAAAAACTAAAAAACAAATATTTAGAGAAAAATAAATATGTAAAATTTTATGAAACATAAAAAAAGTGTTTTTATTTGAAATAAATTCAATCGCCGCTACTAAACTCATAAATAATTTATAAAACATTTTTTACAAGAAAATCATTCTTTTCTGAAAAATTTAAGGAATATGACTATTACAAAAAAGCTTTTTAAAATACATAACTGAAATTTAGCCCATAGAATAAATTCGAAAAATGAAAAATGTTGAATATAATATAAAGTAACCTTCGGAAGGAAATAATTCAAAGTTTCTAATTTATTAAAAATAAAATATTTTTATACAAGTTATTTTTGGTAAAAAAAATTTTATTATTATGTAATAAGATTTCTTTATGACGTGTAAAATTCCTAAATTTTTATTTTTGATAAATACAATGAAATTTCGTGTTGATGGACAGCTAGTTCCTATGCGCATTTCACTGGTTGCTTAGGCCAGATCATCAGGAAACCTTTTTCCAAAGATTTTAAAAAAGCTAAATATATATATGTTCCCGAATATCCTATAAGGAGCATAGGGCCCCCATAGGAAGCCTAATAAGCTACCGCATCTTTAATTACACTTATTAATGAAACCTCAACTATATTTAACCAAAAAAGCTAAAGATATTATACAAATAAAACTGTTAAGCGAATAAAAATTATAAACACTCAAAGTTTTACTTGTAACAATATCAAAGCTTTATCAAAACACCAACAATAAACAGTGAATTTATCTTTTCTAAGATTCCCCAACAATTGTTATAATAGGTGCGTTTGATAACTTTTACAGTAAAATGCAGTTAATGAGTAAACTAAAAAATTTGCTCTCACAAAAAGCTGTCGTACGAAAAAGTACACGAACGCAAAATTTGTAAAAATTCGTAAAATAAAGGCAACAGCTGATGGCATATAATTGAAGTGCTGAAAAATGTTTGCATTTTTGACTACTTAACTCGGTTTCTTATCGGTATATCGATTAAATACTTTGTATAACCCGAACATTTTTGGAAATTACAAACAAATTATTTCATGTAATCTTTCCTACTTGTTTGTTTTTTATTTTATTTGATTTTACTATTTTTTGTGGCTGGTTAATTTATTCAAAAAACATAAATACTTTTTTTGCTATTGGTTATTAAGTACCCAAATACTTCACAATTTTAGAACTCTAAAAAAATTATCATAACAAAAAAAATGTTCCAAAAGTTAGTATTTTGCCAAATAAATGCTCCACAAACAAGTTTAAATAATTAATATTTTTTTCACTTTTTGTTTTTAGTTACATTTTTATTTCAACTTTTCTTTTATTTAATAATTTGTTCACAATTTTGAAACATGTGTTTTTTGTTTTACTAAATTTGTCTGCAAACATTACTGCAGTAAAAATTTGTAAATACTCAGAGAAGAACTGTCACTTTACGCTCTCAATTTGTGTTCTCGTTTACTGTATTTTGTGTACGCGAACGCAATTTAGAAAAATGCAGTAAGCTTCATTAAAAACTTTTGTGGTTTCGGACGCAGCTATTATTAATTTTCTCGATAAAATTATAAGAGTTTCCAAAAAAACTTTAAAGGTAAAAAACTATAATTTCCCAATATTATGCGAATATGGCCCCAAAAAATAAATTAAAGTTAACCCCATATTAGAGGCTATTTTTTCATAATGCAATGTTACCCCACTTTTTTATGAAAAATTACCCCAACAAAACTAAAAATATTCCTAAAAATAAAATTAAATATAACCCTAAATTTGAGGTAATTCTTCATATAAAAAATCACCTGAAAATTTTTAATGAATTTTTACCCAAAAAAATTAAAATACAAAAAAATTACAAAGAAAGTTATTTTAAATGTTATGATTGGGTTCTTATGACCGAAACTTAAAATCCCAAACTCTAGAACTTTAAAATTCTGGGTCCAAATTACGGCATTCGATATTGATGGAAATTCTCATTTTAATTGTATTGTAATTTCGATTGATATCAAATGCCGTAATTTGGCCCTTGCATATTAATATTCCGAATAATTATGTATACAATTCTGGTTTTAAAAATTGCTCGGTTGGGCCTTCAAGCGGGCATAAGGATTTTTTCCTCAATGGTTTAACGAACACTGGCTTCGCTTAATAAAGTATCCCTGCAAAGCCGGCAAGAATTTTTTCTTTTTGGTATAAGAATTCGGGATTTTGGTACTATCCCTAAAAATTGTTAATTGTTGGGCTCATTTTTAAACTTTGCACTATATATGTATTAGTAAATGAAAAATAGCCCCAAAGTAAAAATTGTGATTTTATGTTGGGCCATTTTTCATTCCTTGATATTGGGGTTATTTTTCATTTCACTTAAGATAGAAAAACACCCTAACGGAAAAATTATAAAAAAAAACTCAAAACACAAAAAAAAATTGGCCAAAATTGCGTGTTGTTGTGTGTGTGTCTTGTTAAGTTTGGAGTCATTGTTCATTTTATTTTTGTGGATATTTCCTGGTCTCATTATGCGCACCGACATTGGATCCCACGGATCCTAGAAGATATAAATGTGGCCGCTGTAGTTTTTAAGCAAGGCAAGGTTTGCCAATTTCGCTCTTTTTCAAATTGGCTAGCCATGAAAATAGAATTTAGCCATTAATCATTTTTATTTGAAAACATTTTTGAAAGTTTAAACAAATGTTGGTCCAAAAAATATTTTAAACGCTGATATGATTTAGATGTAAGATTTGTGCATGACTTATAAAAATTAATTCTAACAATGATTGGAAATTTTTATTTTTAAATATTTTTAAACTTATTTTAAAACAAAAATGTTTTACTTTATGGAATAATATTTGCAACAAAATCTTTTTTAGCATATAAAAAATTTTAGCCATTTTTGTCAAAGTAGAATTGGCAACACTGGTGGGAGCCTAATTCAGTTTGTAGCTACTACAATTAAATTCTTAGAAACTTATGAGTAGCGGAGTTGGTTAAACGATGTCCGCATTATTTCTCTGTTTTGTTTTTATTTTTTAACTAAATAAGGAAAATATAAAAAATAAAAGTAAAAGTAAAAGTAGTTAGCATGTTATGATGGAGAAAAGTTAACACTACTTATTTTTCGGCTGAATAACTACTTATTTTCGTTCGAAAAAAATCAGTCAAAAAAATCTAGTTATTATTTAACTACTAGTAAGTTGAATTGAAAACTTACCAGAAGCCAAAAATTCACTAGTTAATAGACTAAATAAAGGGTCCGCATTTGAAAATGCTATAAAAAAACTACTGAATATTTTCTCAAATTTCTTTTTTTATTTGAAAGTACAATCCTTCCGGTTAATAATGCAAAATAATTTCATTCAAATGGCTGCCTCGGCTGGCCATGCAGTAGCCTACACGATCGGTCCAATTTTTAAGCACATTATCGATTGTGTGCAGCTGTATTTCACCAATGGCTTCTCGAATATTTTCCCTTAAAGCGTCAATTGTCTGTGGCTTGTCGGCGTGACACAAATAATAGTCCAACGGTGTCAAATCGCAGCTCCGAGGTGGCCAAACGACATCAGCTCTGCGGCTGATGTCGCGATCTTCAAAGACAGAGTGTAGCTTCGACTGTGTGGCACGTAGCGCCGTCCTGTTGACACCAAATGTTGCCAATATCCTACTCTTCAATTTTTGTGAACAAAAATACGTTCAACATGGCCCGATAACGATCGCCATTGACTGTAACGGCCACTCCTTGCTCATTTTCGAAGAAAAATGGCCCAATTATGCCTCTGGACCAAACAGTGACTCGTTTTGGGTGCATCGGCTTTTCAATGTATGCGTGCGGGTTTTCTGTGCCCCAAATGCAACAATTATGTTGGTTTACATAAACGCCAAGATCAAAATGAGCTTCATCTGAAAAGATGATTTTTTTTTTGGCAAAATCGGCATCTTCTGTAAGTCGATCGCAGACCCACTTACGAAGCGTTGTTCAAGTGTATGAACAACCATATTCGTTCAGCGGAAGGATAAAACTAATAATCTGTCAAATCAGACATGAGCTAAGAGTTACCATTCACGAAATAAGCACTAGTTGAAAAAAAACGTTAGATGGCGGACCCGTTAAGTAGTTATTGAGTACGTTGCCAGTAAGTAAATATTCAATACTGAAAACAACACAACTTATAAGTAGTTATTGAGCTGATTATTAGTAAGCAAATGTTCAGTAGTAAAAATAATTGAAGTAATAAGTAAATGCTGAGGTCATTGCTAGTAAGTACTTATTGAAGTTTTCAGAATAATAACTATTGTGATGTCAACTACTTACCAAGTAACGTATGAAATAACTAAAATTACAAAAAATAAAAAAATTATAATCCGTTTTCTTCGACCTTTTTTTATTAAATATTATTCTTTTATAAATTATTTAAGCTAAAGGTCATTTTTTTATAAAATTAATTAAAATATTTTTATTTGCGATATTTCGATTTCCGTTGGAAATCTTCTTCAGGAAAATAAAAGAATAATAAAAATCAAAAAGTTTTTCCTGGGCATGAACAGAAATATCTACTCGCCCTTTGTTAATCTAAATATTTATGTTAATTTTTTTTATAAAGAGAAAATTTTTTTGAAGCCACACTTCGTAAATGATTGCTGGACTAATATTAGAATGCCTTTAATTCTGCAGCAAGCTGGTTAAATGATAGGTGCGTTCGAGTACTTTTACATTAAAATGCAGTAACAAAAAGAGAAAGTAAAAGAAAGTACGCGCACGGAAAATTTTCTAAAAGTTCGTCAAATTTAAGCAAATTTACATATGCATTGCTGAAACATTTTCACACTTTTGACAATTTAACTCGTTTTCTTATCGGTACTCGATTTAATTCTTTTCATAACACGAACATTTCAGAAAATTACAAACAATTTACTTAATGCAATCTTTTATATTTGTTTAATCGTTTTGTTAATTTGTATCCTGTTAAATTTTTTCAAGATTTCATAAGCACAGTTTTCGTTAATTTTACTAAAATACACAAGTGCAGTACTAAGTACCCTAATACTTTACGGTTTAACAACTCCAAAAAATGGAAAAAAAAAAAGCAAAATAAAAGGTTCAAAAGTTGGTATTAAGCCATATAAATACTTCACAAACAAGTTTAATTAATTTATATTTATTCGCTTTTTGTTTTTGTTTCGTTTTTATTTCAACCATGGTCTACGTAGGGCTACGTAAAACTACAAAAATGCAACAATAGAAAAAACACGCATTTTGTTTGTGTAAAATATGTCAAAAAATTAAATTATTTGTTTGGGTAAAAAATGGTAAAGATGTCAACAACAATTGATACAAAAGCATTTGCACAAAAAAACACAGCTCTGCAAGCACTAAAATAAAATTACAAAAATTTTATGAATATAATAGTTTTCTTATTCGATCTTTATTATTTAAAATTATATTCATATTTATTACAAAGACACGGTTGCGCAGAATGCGCTATATGGTTTCAAATCTTTATAACTTTTTTTTCCTTGTTTTTCGGAATTTGGAGACTTTTTGCGTGTGGTTCTTGCATTTGCTTGGCTTTAGCACAAGTGCTAAAAATTTTATAAAGTTCGGTGTGCCACTATAATGGTTTTTATATTATGGTTCGTGTCTCAACTATATACAGCTACACCGTTGCACTATTATGTGCGATTTTGTACAACACTGTGCGTAACAGCTGAGTTTATTTATTGTTTGATTCACTTTTTTATTTATGCCGGATCCACATCGTTGCAACACAATTTGGCAATTATCGAAAAAAAATATTTAATAAATTACAAAGAATTTTAAGAAATTTAGAAAGTAATTTCTTAAAAAATGCCACAAACCAGACGCAAAACTGCTTTCAGTGGCAAAAAGAAGAAGGATCAGTTATTGCAAAAACGACAATTAAAAGGTAAAAACCAAGTTTGTTCATGATGGGTGTGAATGAATAATTGTGTACTAGAATTAACACTCCCCAATAAGTTATTCTTTTGTTGTTAATTATTTTTAATTTATTTCTTGGATAAAAAATCGCCATCAGGTTCACAAAAGTATTTAAGGGCTCACAATGATAATGATGATGGCGAGACTACCGAAGATAATGAATACATTGCACGAAAATTAATGATGCGTTCTCAACCCAATGGTGGTCCAGGGGGACGCAATAAAAATGTAAATCGCTATAATTTGTGCTTTTATCAGGAGTCTAGAAAAGAATTAGAACGTCTAAAACTGGAGGGATTGAAACCCTACAATCCGGCCACACCTAAGCAAAGGGAAATTGATGCCAGTTTTTATGAGGGCTATGATTTTCCAATACGTCCGGAATGGTCTTATAACATGGATAAGGCTACATTGGACCGTAATGAAAATAAAAATTTTCGTGTAAGTTAATTTTAAAATAAGAAAATAATTGAAGGGCTTATCGTTAAAACATTAAACTTATGCCACAAAAAATATATTTTAAAAAATCGACTTTAAAGTTAGAAAAATATATTAAAGCGTATCAGATGTTAATTAACTGCGGTATTTGCGCGAAATTTTCATGAAACTTTTATTAAACTTTAAAAAATCTATTTTGGAATCGTGCCTTTAGTTGTTTAATCTAATTAATTTAACCACAATATACCTATAAATTTGCTTCAGTTTAAATCTTATTAAGCTAATTTTTGAGAGGCTTTATACCTATAGCACCTATGTTAAATTATAGACCTATCTTCACGAAATTTAATTTCTTGTCTTAGCAAACTGTACTGGGCTGAGTTTTACAACAATATTTTTAAGTTTTGGGGTTAAGGGGGAAGTAAAGTGCTTTACGGGATTGTGTTTTCAATGGGGCATTTCGAGTGATTTCGAGTCTTATGAAAGTAGATTATGCTAAGTTGCACCTCAAAACCATTATTTGTTACGTTTTTGGCCTTACTTACACGATTTCCGAGAGTGGTCTTCACATGGGGCCGTAGATAAAGTATGGACCGACATTCAAGAAATTTAGTGACATAAAAAACGAATTTTTTGGAATTGAATTACATAAATTCCACTTTTGGCTGCATTTTTCTACTGAAGCAATTCTCCTGGAATTCAATCCTTAACAGGCTAGAATAACTAAAAACAATTCGAGAGAAATTGTATTCCACTTAGACTTCAATACTTTCATTATACCCACACCACAATAGTGGAGAGGGTATTATGCATTTGTGCTGATGTGAGTAACACCTTAAAATATTTAACCTTGTGTGCAATGGACAGGTCCCAATTATTGGCACAAGGACCAAGCCTATTAAAAATGTGGCGCATCGTTGGAGGGAAAATAGGATGAAATTTCTTCCTCTCAGAAACCATCAAACTATATATATATGGGCACAAAAGGTATGCATTTTTTAAAAAATAGGACCACAAGGGGAGATAGTATCACAAAGGGACCAATAAAGGACCCAAGTAAAGGCTGCCCATGGGAGGGGAGTTTTTCAAAAATAGAACCACAAGGGGAGGTAGGGGGCAATTTCTGCCTCTCACAAACTTTCAAACCAATTTTAATGAAGTTTATAAACAAAGATAAATCCATATTAATATTGACACATAAGCATGATGTGTTTTTAAATACTGTGGTGTAGGGTATCATATGGTCGAGCTTGACCGACTATACTTTCTTACTTGTTTTAATTATGCAAATGTGTTATGAATTTGACAATGTCTATACGTATATTGATTTCTATGACCCCTTGGCATCAAAAATAACCTCAACTGTCTTAAAATATCTTTAATCTTAAATTTTTTTTCTTTTTTGTTATATAATAGATACCAGATTTAATAATCTTAAGCATACTAGCCAGTAAGAAATATTAGTTGCATTGAAGAAAAACGTAAATAAATAAACAGAATATTTTGGGCGGGAATTCCGAGAATATGATTTTTACTTTCCGCTTTCCCTGGAATCCAAAAAGTGAGAAAAAAAGAGAATCTAAATCTGATGTACAAAGTTAATTATCGTCTTAGTCTGAAACTAATTGGAAAACAGCTTAAATCTTTTGAGGGGATGTTGGGATGGTTATAATCAATAGGAAAAACGCATTAACCCTTTCTTCAACTCGGATGGCTTATGATGTTTTAACAATAAGCCCTTCAATTATTTAAAATCTTTTTTGTCAAAACAGGAATATGTTGAAAAATTACAAGATAAACAAAAATCTGAAAACAAAGATTTATCTTTGTTTGAGTTAAATTTGGAAACTTGGCGCCAATTGTGGCGTGTTCTGGAGTTGTCTGATATCTTATTGGTTATTGTAGATGTTCGTTATTCGGTAAGGTTTTTATAATGAAATTTTTCTTTACAATTACCAAATATTTATTGTAATATTTGTAGACTTTAATGTTTCCTCCTGCTTTATACGATCACATAACTAATAAGTTGGGTAAACATGCCATTTTAATATTGAACAAAGTCGATCTGGTTGCACCTGAAGCTGTAGTTGCCTGGCGCGATTACTTTAAAACCACTTATCCAGGTTTGCCAGTGGTAATATTTGCCTCGAATCCAAATCAAGCAAAAAAGGGTAAGTTATAACATGTTTAAATTAGAATTTGAGGGCTCAGAGTTGAAGTTAGGAACGAAACACATTTTTTTGAAATATATATATATAAATTCTGATAGTGCATACAAAATATTCCTGGAAAATATTGAATGAATAAGACTATTAAAGTATAAAAGCTTTTGAGGATTGTAATATGACTTAGAATACTTATATTTTATTTCATGACTTGGTTGGATTTAGCTGTGAGGCCTCCAATTGCTTTCCAATCCCACCAAATACATTGACATACTAGTTTCATAATTTCCGCTTGAATAGAATAATAAACTCGCTCATATTTTACATCTAAAATCGATTTTTTGTATAAATACTCAAAAACACTTAAAACGTTGATATCTTCGTAAATTAGCGTTTAAATGGAAGAACAAGTAAGAGTGCTATAAGAGCATAAAGTTTTATTAATAAATACATACATATATTTATATTTAATTATGTACTATTTAAACCCGGTGCTAGTTAACCAGATATGCAAAAATTTATTTTTGCAAGCCCGCCCACTTTTTTCGATGTTTTGTATTGGTATCGAAGCTATTTGTAAAATGAACTGTTACTGTTCTATTTTGTATTTGTATGGGAGGTGGCACGCGAACTTATCCAATAGCATTTAATTTTTGACGGATTTTGTGTAGTGGCAATTCAGTTATGAGTACCTAATTTGGACAATTTTTCTCCTACCGTTTTCCCGATCAGAGGAAATTTATTTTGTGGCGCCCACTTCTCCCATCTTGCCCATATTTTGTCAGATATTGTGTATTGATAAACATGATGTTTGTACCTTATTTTAAATGTTTGGATCTGTCCTTTCTTCAGATATACAGAAAAAAATCAACAAGAGATTTATGGATAAAATTAGAGGCAGTCGTGGTTTTTTGCAATCGGCTGAATTTAAAAGCAACCTTTGACGTAGTATGTGACATAAATATATAACAACCTAGTTCCTATATTTTCTGGGGTCTTTGGAATACCCATTTTAACATATACATGCAAAGACGGACACGGTTAAATCAATTTCAATAACTCATAAGTACCCAGAATATATCGCTCATTTGCTGCAACGTCGTCATAACTCAATAAAATAAATTTTAAAATAAATGTGCTTAACTAACCTTGTGTCAAAATGGTATACCGTTCTGGGGAATCTTTACTAAATTCTATAATTTTCGCTTAAAATAATGAAATTTAAAAAATAACTAATCAAAACTTTTACAAAAAAACTTTTAATCGCTTATATTGTTCTTAATAGTACATAGTTTGAAATTCAATTTAATTCATATTTTCTTGTTATTTTGTTTTGTTTTTTTTAGGAACCCAACAACGTCGGCGTTTAGATTATAAACGTGGTATTAAAGGAGTCTACAACATTTTTAAAGAATGTCAAAAAATTGTTCAATCCGAAGTAGATCTTTCCAGTTGGGAGCAAAAAATTCTCGAAGACATGAATGTCGACAATATTTGTCTTGACAATGAAATCGAAACTGTTGAAAAGTGTACCGATGAAGTTGAAAGCACCATGCCACACGATATTAATGGTCAGAAACGTGAAAAATATTACAAAGGCGTTTTAACCTTGGGCTGTGTAGGCTTTCCTAATGTAGGTAAATCGTCACTAATAAATGCCCTAAAAGGACGCAAAGTAGTAAGTGTTAGTCGTACACCTGGCCACACAAAACACTTTCAAACCATATTTCTTACAAATCTCGTTCGGCTTTGTGATTGTCCTGGATTGGTATTCCCATCGTCAACTTCAAAATACTTGCAAGTTCTATTGGGTAGCTTTCCTATATCACAATTGCAAGTACCTTATCGTTCCATACAATTGATAGCCGAACATTTAGATTTGCCGAAAATTCTTAAAATACATTTGCCCGAAGATTTTGACGAGTGGTCTCCTGTAGCTATAGCAGATGCTTGGGCTTTTAAACGTGGTTTTATTGTAGCCAAATCGGGTAGACCTGATCGTAATAGAGCAGCAAATCACCTGCTGCGTTCCTGTGTGGCCGGTCAATTGCAATTGATACTTCAATTCTACCCACCTCAGTTTAATGAACAACAGGAAAAGTGGCAAAAACATGAGGGTATAGATGAAGTGAAGAAATATCAAAACTTACCCGGTGATGATGATAATGAGGAAGAAGACAAAAATAAGTTGGATAATGAGGACACGTCATCAGTTAATTCAGAAAGTAGGATTTTTTGTTTTTAATAAATGTTAGAATATTTTTAATATGTATATTTATTTCTTTAAAAAGGTGCTTGTGACACAGATGAATTAAGCAGTTCAAATGATGAAACAAATGCTGATGAAGATGATCATGATTTGAATGATCGCGATCTAACCCCACCTTCTACATCTCGAAATACATTTGCTTTACTTGAAGATGATTGAATTTTGTTTGGAAAAGTTATATCAAAATAAGTGGAGACCTTATAAAACACATACACAATTATTCCAGTATTTTTTATTGTTCTATTAACTTTTTTTAGACAGAATTAGATAATGGATTTAAATCACTTTCACGGTATAGATCCATTGTCTTCATCATCCGTCGAGAGAAATTGATCAACGTTATCGCTTGCATCATCCAAAGAGAGCAAAATTTGTATAGACCTAAAAAAAATTAAACAATGTTTTAAAACCATTTGTATTTTATATGCATTTCTAAAAGAATAGAATTTTTTAAACAAATAAGCAATAAAATTGCTAGTAAATAAAGAACACTAATTAAAAGCATTAACTATAATTCTTTTGGCGTCTTTTATTAAAATCATAAAATTGAGTCTAATTTAAATCTGTGACAGAACGTTCTTTTTTTATATCTTTATAGTTACATATTTTAATTTTTATATCTTACTAACTTTTCCTCGTGAATTCGTTCACGTTAAAATTAGAGCATGATTTTAAGAAAAGGGTTCATCCACATCTATATTTATTCTATATTAAAATCTTTCTATATACAACATTATTAGATTTATTATTTTTCGCCAACACATACACAAATATAAGTTTTTATCACTCAATACTCTTGAGCAAGCGCCATCCATGTGAAAGCAAGAGATGTATAAATATGAAGATATATGACGTTTCATAAAACTTCTGAAACATTTTTATATACGGCAAACTCTAATGAAATAACCCAGGCAGAAAAAGACAATCACCACGACGCTGTGCCGACGTTGCAGGGGATACTATCAACACCAATACAACGTACTGTTTACCAAATTTACAATGTTGTCACAATATTGAAATGATAACGCCAAATGTGCGTCTTCCGAATCTTCTTTTTAGTGTTGTCACAGTACTGTAAATTTAAATTCTTATTTTCAATATTGTTGTAAAGCCGTTAATTTAAATTTACAACAGTGTACTGATGTTGATAAACTGCAAATAACGTTCCCATACAATGTTGCAAATTTGCAATTTTTGTACCCATGCAATACCTCTTAAATAAGAAAAGGTTTTAAAAATTAAGTTTGATTTATATATTGAAAATGTTATTATAAAAATTCATTGTTCTACTTAAAAAAAAAGCATTTATAAAAGAAAGCCAAAAGAAGGAAATGGAATTCAGGTTAATATAATATGTACATATATATTTAGCAAACTAATTCCTACTTTTTCTTCCAAAATTCCGGAATCAAGAGCTTGTTTTTCTTTTGTGGGTTTAAAATTAAAACAACCCATCCTGATAATATATGTTTACTTCAAATTGGACATATACTAATAGTCACAGAAATTGTGGGTAAACAATTTTCCCAAATCAAACCTAATGAAATTTTTTTAAAAGGTACCATTTTTCTTGAAATCAAAGAATTTTTTGAATATCTGCTTTCATCAAAAGAAATTGGATTGCATAACGTCAAAAAAACTTGACAAAAATATTATCGAGTTTAATATACATACATACAGTTGAACAAAAATGTATTCTTACTAAATTTTATGATGAAATAATAGCTATTACTATTTAACATTAATAATTAAATATAATGTAACTACATAAATTCGCTAAATAAACAAGCAAAAATTTGTATATTTTCTTACCTAAAATAGTTTTTGTGTTTTCATTTTAATACGACAGTATTGAATTAAGACTGAAATTTTGTATATACAGCGTCGTAGCGGTATAGAATTATTGTTAACACGGTATTAGGAATTAAATGTTTAATTCTTGTATATACAGTGTTGTAGCGGTATAGTTTTTTGGTAAATACGACTTTAAAAAACTAAGGTCGTATATTTCTATTTAGGGTGTTGTACCGGTGTTGAATCTTTTTTAAAACGGTATTTAAAAACTAAGATTGTAAGTTTTTATCTACAGTGTTGTGATGGTACCATATTATTGGTAGAGTCACAATTTTGTATTTACAGGGTTGTGGCGGTACAAAATATTTTGAAGAGTCGTAATTTCTGCCTGGGAAGTTATCGGACATGATCCATAAATCCAAATGGAGTGTATTTAAAATCGAACAAATTTTGAAAAGGAGCCTGTTAAGAAGGTTCCTTTTTATGTACCTCCAACTTTGAGTATAATTAACTTTACAGAGAACAACTCTTCAAAACAGGAAAAACAACAGTCATTTGTAAATAATTGAAATCAAAATCTCGTTCGATTTCAATTTCACTTCATTTCGATTCCTAGAGCATGCAGGTATATCTTAATCGAAATACATACATATATTTAAGAAAACGTTCCGCTTTTAAAAAGTTTTATAATTATCAATAACTAGATAAAAGTCCCATCAGTCTCTTAAGAATATTTGTTGGTAACATGACAAAATTAATAATTAATGAGTTTAAATTTTTTATACATCGTTAAAATCCTGCCATAAATTGCTCGAATTCACTTATAAATTCTGAACAAATGATTCTTTACTAGAGTGTAACTTAATGTGTATTTAGATGTAAAATAGTTTACTTACTTAATAAGTTTTTCATCCTTGCTGTTAACTTCAATGGGCGAAGGATATAAAGCCTTCTTTTGCAGTAATATACCAAGTTTTTCACGCAATTTCAATATAAACCGTGAAGAATTTTCATTGCATTTAAAGCTAAGCATAAACAAGAATTAATACGTATACATTTTTATAAGTTGCACGAAAAGAACTTACAAATATTTATTCGCCACACTTATGTAGGCTTGTTTCTCATCAGTTATGCCTATTTTAACACCATCACCGAAAATAAGCAAAGCCATAGGAAAAACCATAGTGGCATCTAACAAATATACCTCAGAAGATCTATGCTTTTGAAAATAAACGAAGTAGCTAAAAGAAAATACGGGAAATAATTTTTTTTTTTTTTTTTTGTGAAATATTTACTTACTTAGAATCAAAGGCTGTTTCACCACAATTTACAGAAGAAGGATGAAAATTAACTTTTCTATCTTCAGGTGTAGACATTTTGTGTAACGCACGACATTTATTGCCTCTTTGTTTTACTTGTCTGAATTCAAAAATAATAATAAATTTAATAAAAATTATATACATACATATCGTCGATCACAGGTTGACAACTCTTAACATGTTTTTTGTACTTTTCAGGAGACAAAAATAAAACGTTATTACTCCGTTACTGAACCGTGTTGGAAGTAAATAAAAAAAAACCAAAATTAGTAGGAGATATTTATTGTAAGATCGTGTAAAGAAAGCAAAGGTACTAACATGCAGAAGGACAAACACAGTCTTTTGGCATCAAAAACCCGATTCGATTTTTTTGCGAGTTAAGAGTTGTCAACCTGTAACCGACGATATGTTTGTATCCAGCCAGTAAAAGAGTCTGACTACATACATACATGCATACCGACCATTTTAAAAAAAAATTAGTTAAGTATGGAGTATAACATATATTATGAATATCCCCTTTCTGAATCCAAAACCTATTTTATAAAATTTCGTAGTTTTCTGAGATATTAAGCATTAATTTTGCTCCATATCAATTATTTTAAAGTTAATTAAGTATTGTTTTACTCTGCACGCCAGTCTTTGGCGAATGCAGCAAAATTTCTCATACAAAAACGAACAAAATTAATTTTACTCTTGCTTTGCTTCATTGCCGTAAGAAAAAAAGTAGTTTATGTAAAAGCAAAATAAAATGACAACTAGAAAATAAATTTCACATTTGCTTCGCTTTATTGCCGTAAGAAAAAAATTAGTTAAAACCATAGTATAATAGTTAAGTACCAGGTATGTTCATTAGGGAGAGTTTTCATTTCAAATTAATTTATTTGATTTTTGATGCTTGATTTAATTTATTTTCCATATTTTCTTTTGTTTGACGTTATATGGGATTTGAAATTGAGAACAAACTTTCTAATGACAATCAGGCATGTTCTAGAAATTAAAATGAAGTGGATTTGAAATCGAGCAAATTTTAAAAACGACCCTGTACTAAAAGTTGATAAAAATATGTATTCTACTTTGTTAATTTTATTTATTGAGTACTAATTAGCTTTACAAGAACAGCTCTTAAAATCTGGAAAATTACGGTCATTTTGTAAATAATTGAACTTAAAATCTCGTTCGATTTCAATTTTACTTTATTTCGATTTCCAGAACATGTCCGTATACCTTGTACTTATTCTACCATGGTTAAAACAAAAAAAATTGTCAAGAATTAAATACACAGGAGAAAAGTGGCGTATGCAAAACATGTTAAATTGCAAAGAATAATACAATTAAATAATTACAATCAAGGCGAATTCATCTTAACGGTGGTGTCGATACTACAACAAGTAACAACACCAAAAACACAACAATGTATTTTTTTGTTGCTTTCGTTGGCCGATATGTCAAAAACACAAGTAACTTTTGTCATTCCTCTCTCTAATTAAGAAAAAAAGTAGCACAGCTGTTCTTTCAACGCCACCTGAAAAATGAATTCGCCTTGATAACAATTATCTAAATAAAACAAAGTTATCATTTTCACTTGCAATAAAATACTATTAACTTCTAAAGGTAGAAGTACATAACACGCGTTAATTCGTCGACGTTTGTCGTGCGTTTAAAAACTTAAGCGCATGTACAATTGCAAGCTACACAACGCGCGTTACAAAAGTCGTTCCTGTCAGCTGTTTTTTATTTGTGCATTGAAAACGGATTCGAAAGTATATCAAGATTTTTTTATTTTATTGAATTTATTATTTTTATATAAATATTGTATGTTTATTTAAGCACTTCAATAAGTTTTTCTTTCACGATTCGCAGATTTGTTAAATTTTTCTTTTTATTGTCAGCTGATTACTTGTCAAAAAAAACACAACGCGTTAAAAAGTTCAAAGTTAACAAACTTTCTGGCGCTAACAAGCATGTAGCTTGTTCTATGAAAATACACTAGTTTAACTTTTTTTTGACAGAAGTCTACAGATTGCGCGCGCACTAACGCGTGTTTTGTACTTCTACCTTAAGTGCGTTCATGAACGTTCACATTTTTCTTTAAAACATATGCCGGAAGCAGTAATGAAAACACAAAAATATTTTAACATGTATATTTTCAGAAACCTTCAAATAAACCTTCATTGTCGTTTTCTCCACTACGGCTTTTTGGCATATGCGCTAAACCAATAATGAGTGAAGATGTCAGTATGTACTTATGTATGTATGTATGTATGTAAGTAAGTACCAAAGTATAATGTACGTACCTTAAAAATGCTATATTTGGATATAAACCAGCAGCAATTATGGCTCTTAATAAAGGCACGTTTGTAGAATTTATATTTGAACTTTTATCACGACAATCTGCAGTTTCTAAGAAACTAGAATTTTTTAATAAATCGCCGAATTGTCTTTTCATGTTTTCAATTTGTGTTAGAGTTATATTGCTGAGAAAATAGTCGTAACAATATTTAGTGTTACAGCCATTATATTTTGCATCACGATAATCCTCGATAACGTTGTGTATTAGTAAATGATCACTTTTGGAGTTTTTAGAAAAATCACGTTTAATTCTTTCGACCTTTTTCTCCAAACCCATGGGCGTATAAAAGGGACTTTTATAAGACAAACCAGAAGCAACTGATGTTACGGGATCCAAACATTTAAAGAGGGCAGACATTAAAATCATTTTACCCATTTGAGGATCAATAGGTAAACGGGCTAAATGCATTCCCAAGGGAGTCAGCTTTTCGTGCTCATCTAAAGCTTCAATGCTAAAAAAAAGTTTTGGAAAAGAAAATTTAACATAAGATAGAAAAGACATTTTTCCAAAACACTTACCGTTTCAATAAATTTAGGCCGTGATTAATAGCTGTTATTTCAGGAACACTAATAAGTGTTTTTAAAAAGTCATAAGGTTGGGAAATATGCAAAAGCTTGAGATTTAAAATAACAGATTCTAATTTACTGCGTAATATTTCCGGTGAAGGCACTTCAAGCATTAGACGTTCTCGCATTCTATTAGAAACAAAAATTAAAAAATATTAAGGCCTTTTCTCTTTGCTCACAACAAGTTGTTTGCTTTTGCATGTCTTAACTCCTTGTCCCAATTTATTTTTAACCTTAAGACTTTCGACAAAAAAACTTGCTGCAAGAAAATTGGACATTTATTGCATTACCTTGTAAATAAATTATAACATATTCCAGGCTGTACACGTCCCGCACGACCTTTACGTTGTTGTGTATTCGCTTTAGTAACCCATTTCTCCTCCAAAGTCTGTATGTTTTGTGAAAGATCATAATCGTTAATCTTCGTTTTACCCGTGTTTATAACATAAACCACGTCATCTATAGTTACCGACGTCTCGGCCAATATAGTTGATAGTATAACTTTGCGCATGCCACTGGGAGCTGGTTGGAATACACTTTTCTGATCTACAGTGGGCATCATCGAATGCAAGGGATATAATTTTATCTTTTTAGCAAACTCTTTATATTTATGTGTTGAAGGATTTTGCAATTGTGCAGTCAATTTAGAAATTCTTTCAAAACCTGGTAGAAATACTAAAATAGCTCCTGGTGGTTTATTTTCGCATATATAAAAAATTAAATGCTCCAAAAAAATTATATTTTCACAGCCTTCAGTATCTTTGAAATCATTTAAAGTATCGATAACTTGCCGATCGTATTTTCCTTTTAATAAAGGTAAATAAGTTGATATCATTTGATGATATTGGTCGTTGCTTTCATTATTATTTGCAAATCGTTTCCATGGGCGGGAATCAAAATTTTTCTTACAAGATGGATTTTTAAATCCTGTAAAACCAGTTTCTTGTAAAATATCCTCAATGTAAAGGACTTCAACAGGAAAAAGTGTGCCCTCAATTTTCAGTGTAAAACAATTGTTAAAATAATCACAAAATGTTTCTTCCGATACGGTGGCACTCATCAAAATAACTTTAAGATCAGGACGATGAGGTAAAATCTGAATGCACAGAAATTCATTGAAAAAAATTTTAAATATGTACTTGATTATGATCGAATTTACATAAGTGAAATTCATTGGTAAATATCATTTTAAAACATATTAAAGATTTTTAAATATTTTTGAATGTATTTTCTTAAGAAGTTATGTTACCTTTTTAAGTAAAGCCATTAAAAGATCTGTTTCCACACTACGTTCATGAATTTCATCTAATATTATGATATTCGTTTCAAGCATTAAAGGATTTGTTTGCATTTGTTGTAATAATATGCCACTAGTACAATATAAAATTGAACCATAATCTCGAGGTAAACGGCTGCAAGAATAAAAATTGTTAGCTAAAAAGAATATTTGGAACAAATCTTGTGGTCTAGGGGGTAGACCATGTAATTTAAAAATCCTAAAAGATGCAACCAAAACATGTCAACTACCGGTTTCGCTTGCTAACTTTTTTTTACGTAAATATGAATCAATTTTTAAAATGAAAATATCAGAAAATATGTTTAATAAAATTAATTCAGTTTAATGGATTACATTTTCTTAAATATATTTTAAAGTTTTTTCTTTATTAAGCTGCTAATGGGTTAAGGGAATTTTCATGTTTGAAATGTAAATTTCAAATGTTACCAATATTGCCCAAAATGGGCAATTAATATTAAAGTTGAAACGAAAAATTAATAGACCCATCAATCGGGAAACATAGGTTTGGAGTCAACATCTCTTAATTGGGTAAACTAGATTTAAGCCGAATATTTTATAAATATGTATCAAACATTTGCTTCAATATTAGATTTTTTTCGATTTTACTATTAATGTAAATGTAATTAAACGCAATATTATCGTGTTTTTAAATACTTAATATCTCTAATCAAGATTTTTTCGTTAATAATGTCTTTATATAAATTTGTGTAATATATGTACATATAGTTGTCTGTAAGGATTCATATCCATAGATTCAATCAAATAAAAAAATGAAATAAAATTGCTTTTGCTTTAAAATCGCAACGGTACCATATGTGAACATGGACATTTAAGGAGATGATGCAAGTGTTGTCTATAAAGTCATTAAAAAAAAAAAAAACGAAAATTTAAAATGATGTCGCTTAGACTTTTTTGTCGGTAATGACTCGATATTTAGGAACGCATTAAAAAAAATATTATGCCTTCCAGCATTACCAAAGTCTAACAGGCCATTCGTCCATCGCAGTACGCACTTAATTCATAGGAAAATTATCCACTGCTCGAATAAGGGCCCGCTTTAGAGATTCTAAATTTGGATGGAACAAAATGATAGATGCCTCTATGTATGTATATGAAGCATTATTCTTGAAACGAAATTTTTTCATATTTGCCATAACTATAGGTCTAGTAGATATGAATGTGTGAGCCAAGTATTTTTTATGATGATTATTTTTCGAGTTATGGTGGGCAAAAAAAAAGATAAGAGATTCTTATACGAAATCATTAGATCTTTAAAAAAAATTAATCCGTAAAACCGGAAATGGCTAATTTAAATAAAAAAATTTCGAACGCGAATAACTTTTTTTACGCCAACATAAGCCTAAGAAGTCCTTATTATACTGTAAAACACTGAGAATCAGATATCCAAAAGTTTAAGGGTTATAAAAATTTCTTTACAGGCGCAAAGCACTTCTAAGCCGGACGTGATAATTTTGAATTATAATTTTTCGCACTAAGACCCATATCTATTTTTTTTAATCTGAAACGTGCCTATATCATACTTATAATACTGTTAACTAGGGAATGGTAAATAAATTTGATTGCAATCGAAAATCGATTTTGTTGTAAAAAATTGATTTTTTGCAATCGAATTTACGTATAAGATTTTATACTGAAATCGATTTTTGGGCTTTTAAAGTCGATTTTTTTATTTTTATCAAAATGTTGGCAATTTTGAATTTTAATCTTAACTAAATGGATAAATTATGGACATGCACAATACAACTTGCGATTTTTTTGTTCGTACTTACGTGTGTAGGTGGTATGTTTATGCAGTTTTCTTAGTTTAAAGTTGTAGTTTTACATATTTACTAATTAGTACCCTCTGTGTACTTTCAACTTTAATATAGGGGCTCCAGTTCTTAAGAAACTAAAGTTATCAATGGACAGTGAACAAAACAGTATATCGCACCGAAACAAGCACTGCAAGTCAGCTTTGTGAAAATCAACATATTATAAAAACACAACAGGTGAATTAAACCATGGCGGTTCTGTGCAAATATGCTAATATTTATCAAGACCGGTGTGTGAGCGATATTTAAATCTATAAGCAGAGTGAAAAACAAAAAGTTTGCAATTTATCCTCGATAAGTTTTCTAAATCTAACTTAATAGTAACTTAGCAAAGAAACAGTCGCCACCGATCAGGAACTATTGGCATAATCCTTTGCAATATGTACTATCCATACATTCAGGCTTGTCACAAAAATCAATTCCGATCAAAAGTGATTTCCTTTTATGTGAAGCAAGATACGAAATCACAATGTACATACATATCGCACTTGATCCTCTAAAGGCCGTTTCAAAATTTACACATTTTAACTTTTTGCAGGAAAATTATAAACAGTAGTCATATTTACCCCCTGTAGAAATCTTAGTTCAATTTCTCTAGTAGTTTACCAAGAAAATTCTGGTGTATCCCCCTTTGTGATATAAGGAATAAGTTTGCAAATTAATCTTAAACGATTTTGAAATCGATTTGAGGTTCGATTAATCGATTTCAAATCAAAATAAAAAAAGTCTATCGAAAAGTCGAAAATCGATTTTGGAATATATTTACCATTCCCTACTGATAGCGTTTTTAAGATAGTTTAATAAACATAAATAACTATCTATAGTTGTTGCACTGCACAGCCGAAAATGAATTCGTAAATTTAAGTTTTTCTAACTTTGATACCTTTTTTTCTTTTACTTTTTTAACAAAATCCGCATTTTATCCAATAGGGGAAAATGTTCGGGTTAAAAATATAATGGAGGTCGGTCATAACTTTTATGACGAAAAAATTCAACAAAAATAAAAAGTCATAAAAAGTGCTTAAAATGAAACTGGAAATAAACTTGAGTTTAACCGTATTTTTAAATGCTATTCAAGTTTCAAAATATTTTACTAATGTTCACTTGGTTTCTTATTGCTTTTATATTACAAAATAATATTCAAATTGCGAACAGAGGTGAGGTCCCGACTTATAAGGGTCCCACCTCGGAAAATGTGCTTGATGTGACGCTTTATACTGATTATAAAACAGTGATAGATGATTGGAAGGTGCTTTCGCAGCCATCCTTCTCGGATCACTCTTATATATCTTTTTTGTTGAATTACACTACACCTAACGAAACAGTGTTTAGGAACCCAAGGAACACGGACTGGGCTAAATACTCTTCACTTTTGAATAGGGACCTAGGTCACTCGGGAACATTGGTTAGTTCAGGGGACATAGATTCTGCTATAGGCACACTGGTATCGGGCGTTACTGGATCCTATGAGAAGTCGTGCCCCCCGACACGAGCAAGGCGTAAGTCCAGGCCACCGTGGTGGAATAGTCGGCTGGACCATGCAAGACGCGAGCTTCGTGAGCTATTCAAACTGGCGAAGATTGTCGACCGGTCTGAGTGCTGGGGGGAGTACAGGGACGCTCTTAGGATGTATAAGCGCGACGTGCGAAGAGCCAAGCGAGCTTCGTGGAAATGTTTCTGCGACAATATAGAGAAGACAACCGAAACGGCAAGACTGCGGAGGATGCTAGTGTGCAGTCCGGTAATGCCAAGTACGGTTTGTAGAGAAAACGGAGAATGGACAGGGAGCAGTACGGAAACGTTGGAGGTGCTTGTTGACGCACACTTTCCAGGCTGCTCGGGGGCTCCTATTCCAACTGAGGAAACTTCTGTTATGTCAGATGGTGATGACGATATTATCACCTACGAGGGGGTGGAATGGGCCATTGACTCGTTCCAGCCATATAAGTCGCCTGGTCTGGACGGAATCATCCCGGCTCAATTACAGCGGGGTAGACAACGGATAATACCATGGCTGGTGGAAATCTTCAAGGGATGTCTGAGGATGAACTATGTGCCTAGATCTTGGAGGGTATCTAGGATTGTATTCCTGCCGAAATCGGGCAGAAGCAATCATATGTACCCAAAAGATTTTAGACCTATAAGCCTCACATCCTTCCTGCTGAAAACGTTGGAGAGAATTCTGGACTATCATGTCAAGAGTAACATGAGACCGACCATTCTCTCTGTTAATCAACATGCTTACACGAAGGGTAAATCAACTGAGACGGCACTTCATTCAGTTGTCTCGCTGATTGAAAAGACTCTGAGCTATAAGGACTTCGCTATGGGTGTGTTCCTGGACATCGCGGGAGCTTTCAATAATGTGTCCACAGAGGCAATTTTGGCCAGCTTGTCTCGCACGGGGGCACACGCACATGCTAAAAACTGGATTGGCAACCTGCTACGGTGCAGAACTATATCTGCGGAGTGGGGCAACTCCAGGATAACGAGGAAGGCATACCGGGGAACCCCCCAGGGAGGGGTGCTCTCACCGATGCTATGGACGCTTGTCGTCAACGAACTTCTCAATAGACTTCGGGACGGGGCAGCGAAGATGACCGCATACGCAGATGACGTGGCGGTGATAGTTACTGGCAAGGACCTGAATACTATTAGTTCTGTAATGGAGGCTACACTGGCTATAATCAACCAGTGGGCGGCCGGAGTAGGACTGGGAGTTAATCCCGAGAAGACGGACCTAGTACTTTTTACGAATAGGTACAAAGTTGGTCCATGGAGGAGACCTAAGCTAGGGGGTACTAGCCTGGAACTTAAACACCACACAAAGTACCTGGGAGTAATACTGGATAGCAAACTGTCGTGGAGATTGAATGTGGAGGAAAGGGTGAAAAAGGCAACGATTGCGCTCTACGCATGTAAGAGAATGCTGGGCAAAACGTGGGGTCTAACCCCCGCTCTTACACATTGGGTCTACACAGCGGTGGCGAGACCAATTCTACTCTACGGGATACTTGTGTGGTGGACGGCCTTGGATAAGATATCGTACCGGAATATGCTAACGGGCGTACAGAGACTCGCCGAACTTAGTATCACCGGTGCTTTACGTAGTACACCGACTGCGGCACTGGATGTGATCCTGGACTTGCAACCGATTCATCTAGTGGCGGAAGGAACTGCAAGGAAGTCTGCGATTCGCTTGAAGGCGACGGGACAATTTACATACGGACTCTATGGTCACGGTAGTATTATAAGGGGAATAGATTGTAGCAGTGACTACACCATTCCGAGACTGACAATTGGGAGGAAACCGCGAGTTACCTTGGAGGAGGACGGTTGGTCGGCAGGACTCCGGTCTGGCCAGGGGATCTTCAGTTTCTACACTGACGGTTCCAAAATGGAAGACGGAGTTGGAGCTGCAGTCTATTGCCGGGAGCTGGGTATTCGGGAATCGTATAAGCTTCCCGATTGCTGCAGCGTATTCCAGGCGGAGATTTTCGCGGCCAAAATGGCTGCCGATTTGGCACGTGTTTCCAGTACTGAGAACTCGCACGTAAACTTTTTCATTGATAGTCAGGCGGCGATCAGGGCAATAACCGCTGATTACTCATACTCCTCGGTCGTCCAGGAGTGTAGGGACTCGATGGATAGACTCTGTGCCGATAGGAGAGTACATATCTACTGGGTTCGCGGCCACCAGGGCATAGAGGGCAACGAGGAAGCGGACGAATTGGCGAAACGGGGGGCCCGCTTACCATGCGATAGGATGATGGCCATTCCGGCTCCAATTCAGAATATTAGAAGAGATACGGACTCTGCTATACGGAGGAGATCAGAGGCGTTCTGGGGAAACTTGGGAACGTGCAGGGTTTCCAAGGTAATGTGGGGGTCCTATGATCCGGGGGCAACTAGGACTCTTCTGTCGCTATCGAGAAGGGACTGTAGACTTCTGGTAGGTTTTGTGACGGGTCATTGTTGGACTGCGGTATACGCTCATAGGGCGGGGCGGTTGAATAGTGACAATTGTAGATTCTGTGGGGTACCAGGGGAAAGGGAGACGGTAGAGCACTTGCTATGCTACTGTCCGGCACTTGTGCGCTCCAGGACGAATTGTCTGGGAGATCATTACTTCCAGGATCTCGGGGAAGTCTCTGGGATTGGGTTAATGAGACTCCTGGCATTCGTCAAGAGAGTGTGGGGTACTCTGGGTACCATCACATCGGAATGACTTTCTTCTGCGGGTTATCGTGAAATGTGGTGACGCTAGGGACCTACTTGGTCTATGCGGGGTCTTTGTGACCGGCCACTCGAACCTAACCTAACTTGGTTTCAAATTCTCATTTTACTGGTGATATTGAAATAAAGTGTAACAAAAGTATATCCCAACCCTTGAAACTTGAAATTCGAACTTAAATACCAATTGTTTTGCACTTGATTTCTAGCAAAATTGCTTATTGGTGCATATCGCACTTGATTATTTGTCAAGTATTTACTCGAAGAAGTATTTTTAAGCCAACCATTTATTAACAAAAAAGGAGATAAAGTAGCATGACATTTTTACAGCGGATAGTTGTGAATTTTTCCAAAAAGTAAAAAAATAAAAATTAACTCAAATACCATCTTTATGATCAAGTCCGATAGCAAAGTTAGCTGATAAAAAAAAATGTATGATATTATAAAATACTTACTGCTCCAATCGTATCTGATAACCCACCGATAAACCTAGGTGCTCATCTCTCTCATATGACACACGTTCCGCCACAGAAATGGCGGATATTCTTCTAGGTTGAGTACAAATAATTCGACATTCTGCGCCCTTACCGCTCTTAATAAATTCATCAAGCAATATTTGTGGTACCTGCGTAGTTTTACCACAACCTGTGCTCCCAACGACAAGTATAACTTGATTTTCCTTTACAGCCTTTAAAATGGCACCCTTCTGTTTCATAGCGGGCAAACGTTGACGCATATCGTATAAATTACGAAATTCATCCGTTTGCTCTTTTTCAAAAAGAGTGTATTTCAAACGCTCATTGATTTCATCTACATTTATGTGATCTAAAGTGTTTCTTACTGAATTTTTGGATTTTTCAAGAAATTCATCAAAGTTGACATTAAGCAAATCCAGAAATTTTTTAGAAAATTCCATACAAACACGTTCATCTTCATTGTCACGTTCGAATTCACTTAAACAACTTTCCACCTGTGCAAGTATCCCCGGAGGAATATCTACAGAAGGATTAAGTTTAATGCGTCCATTATTTTCTTCTTCACGGTTGCGTTTACGTTGCCTATCGCGATAATGTAAACCAATATCTTTTCCTCTTAACCATGGCGGTCGTCCATTACCTCGTCCGCCACGTCCTCTACGATGTTCACTCATTTTATTTTTTGTTTTTTAATGTAATATATATGTTGATATAATTAAGTAAACAAAATTTCCACTACAGTTTTGTTGTGAAAATTTTTTGAAAAGAAAGACAAAAACATGTGTTTATAATAACAAAAAATTCAAAGAAAAGAACAGAATGGCAAAAAAAAGTATTGCGTATTAAGCTACCCACAGACGAGACAACATTTGTCGAAACATGAGCTAACCAAACACAATGTTCCATCGTGTGTTGCGATGTTGACTGTTTTTTTCTTCCTCATTTTATTGACAGCAGTTGTTGAATGAGTGCTTCTGCAATTCTCGGAGAAATATATATGAAGAATGAAATCGGAAAATGGCAACAATAGCAAATAATGATAATTGGAAAACAAATATAATTGGTTAGAAAAATTTTCCATATTTATTAGACATAAATTGTGATAGGTATAAAAACAAAAAAATAAATATTGTTTTGTAATAGTATTCAAAAACAAAACAAACAACATAGGGTTTTTTGCATAGTATTGTTAAGCGGTTCACTTGCAATAAAATTGTTCAATTTTACATGTTGTACAATTATATCGCTAATGTGTATGTAATACTCGAAGGTATCACAATATATTGGCAACAATCAAAAGATTTTTGATTTTTATTGCACAGCAAAAAAAAAAGTGAAATGTGGTGGCAACATTGTACAATGCTGTTTATGTTATTCCTATAGGTTATGTTCACTTTTTTATTGAATGAATGAAACCATTGTGCGACTTATTGCATGGTATAGGACAAAATGGAAATAATATTGCGAATATCATATACAATAATATTGCAAGCGTATGGGCCGCTTCAGTGCTTATAGCTCGAAATGTCAACCATTCTTAGCAAAACCATAACAAATCAAAACAAATCAGCTCGAACTGTCAAAATCAGATGCTGTTTCGACACCACCTATAGTTAATTCGCATTGAACACGTGCATACTTGGTATGTCAGTCCAGTGATGCCGCCACAGAATACAATGTCGCTTGGGTGCATATCATCAAATGCTTGCGTAAAAAGAATATTAAGATAACTGAAACATATAAAGACTGACCACAGTAATCGATTGAATATATGATACAAGCAGTTTAAAATTATTACCCTTCTAAATCCATAGTTTTCAGCAATTTGAAATTATTCCAAAATAATAACATATGTATGTATATGTATATATATGAGAACTCAACTTGGGGACATAAAAATAATAAAATTAGAAATAAATCATTTATATAATTTTATTTACAAATTGCTGTTTGCGCCAAAAAAAACACGTAATCGACAAATTTGGCAACAATAACTTGTAAGTAAAAATAAATTTGTTTTGAACCCATATTTGAAAGGTTATTACGATTTTTCGGTTAAGAAAAAAACCCTACGATATGTATGTTTAATGAGAAAATGGGAAAAATATGAGGTTAAAATTCATATAAAAGTTCTTTCTGCCAAATATTGATTAGATATCTTTACCTCTAAGAGATTAATTTGCCTTTAAGTGATTTTTGGGAGGCGGTTTATATGAGATATATGGTTAATTTTGAACCTTCAAGCACAAGAAGTTGTCATGATATAGTAAATATCGTAAAAGTTATTGTGACCTATTTTCAGGTCAATACCAACATTTAACATTTAATTAGGCGCATTAAGAAAATAACACAATTAATCGCATAGCAGTCTGCTGTAACATCAGTTGTCATTTATCTGATATATCATTTATCTGTACGTGTGTTTATGGCAAAGCAATTTTACGTGTTCTCCAGCAGTTATTGCGCCATTGTTCTGCCGACGTTTTTGCTTGTGCTTACTTGGTGGGCACACGATCAAGTTTTGTCTTTCAATTCTATTCAATTTGCAATGCACTCTCACTTTATTACCAACACACTAACAATTTTTAAATTGACCACGAGATTGATTTCAATTTCACATTTCCATTTGTTTGGCAATTTTACTTTAAATTTAACAGCTGATTACATGTTTGTCTTTATCAAAAGTTTTTTTTGATGACATCTTGAAATTAAATTGCCTACAAATCAAGGCGTATTCATAAAGGTGACCGCATCATGAGATAGAGCTATGCTAGCTATCTCTTTTTTTGAAAACATACTATGTATTTTGTTTTTGTAAAAAGTTAGAGTGAACATCAAAATTATTTGTTTATAAAATATACACAATTGCTTTAGATGGTAATTTTTTTCCTGTGTTACAAATTTATTGTAGCTCCACTTATTCCTTACGCCTTTTAAAATCCTTGTTTTAAATTGTATGTTCACTTTTTTGTTTTATAACATTTAAATAGGTTTTTTCAAGAATTTATATTTTTATTGAATTTTAAATTTTAACAATTTTTTTCATAAAATGTTAACGACGCATGACATTCAGTATACACACAAGGAAATAAACATTAAACAGATGACTCGAAAATATCACCTTTATGAATTCGCCTTGCTACAAATTGAGTGCAGAATACGTCACAGCTTTCAATTTATGTAAATTTTGACAAACAGTATATGTAAAAGACTATCAAGAACAACTTGACCGTGTGGCCGTAGGGTTAGCAAAAAATTATTGGTGTTGTCCAGTTTCCAGTTAAAATGAAATTTATCCAGTTAAAAACTTTATTTAATTTTGAAAAATTACTTTTTTATTATTTAAATTTTTTTATTATTAAATTATTTTTTATAGATCAAAATCTGATACTTGGAAAAAATTGTAAGGAAAACATTTCTAATTTGCCGACAGACATTCCAATTAATAAGATACGATACAGTTTTTTAAAAATGCCATAAAAATAACGTAAAACGTTTATATCAATTGATCTCATTTGCTATCATGCCAACGAGCAATACTGTTTGTGCAAGGACTGAAGGTATTTCTAATAATATCTACTCACAAGAATCCATTCCTATGACCGTATAAAGGCTACAAGTTTAAGAAGACTAAATTTTAAAAAAAGTTGCAAAATTTTCAATATTTTTAATCAGGCTTAAGTTCATCAAATTTAATTTTCATTAAGTTATTTTTATGAAGAATGGAATTTTGCAACATGAAAATTAATTCAAATTGTTATTGATAATCACTCGATTCGAACCCAGGCGGCTGGTTACCCTGACATGTTTCGATCGCTACCACTCGATCTCCTCAGCGGACGTCAATAGTTCCAAAATGTTTCAAACATTTTTGCTTACAACTAAAGTTCTTTAAATAACAATTCATACAAAAAATATATATGTGGCTAAACAAATACTTATCAGCCATGTTCTGGAAACCGAATTCGAGTGAAATCAAACAAAATTTGAAAACGATCCAGTGCTTAATGTTCATTAGCTATATAATTTTGTTTTATATACTTCATACTATGAGTACAGCTTATCTTCATTTGAACTAACCTTAAAAAAAACGAATTTTAACAAAAATTTAACTGAAAATCCCCATTGACTTAAATTTAATTGAGTTTATTTTTAGTGTTATTAGGGTTTACGGCTCGAAATGACAACTTTTTTTTAATTAAAACATTATGAAACCAAAACAAATTGGTTCGGAATGTCAAAGTCAGCAGGCTTTTCGCTGCCACTTGTAATGAAGTCGCCCTGATAATAATTTTGTAATATGATATAAGACTGATTTTAAAGTGTTACGTTTCCTAACTTTGCACTGAATGTGTTTAACGAGATCGAACATAAACGTTCGTATAGAATTTAAGGTGTCATATGACACTGTAAGGTGTCATAATGTCCACAACATGTTTACAAACTCGAAAACATAGCCGTCCTATGGCCGGGCGCAAGGGTTTTCTTTTCTATGGTATAACAAATACCGGCTTCGGTAAGTGCCGGTTCACACACGTCAAGTTTGACTCGTCAAGTCTTGAGTTTTTAGGAGAGAGGGGAAAAGAAATGGCATTCTCTTTTCCCTTCTCTCTTAAAAGCTCAAGACTTGACTTGACTTGACTTGTGTGAACCGGCACTAACAAAAAGAGACGTTTTGTCTCTGCGTAGTCAGCCTTCGTTGGGAAACAAGGTAGATTTTAGGTATTTGTTAAACCATAGAGGAGAAAATCATTGCGCCCGGCCGAAGGTCGGCTGTGAAGAGAAGCTTTAGTTAGCGAAGATGGTACTTGTTTTATCACAGAGAAGAAAATCATTGTGCCCGCAGAAGGCCGGCTATGCCGAGACGCTTAAGTAAGCGCAGCCGGTATTTGTTACACCATAGAGGAGAAAATGTCCTTGGACACTATGACACTGGACTTTATGACATGCCACCTAATTTAAATGGAAAATATTTCTAATACTGAGTGTTTTTTATATAAAAACTCAAGACTTGACGTGTCTGAACTGGAACAAACCGGAACCGGAAAAATGCAAAAAGGGCAGCTATCGCAGAAAGACAAGAAAAAAAGAGAAAAAATCTTTCGTCTCGTGACATATCTGTTTATTCTAAAACCCCTTTCACACTCGCCAAGTTACATGCGCGAGTCTCTTGCGCAACTCTTGGTTTGTAGACGTCAACGGTGAGGTCGGGGTAAGGAAAACAATTTTGTACAGACTTTGTTGTACTCCGGGTCTTAGTCTAGACGTTTGGCAATTATTGCCGTAGCAAATATCAAATTCTATTGCCAACACTAGAGATTGACATGTGGACTGCATAACCCTAGGTCTACACTAAAGATAAATATCTCAGCAAGTTGGCAAGTTGGTTATGTTAAAGGCATGGCAAAACCTATTTATGTTAACTCATAATTGGAAAAAAAATCAAGAAAGAAGGTGTAGCGTAAAAACTGGAGCTATCTTGCAAAAAATGTTAATAAAAATTATTTTTGTAATTTTATATTAGTGTTTATTTAATTCTTTTACTACAATAACAATTTGCTACCATTTCACAAATTTAATTTCTTTTTCACACAATTTGCTTCTATTTTTTTTTTTGCTTCTTTTTTCTCAATTGACAATCAAATTTGACGTTTTATGCCGGCAATAAATATGTACAAAAAATTGCTGTCTACATTAAAGATAACATAATTTTAACATATGTCGCAATAATTATCTCTGGTATAGACGGGCAGTAAATATGTATTGGAGAGCAATTATATTTTAACACAAGCTGTTAAAATCAATTATCAGTTACAAAAAAGGAAACATTTTATATTTAAAACGTATAAAATTGAAATATAAAATTTACAAATTAAAAGTAAAAAAAATAATTGAAACAAATTGGTTGCCATAGAAAATATAAGTACATATTAATTCATATAGAAATTCATATATTGTGTTTAGACACGTTTACTCCACTCTAAACATAATGTTAAACATAGAACATCTCTGTGACGTCATTCTGCGGAACTTATTGCTTATGTATAGACGTAGGGCTAAGGCCAGTTTAAACGGTAATACAATGTATTACGACTTTGTAGAATCATAATAATATAAAATTCTCTCCGTGTTTAAAAGAAAAAAATAAGAGCCTGTTGTGAGTATATTTCATTTTTACACGGATGGTATAAGTAAAATTAAAAATAATAACAAAAATAATAATAATAATTTACATGATAATATTTTTCTCATTCTACATCATTTTTATACATGTCGTAATACATTGTATTACCGTGTAAACTGGGCTTTAGAAATCTGTGGTTGGCATATAAAAATTCAAAGCAACTCTGTGTGTATTGTGAAGGATCGTGGTGAATTAGATAATATACATTTATTGTGAATGACAAATATTTTTTATTGACATTTAAAAATCGTAACAGATATAAAAAAAACTTGGCAACAAACGAGCGCACGAATTTTTAGTTTGGCATCGCGCATAAAATTTTTTATTACTTCTTAGAGCTAATAAAACAATTTTTACAAATAAAAATATAACTAGATAAATTTAAATACAAAAAGTAAATATAATGATTATTGGTAGTATTTAACAAGAATTAAGTTTCGTAACTAAAAAAAAACAAAAAAAAAAATTAAATCAACAAGTGGTGAAAAATAAAAAAAAACAAAGTTTGCAAAGTCTAGGAAAAAATAGTGTGCTAGAATTGTAGCTAAAAAGATAATACATATTATAAAACGAAGTTATTATTCACATTTATAAGAAACTGCGTATTAAAAAAGCAAATTTAAGTCTTTCTTAAGTTAATGCTCAAATATTCGCTATACTCATTTAAAAAAATTCAGGCCAGTCATCTACAGCATTTTTAACGATTCAAGACAAGCTTCTTTGCTACAACAAAATAAAATCTTATACAAACAAAACATCCAGCCATCTACAACAGCGCTCAACTACGACCCATATCTACAATACTTTTCATAAAATCGACAAACATTTGTGTTTCTACCACCAACCATAGATTTGTATTACTGGTGCTAGGTATATGTTGTTTAATATTTTTTATGCTGTTGACTTAAAAAGCACTAGACTCGAGTATTTTCTGCAGTTAACTGATATTTTTCTATGACGTAACATCGCGAATCAAAAAAGGTAAGAAAAGTAAAATTAAGTTTAAAATCAGCCAGCTTTTCAACAACAAAACTTCATTTCTCCTTTTTTGTGATGACTTTTTATTTTAAGATTTGCTCATAGAATTTCTTAGAATTTTGTTGTTTGTTGGAAAGGGTTGAAATAAAAAGCTGTGTTTATATTAAAAAGATCGGAGAGAACTTTTCAAATTTGTTATTTTTTCTGTCTACAATCATCAGTCAGGGGTTAAACCATATAATACAAAAAAAACAACCACATCTTAAATATCTAAATGATCTGCATTTTCTCAACAACATTACTATTAATAATAATAGTAAACATTTACACCATTATGATCATCACCAATAGTATGTAATGCATTTATATTTTCTTAGTATGTATTAGTGTAATAGTATTTATATGTTAAAGGCTAGTTTACACTATCTCACAAGCCTTGCGAATTCCATAATAGGTACTTTGTGAGATAGAAATCTAACGAGTTTTGTTGCGACTGTCAAAAAATCTAATTTAACATAACAGTATGTGTTCACACCATCACACAAAGTATAAACACTCATACATGAAATAAATTGCAAGCCTGATCCAATGAAAAGTATTATTGTTCAGAAATTTTTCAAAAAACGAAGAAGTTGAATGGGATGTCAAACTTTTTTTTATAATACTTGTCATTTTCATCACACTTGCATTCACACTAACAGACTTTTACATATTACTCGAGTTTTTGACATGTATTAATACAAAGTATAATAGTGTAAACTAGCCTTAAATAACGGCGTGTTGTATTTTTATGTACCTATGTAGTTGCTCTTTAATGGTGCATCACCTTTAACATACTTATACTTAGGTAGCTAAAATATAAGCCTCTTGTTACCGAAACCGCTTAATAATTTTCCGCCATATAGGTAGATAGACAAAGTAAATTTAGATGAGATATTTATGTTGTCGACAATTGGGTATACGTACTGGAACGACTCGGAGCATCAATTGCGCCGAACAAAGACTGCAACACCAACACAAGTCGAGCTGTTATAACAACAACAACTTACCCATTTTCTATTTTGATTAAATTTAGCTCATAGGTATATTCTCTACATATAAAATTTGCTTGGTTTTAGAAATCAGCCAAATCGACCTATTATTTTACCTACCGCCTAATACAATATGGCTTACTTAATAAAAACAACTTTCCCAAAAATCCGTTTTTTCACCTTGACCCTATACAAATATCCTTCAAAATGAATGTTTTCAATAGAACGACTTACATGCGTTGCTATAGGTAGGGTAAGTGTACCAGTCGGTAGTTTAACTTTTTTAAATTTTTAAACAGGTGCCCTTACTTCTACCCCTGACAGACATACAGTTTACATACCATGGTATGCATACTACGGTTTTATATATGTACTATTTTATATTGGCAGACTTGTAGTAGGTAAGATACCACATTTATACTACGTACATTTTCGTGGTATATAAACCAGGAATATACTACTTTGTTTCATGGTTTAATTGTAGTTTAGGTTGACACACTTGTAGTACCTATACCATGTTAGTATAGTATACAAATCCTGTCTGTCAGGGGTATTAGGTATAATTTATTTAATTTTTAATGAACGATTTGATAAAGTTTTTATACCCACACCACAATAGTGGAGAGGGTATTATGCAATTGTGCTTATGTATGTAACACCTTAAATGATAAAGATCAGAATCACTTTCTGAGTCGATCTAACGATGTCCGTCCGGCTGGCTAGCTGTCCATGTAACCTTGTGCGCAAAGTACAGGTCGCAATTTTGGAGATAATTTGATAAAAATTGACTTATAGGTTCTTATTGGCACAAGGACCAAGCCCTTTGAAATCGTAGGACCATGAGGGGATATAGGGGCAATTACTGCATCTCAGAAACTATCAAACCTATTTTAATGAAATTTAAAACATAGATAGATCCATAATTATATGCATACATGAGCTATGCAGTTTTTCAAAAATAGGACCACAAGGGGAGTTAGGGGGCATTTTCTGCCTCACAAACTTTCTAAACCGATTTTAATGAAATAAAATAAAAAATAAAATATAAATTTAAAAATGGTAATTCAGAATAATTAATAATGCATATACAAATTTTTTATTTAAACAATTTGGCCCGGAAATGAATTACATTAAAAAAAAGTCCTACTTTCAGAACCCGAAAATGGGTCAAAATTGAAATGGTGCTCTAATATGGACTAATAGGGTTGGTATTTTAGGTATTCTAGATTTCAGAACTACATATATAGTTTGTATTCAGAATTTGTATAGATTTTTTTAATAGAGCTGAAAGTGAATTTATGAGATTTCTAATAAAAAAAAGCCATACTTTCAGAACCCGAAAATGGGTCAAAATCGAAATGGTGCACTGAGTCAGTACTACAACAATGAAATAATAGAAAAAACAACAGGCATTGAGACAGCAAATGTCAAAATGCCGTATTAAAAATTAACAAAAAAAAAACACTAAATGTTACACCACCAAGAAAATCACTGCAAACAGCTGTGCTTATGAGATCACTTTATTAGTACATTATTCGAATACTATTGTAAAGAGTGTATAAGATTCGACAAAGCATATTATATTACTCTTACTTGTTTTCTGTCTAAAGGCTCAGTAAGCCGGGATTAACAGGGAGAAGGGAGAAAACTCCCGGGGAATTTGTATTCATAATTGGGCTGATAGACTTTGACGTTTGGTATGACAAAAAATTGTCAGGTGAAAATCCCATGTAAAGCAATTAGAACGATTATAGTTAGCAGTAAGATGTAACGCCTCAGTCTGTAAGAAATAGATTGGTGTTATGTACGGTAAGGTTACTGTTACTCAGTGATGCAAAATGTGGTACAATTGGGCCATTTGTGGCACTTTGCAATGTTCGATGGCCCTGTCTATCTATCTATTTTGGCACTTTCATGTCAACTAACTACTTTACATGTACTTTTTCATGTAATTTTTCCCATTGTCAAATACTACTATAATATACAACATTGTTTTGTTTGACAAAGAAAAATTTACCTACATATATTGATTTGTGTATATGATGGTGTTTGTGCTGACCGTTTTTTAGCTTTAACTCATGTTTCCGATGGGACAGCGCAATCTATTTTCAATACAATAATGCAGGTCTTAAAGCAAAATTATATATCAATCAGCAACTTAGTAAGTTTTGGGGCCGATAACTGTACAACAATGATGGGAAGACGCAAGGGTGTTTAAGCGTTATTGAAGGAAGTTAAGACAACATTGTTAGTTAGTGGTTGTATTTGCCATAATTTGAATTTGCATCATCGCACGCAGCGCAGTATATTCCCAACACCATTGATGATCTCATGCTATTAATAGTATTAATAGTTTTTTTTTGTAACAGCTCTACTCGTAAAGATGATTTTTCCGAATTTCAAAAATATTTTAATTCAGATGAACATGCCATACTAAAATATGCTCCAACTAGATGGTTGTCACGACAAGCTGCAGTTGATAGAATAATTGCTTAGAGAATTTAATGAAAAACTGCGTTTAAAAAAATCGCGACTACAAGACTATAATTTTTATTAAGTTTTTTCCTTCTCCTGTAAAGTAAGGAAAACGTTAGTTAGGGCTTTTCTATATTAAAGTAACGATATGTACTATATTACGATTGTTTTTATTTAAATAAAGAGCTAATACTCAAATACATACATAGGTACATACTAAAAAATTTTTTGGCCCTATCAAATTCATTTTGGCCCTTTTAAATCTTCAATATGGCCCAAAACAAAAAAAACCCAAAATGCATCACTGCTGTTACTCCCGGCAAACAGCCTTAACTCTCCCTTTCTATTTAAAACACATTGTACACAGTGATGCCAGAAGTGCAGATTTATCTGCATTTTGCAGATTTTATACCCCAAAATTGCCAAAATGCAGATTTGAAGATTTTTGGTTTAAAATTGCAGATTTTTTACATCGGTGGAAACTTCTAACATTGTTACTTATGTTTGTACTATTTTCCATTCTTTTCATTAGTTGGAATTTTATTTACAAAAGATTACTTAAAATTTCGCATTGTCTTGACACATTTATATCACCGGACTTATGTCATCGGATTTTCGCGAAATAATATACATATGTATGTATTACGTATATATTTATATGAACTTATGTATATGTAAATATCTTTAATAGTTTCAATATTCGATCTCTTGTAGGTTCAAATAACATTTCAAGCAATTAACTTTTAATTCATTGTTTAAAATAACAAAGATGTGATCAATGCATACTCAGCCTGAGTAATTAAATTCGGAACGATATTTTTAACGTAAAAATATGTAAAAATTATTAGCCAAGTTCTAAAAATCGCATTCGGGTGAAATAAAAATTAAACAAATTTTTAATACTTTTCTGTGTGCTAATTTCAAAAACATATTTCCTTTTTTAACACCTCATACTTCGAGGGCCACTTATAGATACATATTTACCAGAACTAGTTTCAAAACTACCATCGATTTTAAATTCCAAAAAAATTGGACATAAATTTTGATATGAATTGTTATAATTTTTTCTAAATAAACTACATAAAAACAGTAATAAATGTTTTATGATGATTTTGGCGCAGATTTTGCAGATATTTTGATGAAAATTTATGGTTTTTTTTTGCTGATTTTACATCTAAAAGTTCTGGCAACACTGATTGTACATCGCCATTAATCTTGTTTCCTTCAAGGGCTGCCAGGTACTTTTTTCCTTGTCCCCAAAAATTAAAAAATCTCCAAATTAAAAAACAAAACCGTAAAAATTTAATACTTTTTTTTGTTGTTTTTTTTACCAAATTTAAATTTTGGTTTTTTAAATAATAACACAATGTGCTGTTATTGAAGACTAATGAGAAAATTCATAAGAATTTGGATCTTGTTCAATCGGTTTTAGCCATCCTTCAAATCAACAATAAAAATACATACATCCCAGCATTCTTTTTCCCAAACTTTATCATGTTGACTTTCATATTTACTTATTTTTGGGGAAGACATATTTGCTTAAAAATTGCCTTTAAAAAATCTAAAATTGTATGTGTTTTAGATTCCTTTTTTACATTCTTCTTTTTTAAAACACTCACTCAAGAATAATAACATAAGCGCTTCGCTACACTGTTAAAAATAATAGATATGGTAGGTTTTCCCCCCCTGCGGTTACCCGCTTTATTTTTATTTTCAAAAGTGTAGTATACCATAAAAGTGAATTCTACAAAGTTTGAACATTCTCACTATAACGTTTCTTAAGATATGCGATATTAAACATTGGCGTCCTATGTGGCTACCACTTCCCCCGCTGCAATTTTATTTCAATTTCGGGGCTCAGATGATCCTTCTGCCAAAAGTTCAACAAAATGCGTGCAGCTGCTCTTAAGATATGCGATATTTAATATAAGCATCCTATGGGGGTACCAATTCCCCTGCCCCTATCGAAAAAAGTAGCCTATTTTATTTTTAGGGCTCACGTGATGTTACTGTGAAGACTCTCCTTTTTATAGTTCTTCAGTTGAGCAATATTTAATATATGCATCCTATGGGAGGTATTTCCCCCTGCGCCTGTCCGCTTTGTTTTTATTTTCAAAAGTATAGTATACCATAAGAGTGACTTCTACAAAGTTTGAACATTCTCACTATAACAGTTCTTAAGATATGCTATATTAAACATTGGCGTCCTATGGGGGGTACCACTTCCCCCGCTGCTATTTTATTTCAATTTTGAAGCTCAGAAAATCCTACTAACAAAAGTTCAACAAAATGCGTGCGGCGGCTCTTAAGATATGCAATATTTAATATAAGCATCTTATCGGGGGTACCAATTCCCCTGCCCCATCGAAAAAATAAGTAGCCTATTTTATTTTTAGGGCGCACGTGGTGTTACTGTAAAAATTTCAGGAAAATCGGTTCAGTAGTTTAGGAGTCTATAAGCCAACATACAAAACAAACACACAAACATTTTTCATTTTTTTATATATAGATATACGAAGCAAAGAAAAATAAGCGTAAATAATAAAAAAGGTGGAAAAAATATGAAAAGTTGTAAAATACCAAAAAAATCCTCTAATTTTTTAAATCCCCCAAAAACCCCTAATCACCAGATGACTCTGTTTGTCCCTTTTGCTCGCATGCAATCCCCAAGTCTGGCAGAAATGTAAACAATCAAATACTGAAAACACAAACAGTCAATGTACTTGGTAGAGTAAATATCACAATATAAATATACTACAGTGCAAAATAATAAGAGCATGTTGTTTTTAGAGATTTTTTTATATGTTTTTTTTATAAAATTTTAAGAATAGGAAATATTAATAGAAACTATATTCAATTAAATATTCAACATTTATTATATTTTCAAATTTATTCTATGAGCTAAATTTCAGCTATGTATTTTTATAAAGCTTTTTTGTACTAATCCTGTTCCTTTAATTTTTAGGAATGACTTTTTTATACACTACCGGACTATTATATTGTATCTTCTTGTTACATTTTACCTAAGCTATCCTTTGGATAGCAATAAAGTATATTGTATGTACAGAAAAATTTACAATTATTAGACACCAGCAGAATGTAATGCATTTTCTGGCCCGCTACGGCGTTCGTCAGCATAACTGAAATTTAGCTCATAGAATAAAATCGAAAAAATAATAAATGTTGAAAATAGGAAATATTGTTAAAAATATTAATAAAATCAACAACATTTTCAACGTTTTCTTTTATTTATTTACAGCAACAAACAACTTGTTTTTAAGTCCGTGCATAATTATAATCGCAGTATTGGATAACATATTTTATTTTTATTATTTATTAAATTTCAGTAACTTAGCCCTTTGGCCATAATCGGCTTACAAATTTCTAATTAATAATAATAAAAAATTTAAAAGAAATTAAAAAATTTAAAAATAAATTAGTACATAGTACTTAACCACAAAAAAATAATTTATATATAAAAAAAAGTGGAACAAATCTAGTTTACCGACGCAGCTCCAAATAAAAAAAAAAGTACGTAGGGTGATAGAAAATTGAAAAATAAGAAGAAAAAATTAAATAAAAAAATTGGCGCAAACGCTTAGTTTTCGAGTTATGGACGTTTTTAGTTTTCATAGAAATGTGTAATTTTTTCACTACATTTCTAAAGGTATATGGCCAATATTGGTATCATTTTGAAGGTTTTGACTAGATCTTTCCGGATATATAGAATTGATTTAAAAATTGTTAACTCTTAAGCTCACATTACAGTTTTTGTGTACTTAGTGTATAATACATATATTTAAATAAAAGTGTAATAGGTACAAATTTTATAAAATAACAAACACCAATGTCGCAAACATACACTTCATGTTTAGCCGCCCTTCGGCCGGACGCAAAGATTTTCTTCTCTGTGGTATAACAAACACCCACACATATCACTAAGTAGGTGGGGCAGTTTTTTAATTCCAGGGGGGCCCACGGGCCTCAGCGCCCTTAAATTTTAATTTTGGTTTTTTTCTTTTTTATTCTGAATTGGGTGGCAAATTTTTTTTATTTTTTTTTCGTAGCCCTTTAACCTGCACTTCAGCCAAATCACATATTTCTATGAAAACTAAAAACGTCCATAACTCGAAAACTAAGCGTTTGCGCCAATATTTTTATTTAATTTTTTCTTCTTATTTTTCAATTTTCTTTCCCCCTAGGTACTTTTTTTTTTATTTGGAGCTGCGTCGGTAAACTAGATTTAAGCCAAAAAAGTTTTAAATAATGTAGGTAAGCGAAAAGTGCATTCAAGATTTGATTTTTTCTTGTTATGCCAGCTAATTTAATATCATCATTCACAATTACGGAATTTTATGTCTTGTATATCGTTGTCTAGCCTGCAAGTAGTGCTTATTATTTTTTATTTTTTTTGCACCATTGTGAATCTCTATTGGTCATACATACATACATCTACTAAGCGTTTTTGCGATATTTTAATGGGATTAGAAGTTATATCATAGTTAGTAATTTTTTGTTTTTTTTTTTTATTTAAAACTTAATACTAAACTTTCTTATGTGTTTATACTGGTATGAACATATTTTGAAAAAAGGCTGCTTCAAAAAGTGTTATGTGTAGTTTTCCTAAACATATATTTAATCCGAATTTCTTTTAACGCAGTATTTTAGTAAATATACCCGCGAATCATTGTGGCTTTTGATGTCAATAAAGTATCATAAAAGGATAATATAAATCAGTTATTTCGCCCTCCTGAAAATCTGTTAATAAACACATAGCACTTCTTGCAGGCTAGGCGAAGATATTTTTTGTGCCTGGCGAAGAGTTGATAAGCAGGTTCAAGATTCCCTAAAAGACGATTCCAAATGAAATAAAATCTATAAAGACGTCAAAGCTATCGTTTCATAATAAGCAAACGAAAATCAAGTGCTATAATTTTTCTTAAATATGTACATACCTATGCAATGTAAGTAGTCTCTAAAAACCATATGCGTTTATAAATTTTCACCGCAATGAACTATAGAATAAAAGATCAAATTAATATCTCGTTTTTATTTTCTTAAGTTTTAAATTTTCTTAATGTTAAATGCAATAAGCGTTTATTAAGGCAAATTTTGTAAATCTTTATTCAATTTTAAATATTTTTATGAATACATACAGGCATACATACATCTTTAATTTTATAGATTTATATTTTCTTAAATAAGTTTAAATCCTCAATAATTTCAACATTTTTCTCTTAATATTTTGTAAGACTACAAAATTTTTGTAAGTATGTAACTAATTATGATTTAATCTATCAAACAGATTGTTGGTTGGACCTCATTACGTTTACTTGTTTGATAATTAATGAACAAGTTAAATAAAAAACTCATAGAACTTGTTATTTTTAAAAATTATGGCAATACATATCGTCATCTTAAATGAAAACGGACGTAACTACACTTAAATTTTTTTAACAGGAGATGCAAAAAACATTACAAAACCATAAACAATAGTTTTCTTGAAGTTTGAATTTTTTATTAAAGTCGTAATTGTTTTATCGCAGGGGTCTAAAAATTAGCGTTAGCATGTAGTTTGACAAAAGGAATCATAACCAATAAAAACCCCATTTTGAATGTTTTTATAGTAACGTCCGTTAGCGTTTAAGGTTACGATATTCTCATTTTATTTTAATCAAATGTTATTTTTCTCTTTGCCAAATACATATGATTCATATGATTGACATTAATGTAAATAAGTATGTAATATACAAGCTGATACACGTAACGTTAGCAAATTTCGGCCTACACCTTTAAACAAAAATGTTTAAAAGCAACAAGCTAATTTTAAGTTCTTTAACATTTGAGAAAAATACAGCCATATACATACATACATACATACATACATACATAAGTATGAACATACACATGTGGTCAAAATAATAAGTACATACATACCTATTTCTTTATTTTATATGCGTACATATCTGGTTTTTTTTTTTGCAATTTCGACAGTTTTCGATAATTCTATATTCACCCCTATCGTGAATAATTTTGCCCTCGTAATTTTTTCCCCTTTTCGCGTAATTGCGTTCAGTATTTGCAGTAGTGATATGCAATTTTTAATGCGAACGTACCCATTTTTTTGGGCTGTATTTCAAAGATATTTTTTTGATGATCACAGAAACAGCAGCAAATTACTCATGGAAGTTAAGTTTAAGATGGATTCATCCATGCGTTCCGAGAAATATTTTTGTCCGGAAAATAATTATTTTACTGAAAGGGTTCTGCAGTACGATTGACGCATTTCGAAAATTTTGTCTGGAAAAACAAAGATACCATATGGTTTACAGATGTAAACAAACACATCACGAAATTAAAAAGGATTTTGAATAAAAAAAGATTTTAATTAAAAATTTTTTCTAATTAAAAAATTTTTATAATTTCCTGATGATGTTAAAAAATATTGAAAATATTTAAATAAATAGGTATTTTTTTTTTGAAGATTTATATTTACTTAGTTAGGCTTGAGTTCATCATATTTAATTTTCATTAAATTATTTTTGCTGAAGGAAGGAATTGGCTGAGCTAGGGATCGAACTCAGATTGAGGTATTTAAGACAGTCTTGACAGTAAGAGTGCGAAAAAAATAAAAAAAAACGTAGAAAAGGAAGAAACATGTTAATAAATTGAAAAATTACAGCAAATTTCGAACTAACACTGCAGGCATGCAACGCAGTGTTGCAGAGGGTAGAATTGCAAAGAATTCAGATGATGAGAATGTGGTTATTCTCGAAACGTAAATTTAACCTGAGTTCGTTCCCCAGCTCAGCCAAGAATCAAAATTATGAATAAATTTTAATTATTTTCATGTTGTAAAATTCCTTCCTTCAGTAAAATTAATTTAATAAAAATTAAATTTTATGAACTCAAGCCTAACTAAATATCAAAACTTCAAATTAAAAATCGACAGTTCAACTAAAAAATCACAATTGTTCTATAAATATATATACACCCCTGCATTCATAAACGATTATTAAATTTAACAAACATTTATTAAGGGCAATTTTCAGAGTAAATTTGTTCTTTAAACCTTTATTCAATAAAAAAAATGTTTATGAATACAGGCATTAAATTCTGTCATCGACATGAGTAATTGTTTTGTCAACTCTCAAACATAAAATAAACTAACAGTAACAGTTTTCCCTTTGACTACATTATGAAAATGAAATTTCACTTCAATGCAAAATTTGATCAAATCATGAAATACTGTAAATAATAATATATCCTTCAAAAAATTTTCCCATTTCCCGAAAAAATTTATGGGGAAGAGCAAAATTTTAAGGGAAAACGTGTTCACTTTTCATTCACGATATCAGGAACTGTAACGGTAATAAGTTTTGTTTTAAAAATTACTTTTTAATCATTATTTCTTGAATTTTATTTTTTTTGCTTAGAAAAAAAATTTTTTTTTGAGTTTTATTTTCTGCTTAGAAAAACAACTTTGGTATAAAGAAGCTATAGTGGGCATATTTATATTATTAGTAAGAATGTAAAAGTAATAGTGGTTTTCACCCTTTGTGAAAAGTTTACAACTCTGTTATATTTTCTACCATTTTATACTACCCCAACAAACACGAGGTTTGACTTCAAATTGAAAATGATTTGAAATCAAACGATTAACGTTTGAAAAAGTTTGTCACAAAGTATCAAAACCACTATTACTTTTATATTCTTACTGGGGATGCAAACGGGACTGGTTTTCGCAAATCCTGGGAGTCGGGATTTCAAAAAATCAAATCCCGGGATCCCAATATTTTTTTTGGGATATCGGGATTTGGGGTTTTTGAAAATTAAAAGATTAATGCTTTTAATAGATATTAATTAAAAAAACGTCTTTAAAAGAGGCTTACAGTCAAAAGTTTTATAAAAGGAGTGCATCTCTTGGCATCACAGGCCCAAGGAGAAGCACTCCACAGGCAGCGCGGGACATCCTACTATATCCGTCCCCAATTGAGCATTATGTAAGGAGTGTGGCTGCTAGGAACTTACTTAGACTTTACGAGTCTTCCTTAGTTAAAATATGACTCTGGAATTCGGTGTAACACCAACAGTGGAGTTCCCTGATAGGGAAATTTGAAGTGGATCCAATAGACTGTTTGAGGGACGGACGAATCCAAGATGGAAGCAGGCACTGGCGCCGGTGTATATATCGCGGACACCGAAGTGAAAAGGTCATTCAGACTCCCTGATGAGTGCAGTGTCTTCCATGCTGAGATCCTAGCGACTTGGAGGGCGACGGAAGTGATACTGGATCACATCGTGGGTGGATCTGTGGTGAAAATTTACGTCGATAGTCAGGAGGCGCTTAGAGCATTGACAAATTATACGGTGCGATCGTGCCTGGTCGCTCGGTGTAGAAATGCTCTTAGGGAACTCATGGAGTCATTCAATGTAAGGCTGTGTTGGGTACCTGGACACTGCATGGTTGATGGAAATGATGTGGCGGACGAACTCGCGAGAGGGGGCTCGTATCTGGACTTAGTGGTAAGGGACAGGTAGGTTAAGCGTCCCTATGTTACTACTATGGGGTGATACGGGAGAAATTCCGTGAGGACGTTAACCGATTCTGGGGGAACAGAGCGGATTTCAGGTTGTCTAGGGCACTATGGCCCAGATTGGACACGGGGGCATCCAGGGTTCTACTGGGAATGGACGGAGGTGGTCTTAGGGTTCTTGACGGGTCATTGTCCTGTTAGGGCTTTTACGGGCATTGTCATTGTCCTAGGATGCAGGGTCTCAGACAGAATTGGCTAGGGTTTGTCAGGGAAATATTGCGGTTGTTTCTGTTGAGGGGACTGTAGAGAGGGTATAGTTCTACGTGGTACCTACTAACATTCCAACTTTCTTAATTCTATCCACCTCATACTTCTTTTCTAAACTTTTCTTGTTCTATCATTGAAGGGATTCACAATAGACCGCATTGGTCCCCGATTGGAAATGTGCCCTTGGGCACATAACCCTTCTTAACCTAACCTAAATATTGATTACTTGATTGATTACTAAAGTTTGTAAAAATTTAAAATTTTGATGTTATTAATTTATTTATTTTTACATTACCTATAACCTAGTCTTTAAAGGCCATAATCGGTTACAAATTTCTACTAACAATTGTAAATAAATTAATATGTATATTAAATATGATAAAAAAAAAACAACGTACGATTTCAAACAATTAATTAATTGATTCAATTAAAAAATAATTACCATAAAACTATATTTTTTTCCATTAACCCAGTTGATTCAATAATAACAAAAATAATTAATATTATAATTGAATAGAACCAGCGTGGCCATTTAGGCATTTTTGCAGCTAGATTTAGCATTTTTTTGTCTGATTTAGCTGCAAATTTTTCATTTAGCAGTTAGCATTTTGTTTAGCATTTTTCAACTACATATTTAGCATTTTTAAGCATTATTTAATTTAAGAATATTAAAGTAATCTTTTTTTGAAAAACTACCACACACTTTTGTTGAATGCAAATACAAACCCCTACTTTTTGCTATAGAAACTGTAAAATCTTTTAAAGGACCTTTCATATCCAATGGTTTTAAAATTTGATCAGTTTGATCCATTAAATTCATGTTAAGACGATTTTTTTCCTCAATTACGATTTTGAATTTTTTGGAATCGAAAAGAGATACCCAAGGCGAATTCATTCCAGGTAATCTCGGTACAACAACAAGTACAACTTGTACAAAAACCACAAGCAATTTGTTTTTGTAAAATCATTGTACAATGCCATAAACAGAAATTGTTTTATTTTAGAGAAACAAAGATAATAAAAAAAAATTTTGACATCAGGGCTTTTAAGACCACCCATAATAAATTCGACTTGGAGATAGCATAGCTTTTGAAATAGAAAAAAAAACAAATATGAATTACATGCCGAGATTTTATAGCTCAATTTATATGTCATCTTAGAAAACCGTTTAAAAACTAATAAATGCAAATTAAGCGAACGAAAGAAGAAATTATTGATTTCACTGTAGAAGAAATTACAACTTTGGAACATCAGTGGCTGAAACCAAATTCATATGACAGTTGATTTCTGGATAAATGTATATGGATATAAATATTCATTACATGAAAATCCATTCAGTGAATTAGCTTCTTTTGCTATGCAGTTCTTGGTTTTGCCAGATAGCAACGCGGAAGTTAAAATTGGGTTTTAGTGGTATAAATATCTAAAAAACGAAAATTCGAAACAGAATGACGTTAATATATTATAATGATATCTTGATCGATTCTTCAGAAGCTGAAGAAGATTATTTATTTGATGACTTATTTAATTTATAAAATGAAATATTTTATTAAACATGTTATATAAATTTTATTAAAATACTAAATAATTCCCATTTATGGGTCAAGTTCCTTTGATTTTTTGTTATGGTATGGTACCTTTTGTTTAAAAACATTTTTTGTACGTATATAAAGACTGAAATATATTTCTTTTATAGTTTTAAGACTTTTTATGTTTCATAAATATTATATTGTTATTCTTTAATCAGTTTGATTTATTGATACGATGTGAGATTATACTATAGGTATTTTAACTAAAATAACAAAAAAATAAAACAATTTAAACTTTAGCATTATCTTTTGGCAGTTTAGGATTGTTGTTAGCATTATTTTTAAGCCGACTTAGCTGTAAAATATTTTTGGATATGGCCACACTGAATAGAACAAACAAGTAATCAATTTATTTGTAAGATTTGATTAACATTTTAATTAAATGAATAAAAATGAATAATTTAAATTGAATTCGAAATTAATTAAAAAAATCAATTTATTTAGTCAACCATAAATATCTTATTTTAACTAAAAAAAAAAACCAGAAAAAACCTTTTTATACCCACCACCTCTAGTGGTAGGAATTACGTAGTGTATAAAATTTTTAATTTCGTGAAACCGCTCCATATATCACCGTATGTCCTATGCACACTCTCGGAAAACACTAAAATAATCCTAACCATGTAAAGAGTAAGGTTTAAATTTCGAATTTGATGCACATTGGAATGTTTTGTGCATTTCAAAACTATTTTTTCTGTGACTAATGTTCTTCTTTAAATATTTTCAGCGCTTCCCACGTTGCAATTTCTTTATAATTGTTGCATACGCTTAAACAGAATAACAAAGTTTAACTTGTTTCTTTCGTTTTTAATGACAGCACCGGTTTTCACCCTTTGTATTAAGTGTACAACTCTGCCTTTCTTAATACGATTTTATACTACAAATAAGGAGTGTCTTTTTCGTTAGTATTGTAAATTAATGAAGTTGCTGAGTAAGGGGAACGAGACAGATATAGTTTCTTCAACTGTTTTATTCTGGGTTATTTAATAAACGTGTTTACTACAGCTTTTTGTTGGAGTTTTCAACCACAACGTAGTTAAGTTTAGTCTAATACATTTTGTTGTTGGAGTGTTGTAAATATTGTTACTTTAACTAAATTAATAAGATTCACAAGGACTACAAGGGACTTTACTATCAAGAGTGTAAAAAGGTAGTGTTAACAGAGGGTAAATTTAACACACGTGTTTTACCACGTTTAATAAATTTTGTTGTTGCGGTGTTGGTAATGTTAGTACTTTAACTACATTAACAAGATAAATAAGGTTTCCAACAAAATATACTTTGATATAAATATCATCATATATATACTAAGAATATTTCTTCCACAACCGAGAGCGAAAACTGCTAATGTTTTAAATACAAACTTCTATATAAAAAAAAGATGTAATGCTTATTACACTGTGACTCAAAGCTAAGTATTTTTTTAATAATAAACTTTATTACTTTACATTTGAGGAAAAAAATAAATAAAAATATGCCTTATTCTTAATAAATGTTTCACTTTATTTGATTTTAAATAATTAATTCATAAATAACCCAACAATATTTTGTTTAACACCTTGATGGGTTCTATTGTTAAATACTTAATAACGATCGATCATCTGCTTATTTTATAATAAATGAGGTAATGCAGTTGTGTTATTTAATTTACTGGCCATGATGTCATTACTACTTGCATTGGTATTAAGTGTAAAAAACACTTTATTTTGACTATTATGCTTCAAAACGAGTTTTTAATAATTCTTATTTTCAAACACATTTTTATTTTGTATTTACACACTTACAAAAAAATTCACAAAAAATGCATTAACTTTAGTTTATACTCTCACAATTGTATTTGCTTGAAAATAAGTATTTAAATTGTTCTCTTAATTTCAGACCTTAGCAAGATTATTCATTTCTAATTTCAAAAAATCAATTTAAAAATAGTACGTTAAACCGTTGAAAGATAATGAAATTTTACTTTGTTTTACACATTTTGTTAAGGTGTATGAATGTACAGTGTACATTGTACATATTTGGTTCAGTGAACATTCTGAATAAGGAAAATAATAAATAAAATGAAGTATAGCGTATATTGTTAATAGTTTTGTAATACGATTTTTATATATATCTTGCGCTAATATAAAAAATATAAAAGCTTTGTTTTATACATACATTCATATGTATGTGTGTAGTTTTATTATGATTATGTGCAAGAATGCGCATGCCATCGTAGTCAATTGAATTAAAATAAATATCTTTAGCTAAAAACTTATTTTGCACAGTGATTATATTAGTAATTTCCTAAAAGTTTCAAAAACAAAAAGATTAAAATAGATTTTTTGATTTGAAAGTTTAAACAATAAATAAGAAGTACGTACAGAAAAAACTTTGTTTGGCTTAAGACGAACCTTGTTAGGTTCCAAAACTTTAAATGTCAAAATGTTTATTTTAGGAATATAGTTTTTCAAATTTGAATGATATTATTATCGGTTAATCGCCATTTGAATTGGAAATTGCAATTAAAATTTAAAACATACATATGTACATAAAAATATGCATGTAATATAAATGTAAATACTATTCAGAGTTATCTCAGTTAACGCGACCTTCGACAAACCAAACTGCTCGGTAATCGCAACACCCAAATTCCTAAAATTTGCGACTCAGCTAACGCAACTATTTAAAAAACCAAACCTTATTTAACGCAATTTGACATGACAAATAGCGTTTTGTGTATTTTTTTAAATGCAGTGAAGCACAATCAAAAAACCATAAAGAGGGTATGAACTGAAAATTTAAAAATTTTGGCGCATATGCCCAAAAAAGTCATAGTTGCTTTTGACGCATACTACTTTTTTTTAAGTATCTTTTAGAGCTGCATGCGTATACTTACTGCTGTGTATTAAGTTGTTGTCATTTTATTTTGCTTTAACTTCTTTTATTTCTAAGGGCAATGAAGCAAAGCAAGTGTGAAATTTATTTTGTACACTTTTTTACAGTGGCGTGTAGAGAAAAACAAGTGCCGGTTCACACACGTTAAGTTTGACTGGTCTTTGAAAAACTTTAAAATAGTTGAGATGTAGCGAATTTAGGACAACAAGGGATCTAACATGTAGTTTAGCTGCAAATAGAACCTTGTTGTCCTAATGTCGCGATGTATCAAAATTAATGCGTAATATTTCAGAATACATAAACAATTTCCTGAAGCCGTGCCAAAATATTGCATCATTTCCCGAAAAGTGAGAAAAAAGTGTGTCTGTAACTCATATCAAAAATTATCAAAAGAGATTACGTCGTAACGTTAAAAATGTAATAATATTCCTCTCGAAGGCGATGCGAAATTGCAGACGTTGAGAACGACAGTCACACATATCGTTGAAGGCGGCCAAAAAATTAAAAAAATTTTAACGACGCGTCGCAACGGAGCCGTGCGACTTTAATTTTTGTTGTTTACAAAATGGCTTTGAAAACATTCGTATATTTTTTAAAAATGTTAAAAGCAAAATAATTTAACAATGAAAAAATCTGCCAAAAAAAATATGTACTTAACTCTTACGTATTATTATTCATTGCATATTTTGCATTTTTAATATGCATGTACCTACATATATATTTTAATTGTTAAAATTTTTTCTCATCCCGTTTTTATTCGTGAGTTTATTTGACAGTTCAAAGCGGGAACATTTTCACAAACATTTAACGGTCAGAGTACACACATACACTTCAACACCATATGACACGTTTACGTATGTTTAGTTTCTACCAACATTTCAAGTCGACCGCAACGTTTACGTATTCGCAACATTTACGTAAGAGTAACGAGGCCTTCACACTTTTTCTATTAACGTGACATCTATTTCTCGACAAAAATGTTAGTGAGAAAATCAGTTGTTTGTTTCAATTTATGGCATGTTTGTTTCATTTCTCATATTTCAATCGAAAAGTTTCTCGTCGCGGGAGTTACAGAACATGGGCACAGGTTTAGGATTCACAAATAGGGTATTCAAAGTACATATATGTATGTATGTAGTATATATGTATATCACATATCTTACTCAATTTTTTTTTTAATGGTCGAAAGGTCAAACCTGAGCTGAAGATATTTATATTTTCTTTAAATAAAACGTCTGGGTTTTTAAAGCTGTTATTTTAAATTTCCTTTTTGTTTTTTATTATTAATAAGCATACAAAATTTTAATAAACAAATTGGTTTGATATTAAAAAATCGTACAGTGACCACTGTTAGCAAACTTATACCAGATAAATGAATTTATTCTCTCTTTTCTTACATGTTCATTCATTCATACGTTAAGTTCCAGATGCCTAGTAAGCCAAAACAAAATTCAAAAAGAACTTACAGAGAATGTAAATATAAAACAGCGGTAAAATAAACAAAATAAACATTAGTGGTGGGTACTTTGTAAATATGAACATCCTGATTCTTACAATATGTCTGGCAAATAAATAAACCTCCTACATCGCCCTACCCCAAGCTAAATACAATAACCGCAACGACCAGACATATCAGCTGGATTTTTACCATTTTACGCCAATTCCCTTTTAGAACATTTACAAACACTTTTAGTCAGAACTTAAAAAAAATTATTTATTTGCTAGTAAATTAAAATTAATTTAACAACAATTAAAAATCATGCATATCTTTGCTTTTAGAATGTCTAAACATGAAAAAACAAAATCGGGTGGCCTACTGGAAAGTTGGTTTGGTCGCCCAAAAACCAAAGGTGGCAACTACAATACAGGCACTTTATCCGGTCGTCCAACGTCGACGGAAGGTGATGCTGCTTTTGATCTACAGGAGTTGGAAAAGACCATAAGAGGCCTTAGCGATTCTGAGGTCGATGTTAAGTTTATGGAAATTTTAGAGGATATGAATATTCCAAAAGATAAACGTGGTCCTCTTCTCTCAAAATCCATAACCGAAAGACAAAAAATGATTTTTATGCATTTGAAAGGTAAGTGAGCAAAAAACGAACCCTAAACTTTTGATACAAAAAATTTATTTGTTGGCATTCCTTAGATAAGATAACATTTAAAATTATTAATTTGTTTTTGTTTCCATTTAATTTTGTTTTGTTCTGACTTTTTTTTTAATATACTGTTACCTTTTGGCATAGATGATTGACTAGAACAGAAAGAGAGAGAGAAAAACCTAACTCAGCTGTTAGCAAGAAAAGTGTTAACTTTGTTGTTGTAACTTCACACGTACGTAATTTTGAGTGACAATCAGGTATGTCACAAAATTGAACGAAAGTGAAAATTCAAACATTTTTCAATTCGTACCGTTTTTGTTTTGCTTTTTTATACCCTCCACCACCACTAGTGGTGAATTTTTATTATTCATCTCTGACCCCATAAAGTACATATATGTATAATATACATATACATATCGTGTTTTGAAAGCACGCTCACTTTCGAAAAACCCAAAAGAAAAGCACAATGTAAGTGGCAGTTTGTCAATAAAATCCAGCAAAATCGGCTTAGTATGATGAGAGTAATGAGTTCGAATGTGGAACGACCACCCTAAAACATTGATTATTTTGTTACAAAAACTAACATAAATGATGGTATAATGCACGGATTGAAATAAGATTTGGCACAAATTCGTTATATTGTTAAATTTCGTGAAGATATTGCATAATTAACCATAGGGCCCATATAAAGCATTCTCTTGGAACTAAATATCACACTGTTAAATTTCGTGAAGATTTTTCTAAAATTAACCATAGGCCCCATATAAAGCAACCTCTCAAATTTCACTACAATTTCACTACATTACCGACATTTTTCCAATTTAGGTTTTTTAATACTAGAAATAAATTTTCAGAATTTTGTTCAAAAAAACTTTAATATGACTAGAAATAAGAGCATAATCCGACGAATTTAAATCCGTTTTAGTAAAGATTAATTAATAATTTATAGATCCCATATAGGGTCCTCGTCTGAAATATTCTAACCGTACGGTATAGGGTATCAAAAATTCGACACAGTCGAATATAGCATTTTTACTTGTTTCAATTAAAAACAAAAATGTTTTGTGTTTTAGTTATGTAGAGAAAGTACAAAACTTTTAATTTTCACTTTCGTACAAATTGGGTTTCTGTGACACACCTAAATATTTTATTTTGTTTTCAGGAAGTTTCCATTCTAGTCGATATTCCATGTCTTTGGGTTTTGTGTTTTTAATTTCAGCTCTTGACTTACACACATACATACATACATGCTTATTTGCAAGAATTGAAAATAAATGTATGATTCATACACGATATTTATTAGCACTTGAAGAAGATTATAGTTCATTTGTATTTATTTTAAAGTTCTTTTATAAAATTTAAAAACATTTAACTGCACTGATTTGAATTTAAATTTTTATTAAAATTTTAAAATTTTTTAATCAATATTAAGGGTATTCATTTCAAAGTTTTTTTTATTGGAAAAATGGGAAAAAGAAAAAATTACAATCTTATTGACGTGAACGGTTTTTTTTTTATTTTTTTTTTTTTAAAGTACAAACTGTCAAAAAAATCTGCCAAATAATTCGTGGAGGTAATTGATATTTTCAATATGCCAAATAAGTGCAAAAAGTGAATTAATTAATTTATTTAATTGTCACATCATTAACAAAAATTGATAATATTTGCGAAAATAAAGGTATGTAAAGATACATTTTCATGAAAACAATACAATGTAAACTTTGAAATATTAAATTGCAGAAATTTTTACTTCATTAATTTAATTTCTTTTTTTTAATTCTTTTTTAATTACTTTTTTTTAATGAACCCATTCTTAATATGTGTTTTTTCTTTTTGAAAGTTAAATGAGAAAGAAGTTATGTTTAAAATGTTGTAACTATAAAAAATAATTTTTAAAATCAGAGTTGTACAATTCAAGAGTTTATAAAAAGAGATGTAATTTTTCGTACTTTCTATTAATAATTAGCAATTTTTTATGAATGGCAACATCATTTCGTTTGACGTTTATAGTGGAAAATTACATCTTTTTATCCTGACTTTTTTACACTTGGTTATACAGTTTGACAAAAATGTAAATTTTTTTGGAATTTTTTTTCTTGTGGTTGTTGTAACAAAAATTACATTTTTCCACTTTTCCAACATATAAAAAAACTGAAATGAATACCCTTATTGTTATTTTGCTAAATATGTTAGTATTCGAAAAATGAAGAGTGAAACAAACGCCTTTTGCATTCCTAGATAGAGTAAGCCTTTTTCTTGAGCTTTTCAACCACGACTTACTAGACCACAACAATAAATTAAACTGTCATTTACAACATTGTACAGTGGTATGTATATTATGTGGTGAATTTTCTGAAAGCCCCTGTACTAACGTTTTAAAATGTTTGTTTGTCACGCCCATACATAACGCTTCTTATGCTGTAGTACCCATTACGCCGCCATTTTTGGCTAATATTAAATATATAGCTACATATCATTGTTAAAGTCCTTAAAACAGCTACATATATTTCTCAGACTAGTGATTCTTATACCTGTCGAAATATCTATTTTAATTTTCATATAATAAATCAATTTTATTATAAGTTTTTGTTTATTTTTAATTTTTATAAATTCATAGTGTGTTAATCTTTTATGAATGTGACATTAAAAAAAAATATAGCAAACACAACCAATATGACTACATAGAACACTTTGTGAATGCCAAGGCGAATTCATTACAGACAATCTTGTTACTACAACAAGTACAAGTCCTTCAAAAACAACAAGCAAATTATTAGTGTAAAATTATTGTACAATGTCGAAAACACAAACAAAATTAACAACTAAAATTTTGACATCCGATTATTATAATGATAAAAAAGAGCACCTGCAATGAATTCGCCTTGATATTTTTTAATTGTTTTTTAATCTTGCTCGATGTTTTCAATAATAACTGTTACTATTAATGTATTTATTTATTTTTAAAAAAGTAATATAACAACCCTAATTAGGCCAATAAATTTACATTACAATGAAAAACAAGTAGGAAAGTACGGTCGGTCAAGCCCGACAATACTTTAAAACTCATTAACGAAAGTGCACCCTATTCGGGACCCATGGAGAATCATGCTTTTGTGTCCATATAAATATGGATTTATCTATATTTTAAATTGCATTCAAATCGGTCAAATCCATATAAATATGGATTTATCTGTTTTAAATTTCATTCAAATCGGTTTAAAAGTTTGTAAGAGGCAGAAATTTTCCCCTAACTGCCCTTGTGGTATGCATATAAATATGGATCTATCTATATTTTAAATTTCATTAAAATCGGCTTGATAGTTTCTGAGACGCAAAAATTGTCCCTATCTCCCCTCGTGGTCCTACGATTCGGCCTACTTTCAATAGGCTTGGTCCTTGTGCCAATAAGAACCTAAAAGCTTAATTTTATCAAATTATCTCCAAAATTGCGAACTGTACTTTGCGCACAAGATTACATGGACAGCCCGCCAGCCGGATGGACATCGTTAGATTGACTCAGAAAGTGATTCCAAGTCGATCGGTATACTTTAAGGTGGGTCCATGACCCATATTTTAAGGTATTACCCACATCATCGGTCAAAATTACCAAAAATAATGTAATTGAATTAAAAGAGTGTCAGTTTTCAAATATGTATGTACAAAAATTTAATTTAAAAAGCCATACATTGTATTAAAAACTAATAACGAAATATGTTATCTTTCCGTCACTCCTGCAGTCAAATTAGGGTATACAAAACGACATTTTTGAAGTTTTGCAAGAAATATACCTTATTGTTGTTAAAGTATTATACCAATAACTGTGTTAAATTATGTTCATACATTAATTTACAAGTCAAAAACAGCTGTTTATTTTTCTGCCTCTATGTTCTCTTTTGTAAAAAAAAATTTAATTAACATAAAAGCAAAATTTGGTAAAAAAAAACTGCAGTCGAAACCAAAAACTGTCGAACAAAAAACGAAAATTAGGGGACTGTTTACATTTAATGAATCAGAAGTTAAAGCAATAATTTTCTTTTGGCAATGGCAAATGAAGAAGTGGAAGAATTGGCAGTTTTTCCACTTTGACTGCAGTTTTTTAAATGCTGAAAAAACATACAATTTATTTTAGGCATTTTTAAGCTGTATATTCTTTTGTTTTAGAAAATTGGTGAAAAAAAAACAAAACAAACATCAGATTTTTCGATTTGTTTAATACCCACAAAAAAGGTGGCATGTCGTAATGTTCAATGTCATTACCTTAATGTACTTTATGACGCACCAAAAAGGGTCATAATATCCATGAACGGAGTGTCGTTTCGTGGACATTTCGTTAGCGAAGCCGACGTTTGTTATAACATAAAGTAGAAACAACGGCTTGGCTAACTAAAGCTAATCTGCAAAGTCGTTAATCGGCCGGGCGCAAGGATTTTCTATTCTATGGTATAACAAACACTAGCAAAATTCAGTTAAACATTTACATAAGTAGACAGAGGATGTTAAAGAACCCGTTTAAACTTTAGACAGACTTTATATGTCTCAAAATGCGGTATATGCCTTGTGGAACCGAGTAATGTCTTACTAATGCCATGAAAACATTTGAAAATTTGCTCTATCTGTTTTAAAAATTTGATTATCAAATCAAAAAGAAAAGTATTAAAAATAGAAATTTGGGCACCGTAACCAGTGTTGCCAAAACTTGAAGACCAAAAATGGCTAAATTTACGAGAAAAAATTGCTAAAAATGGGATATATGATACCCTACACTTCATTAGTACCTGTGTACCAAATTTTATAAAAATATCTGCAAATTTGCTATCTCTACTTTACGCACAAGGTTTACATGGACAGCCAGCCAGCCGGACAAACATCGTTTATTCGACTCAGACAGTGGTTCTAAGTCAATCGGTATACGAAAAGGTGGGCTTAGTGTCAATATTTTGAGGTGTTGCAAACATCAGCACAAACGCATAGTACCCTCTCCACTATTGTGGTGTTGGTATAAATATTTCATTAATAAAATCGACTTAACGGTTGCTAAATGTAACCTATTTCTCAAATTACTTTTAACGATGTTTTCTTGGCGAAATACCCTCTCTACTTCAGCATTAGACCATGGAAGAGAGAGCAACTTTATAGTAAATTCTGAAATTTCTAAAAAAAATTGTTGCCGCCTACATCTCTTTATTGAAATACTTGCAACCAGAAAGAAACACCGATGTTTTTGTTGATCCATTTTTTAAATTTAATATTGGACTACTGTTCCTTTATTTGTAAAAGTTGTGATTTAAATTAAAGGCGTTTTAATTGTTAAAAATGTTTATTTTGGTTTTATAAATTTTTATAATAAAATAAAAATTATTCTTTTAAAAGCAAAACGGCAAGAAAATTGTATGGCTAAACAAGTTGAAAAATGGCTAAAAAAAATGGCTAATGGCTAAACTCATTTTTTAATGGCTAAAGAGGGCGAAAAATGGCTAAATCTAGCCACTAAATGGCTAAATTGGCAACACTGACCGTAACATTACGTTTGGTTCATCCCACAGCGCCAGTTATGGACATTATGGCATGCCACAAAAAAAAAACATTCACACTTTGTGGTTAAAAATCGTTCTATATCTTAAAGTGCAAGAATATTTTGAAAAAAAAAATTGTTATTAAACAAATTTAAATTATGAAATCAGCTTTATTTAGGGATAAAATGATATTATATTATATTACGTCTTTGTTAATAAATAAATAAAAAACTTACTAATATAAATATTATTATCTTAACTTTGATCATTGAACAACTTGTTCGTTAAAAAAAAGTTCTATATGTACGTATGTATGTATTGTATGTATATTAAAGTTCTTGTATTTATATGAAAATATTTAAAAATAAATATTAGTTTTTGGCGCAAATTCAAAAATGTAAGTTGTTTTAAATAAAGAATACAAATTTATAATTACTAAATTTTGAAGTTTATTAAAAATTATGGCCTTGTCAATAAAAATTTTAAATATTTTATTTATACTATACTACTTACATATTTCTTATCTATTCTATATCTATTTATGGACTTATTCATTATTAAGGGTTATAAAATGAATTTTCTGTGAAATTGTGTATGTAATTTAAATCTTTTATAAATCAAACATATTTTTATTCAATAAGAATGTTATTAAAAAAATAATTATTATTAATAACTTATTATTTTAGCTTACAAAAACAACGAAAAAAAAACTTTCTTATCAATGACTGTTCGTTTAACCTCATTTAACCAAATACAAAAATTGTTTAAAATCCACTTTAAAAAGACATTAAACTAAACATAAAAACAACAACAGCTGTTTTAATAATAAAATGACCTTGACTTTTATCGTTAAAAAGGCACACAAATTACGTTACACAATAAAATATAAAAAAATTCTTTTTAAATAAAACTATTTAAACAAATATAAAACGTGTTGAATAAAGAAAAAAAAATATGTTAATAATATGCGATGACTTTAAAGTACACTGCGAATCACTTAAAGAAGGAATTTTATTTTACCAATTTTAAATTTGATATTGTGGGCAGTCTGATTCGTAACATTGCCTAATTAGTAGGTGCACGGTATATGGGCAATTCCAGCGAAAAGTCTACTTTTTGTAACGTAACGCCAGAAATAATTTAAATTGTTTCTCAAAAAATTTTACATGTATAGTTTACATTTTTATATTTTGGTGTAAAGCGCTACCAGCTCTACACTTAGTAACAAAAGGGATAACGATTGAACAACATGGTCCGAAAATACAACCTTATCTGTAATCTGGCGTTACATTAAAAAAATTAGATATTTCGCTTAAAATGCCTATATTTTCCTTAAAACGAGCAAAGATTTATACATTTTATTGCTTGGAAAATAAATCTGTATTAGTCCAAAGTTTACTGAAAAGGGTTTTATACAAAACATCTTGCTCAATTCGCAGTCTTATTCAGTTTGTAATGCAAGTCAAAATCCACTTCCGTTTTTTTAACGTCACGCCAGCGCAGATTTTTGCTTATCCTTAGCGTCGATTGCTGTAATTTTTTTTCTGAATATAGTGCTACTTCATTGCTTTGTATATATAAAAACCATTTTTACAAATTTGACTTCTTCATTTAATTTTTTAACATTTTGTGGTACAAATATCACGACACGTCAAAATGGAAATGCCCATATGTCGAAATAAGTTTTTAAATTGGGAAAACGTGCCTTTTTGTATCCTTTGGTTCTCTAGTAATTTTTCCGCTTTAAATAACAAGGTGATAGTGTCATAGTAAATTATGGCATCCCATAACTCCGCCTTACCTGCTGTATCTTCATTTAAAAAATATTTCTACCTTTTTTAAGTCGTAAACATTAAAGTTGTATCCATCTGCTACATCGTAAATGTTAAAGGTGTTTCATATTTTGTTTTAATTAAGTTTGTTGTTCACAATATGTTTTAGTGATAATGCAACTATAGTGCACTATTTATGTTTACATAACGAGTACTCTAGTGATAATTAACTATTCTAATGTTTTTTAATAATAATGCGAAAGTGGTGCATTAATTGGCATACATCTTAGTGGTACATATTTTAAAAATAATTCACTTCTTTGACAAAAAAAAAATAATGCAGCGCAAAAAACAGTGCACTAGAAGTGCTTTAGTTAGTGGCAATGCAATAATTATGCACTAAAATATTTTTTGATCATTTAATGTTAATGCAAAAATAGTGCAAATCGCCCAGGTTCTCAAAGGCGGTGTTACAATTTTTGTCCATCCTTTTATACTTTTATTATAGCTTTATTCTTTTACATTGCATTCTTATGGAATTTAAAAATAAAACTGCTTAATTGCTATGACATTATATCACTTGTCGATTAAAATTGTAATATGTACATCCCTTTTTTTTATACCCACACCACCACATTTGGGAAGCTTTTTTTATATAAATTTGTCATTCTGCTCGTTATTTCCTCAATTTTTGATTAGACTCAGTATTGGCTTAGCGGGTGTGTTAATTAATAAACTGTTGCATATGGAGTGAGACCAATTCACAACAAACCATTACGATTCCAATACATCCAGAAAATGCGATGTCTGGTGTGGTTCGGTTTATACGCTGGTTTACACCAAGATGTAAAATATAGCTGGGAAATGTAGAAAAAGCATTTTCCAGTATTATAATGTTCTTAGGAACTATAAACTATATTATAAGTAATACTTTTTTTCTGAAAATTACTTTACTAAATTGGCAGCTGTTGACCAAAAAAGGTACAAAATTTATAAAAATTAACATTTTTCGACATTTAAGTAATATTTAGGCATTAGATGCAGTTTTTTTTTTGGGTAAGTTTGTTACACACTTTTTCCCCTAGTCTATAGCAGCAATTTTGCCAAAAACAGAATTTCAATTGTCTTCCGAAATAAAGACGTGAGAAAGTGCAAAGTCTTCGGAAAAATGAGACCATAAAATCCGAACGCCAGGTAAACTAGCAAAACCCAGATAGGGGTTGGATAACTTTAAAACTGTTGTGCAGTGTTATTCGAATAAAAAAATTGTTGATTAAAATACATATAATTGTTGTCGTTGTTTCTTAAAATTTCAAGTTCTATCGAGCTTTATAAATGTATACTAGCTGTTAAGTCCGTTCCTGCCAGGCAGGAAGAAAAACTACATAAGGTCCCGTTTTTAAAACTTACCGATAGCTTAAGGTAGGATTTTATCGGCCTCATCAAGAGTTATTCCATTATTACATCTTGTCTTTTACCTAGCAGGTAGGACGAACCTTCCTTTAACTTATGGTTTACTTTTGTATAAATTATAATCCTACCTTAAGCTATCGTTAAGTTGTCAAAACAGGCCTAAGCTTGTATGGGCTTAATGTTTTGTTTAACCAATGAGAACTTTAACTTTTTATTTTTGCATAAGACCGTATGTACTTTGGGGAAGGGTGTATATTATTCGATGAGGCCGAATATAGCACACTTACTGGTTATATATTATAATTATCTATTTAAAAAGTGATGCATTAAAAATTGTTAAAGGTAAATAAAAAATATGTTCTTAAAAAAAAAACAAAAATACGTTCACAAAATTCATAAAGTTATAATTATAATAATTATAAGTAAGAAAAACAATTCTTCTTCAAGTGTTTTGCAGTGTGTTATTTACGTTTGTTTGTTAATAAATTTGATTTTTAATATTTGTATACTAAACTTAAAATGAATGCATTTTTATTTTTAATTTTTTTTATTTTATTAGTATGACAGAATGAGCTTATTTAACGAAAAAAATAAGAATGCTATATTCGGTTTTACTGAATCTTTATACCCTTCACCAGCAATTTTTTTTTTAATTTGGCATATTTTTTAAAGCTCTTTTACAGAATAATTTTTTATGACACACTTAAATTTCGAGCAATTGTGTTATTTTTGTAGGGAAAAAACTTCGTATTTCGTAAATCGTCGATAAGTTTTAAACTGAACTTGTGAAATGTGAACATGTTTTTGGCAAAGGTGTTAACATTTTCGAATCTCATCACTTTTATTTTTCACCAAAAATCGATTTTTGTATGAAATAAAAACTTAAATCGGCTGTATTTCTTAAATACTGCGTTTTTTTTAGAAAAAAGTACAATAAAATACAATAAAATACAATAAAAAAAAAAACACTCTCTATAAAAAAACCTTAGGAAAATTTAAAATCCAATTTTTAAGTTGAATTTCATGGAATATTTCAAATTGACATTTTCTATATTAATTAATTTAATATACATATAAATTAAGTATTTGAGCTTAAGGTCTTTTTTTATATAAAAAAGCTCAAATACTTAATTTATATATTAAAATAATAAAGGTCGAAGAAAATACATATAAGTTAATTAATTTAATTTAAAAAAGGGGAGACTCCTGAAGCCAAGCATAACTGTGGATTTAAAAAGCTTTTGTTTAAATCATAAGGCCGCATAAATGTAAGTTTTAATTTCGAAGTTAAGTAAACCATTTGAGCCAGTGGAGACTGTAAACCTGGATATTTAGGTTCAGTAGAATTTTATCCAAGGACCCTAGTGTTCCGTGATTTATTTAGGTACCAGATGGCTCGTGGACAGAATTGAGCTTTTAATCTCTCTGCTTACTATTGGAGATTCACTTTTCGGAATATATAGATCTTGAGGCGTTGAGACAGATGGAGTGGTGGTAAGGGAAACGGATACATTCCTGGAGGGAGGTCAGGTTAAAACCGACCAGCCTATCTTTTGACTTTCCTATTGTAGACATTAGAAAGACTTATTGAAATATATCTTAGGACGAAGGTTGACACCAGCATTATAAATGGCGCTCAACATGCTTCTCTTAAAGGGGCAATCAGTTGAGAGTGCGTTTCATGATGTGATGGGTTACATGAAGCAGGCGTTGCAATACAAAGAATACACCTTGGTGGCATCCCCGGATATTAAGGACTCCTTTATCAATTTGAGGCAGTCACAGTGTAAATTACGGGTACCATTATTCCAGGTCGATTGGATTACTTTGATGCCTAGCAGCAGAGTTTTTTTCAAACTGAGGGAGTGGACGCTTTATGAAGCAGGTGACTGAAGGGACCTCCTCTCTCTTTTATAATGGCATCCTAAGGCATATTTACAGCGAAGTCATGCATCAATCCGAAGAAGACGGAGTTAGTTCTTTTTATAAGGAATAAGGTCGAGTATTTTAGACAACCGGTACTAGGAGGAGTAGAGCTTAGGCGTACTGTGTAAGGTTCAGAGGTGTGCTGCGATCGCCATGACAGGTGCCATGAGAAGTATTCCTCAAGCAACTCTGGACGTAATTCTACATCTTCTGGCTATTTTTTTTTTTTAATTTCCTAAGCTAATCACGCGAAGCTCTTCGCTTGTCTGCAGGAGAGAAACCAGAGTTTCTGGCGGGAATCGAACTCGCAACCCCGGCGCTGATAGACTAGCTCACTACCAGCTAGCCAACCGGGGCATTATGTGATGATTTTGGGCATTTGCCAAAAGTCAAGAGAAAACTGAGCAGGTCAGGGCAGATTTAATATGGACATTTTTGCTTATGACTTCAATATTTTATGGGTGCAGAGGTCTACATTGAGGATCTAGAGTTTGGCGCCCTGGCGACTGCAGCTGAGATTCTAACAATTTTAAATTTCGCAGAATTAATAGGAGGTAACATTACTGGGGGTCCGGAGGTCCTTGATGGGCTGTCTTGTGAATTGCAGGCTGGATTATGTAGTGAGGTTGTAATTGGTACCAGGTCACTGGCGAGACCGGGATCGGAAATGGAGGATCCGGAATGTGTGAAGACAGTTAGACCTCCATTGGGCTTTAATTTGGGAAATATTAGGGAATAAGTCCTGAACGGGACTGTAGAGTATCAAGATATTATGACCGGTGCTAAGGACGGCCGAAAATGTTCTTCTAGGCAGGGGCAAGGTCTGCGTTAATGATATTTAGTTAACGTGCAAACATTTACAACACCCGCAACAATAAAATTTATACAAATTTTATTTACTACCCTGTGGCTGAAAAATAACACAAAAAGCTGTAGTAACCACGTGTGTTAAGTCTAACAGAATAAAACAGCTGACCAAACTCTATATCTCTCGTTTCCTCTCAGCAGATTAATTAATCTACAATACATACGAAATATACACTCTCGCTTTGTTGTATAAAATCGTATTAAATAAAACAGAGTTGTACACATGACATAAAGGGTTAAATCCGCTATTCTATTGTTTTTTGGTTTGCTTTATCTTTCAAATTTATCGAGTTATATTTACATATTTACAAGTACGATATAAACATTTTTAACATTAAAAAGCAAACATTAATTAAATGTTAACATAATAGTATAATTTTCTTTAATATCGAATGTTACATTATCTTAAAAAAATTGCGACAGTTAAAATTTTTCGATAAAGCTAACGTTTGAACATTCGGATGATTTTTAATTTTGATATCTATCTTCTGGTTTTGCTGTGTACGAAACGTTTTTACACACGTAAATACGAGACATTTCGAACAACTTGCGTAGGTAGGTTATTTATATTACTCATTAACATTTTTAAAATTTATATTTGTACATTAACTTTCTTGTCCCGTATAAAAAATGTCTGTCCAGTTTCTCCTAATGCTTATTGTTTCATATGACTTAAAAAAACAAATAGCTTATACTTATAAATTTATAATTTGTTTTTAAAGAACATATGAATGTATGTGCACACATATGTATATATAAAATACATATTATTAAACAAAATGCTATAGAAAACAACAAAAGCAATTGTATGTATTTCTATTTTAATATTTTTGCGTTTTTGTTTGTTGACACTGAAATGTCAAATTTTATATGAGTTTGAAATGTACAAGGATAGAAAAGAGTACATATAGATATGCATTTCAAGTCAACCAAATATTTTTTTATTCTGTAAACGTATTGTCGGTAGTGTTTCTGTTTAAACACAGAACAGGAAAAAAGTAACTTGTTTGTAAAATTTTTTATTACTTTCCAGTGATAAATTTATAATACATATTACGGAAATAATTGAAGAATATGACTAAAATTCAAAAAATAAACTATTTACATATTTAAAACAGGTTTATTTGTTTTTAAACCAAATGCAACAATTTATATACCCTACACCAGCACTAGGGTATATCAAGTTTACCACTCCGTATGTAACAACAAGAAAAATATATCTTCAGCTATGGAAAAAATTAACAAACATTTAACGACCATAGCATAGCGTTTACTAGAGCCAACAGCATTTTTTATTAATAGCATTTTTTAATTTTTTTTTCGAAATAAGATTCTGTATACTGACAGTATTTGTTAAAAAGAAGGTTTAAAGCAGATAAGGCTTTTTTCCTTAAATATTTGTATAGTGTGAACATACCTTAATGCCCATACAGTATGTATTTTCGACTAATTACCTTTTGAATTTAACTTTTATGCATAAACACAAAATAAACTTAGCAAATGAAAACAGTTTCCACACTCTTTGTATATTTTAGGCAAAAATTCCCTAGAACATCGAGCGAATTCAAAATTTGAGAAACCCTCAGATTACATTGATTACCTTCGTAATGGAGAACATAGCGAGAATAAAATTTATGCCTGTGTTGAAAGCTTACGTGTGGCGCTTACAAATAATACTTTATCGTGGATTAAGGAATTCGGAGAAGATGGAATCGATGAAATTATCAATTTACTTAGGCGCTGTAAGCAAGAACAAAGAAGCTTCGATCGTATCGAATTAGAATGTATAAAGTGCTTAAAAGCGATTATGAATAATACATGGGGCTTAAATTTGGTACTAACACCAGATCAACACACTGTAATATTACTTTTGGCACAATCACTAGATCCCCGTAAGCCAAGCACTATGTGCGAAGCGGTCAAATTGCTGGCTTCTTTCTGCTTGGTACACGATCGTAATGGTTATGATAAGGTATTAAGGGCCATAACAACAGCTGCCTCGACGTCGTACAAGTCAAGTGAACGTTTCAGGCCGATAGTTGATGCTTTGTTTGTGGACGAAAAATATGATGCTCGTAGAGAGTTAGCGTGTCATAGCTTAATTTTTATTAATACTTTAACAAATACACCTAGCGATTTAAACTTTCGTTTACACTTACGATGTGAAATTATGCGCATGGGATTGTACGCAAAGTTTGATGTGTTTAAAGACATTGTAGAGAGAAGTAATAACGATGCCTTGCAACAGCATTTCAAAATCTTTAATGAAATACGTGAAGATGATTTTGAAGAATTTACACAACGATTCGATAATGTCACTTATAATATGGATGATGTAACCGATTGTTTTGATGTGATCAAGAATATTGTTACCGATACACCTTCCGAACCTTACTTTCTATCGATATTACAGCACTTACTCTATATACGTGATGATTTCTATTATCGGCCAGCCTACTACCAGTTAATTGAGGAGTGTGTGTCACAAATAGTTTTTCACAAATTTGGTGATCCCAATTTTGAAAATCGCGATTTTCATATAGACTCTTCACTGCTCTTGGACGACATTGTGGAGAAGACGAAAGCCAAAGAAACTAAGCGATCGGAAGAGTATGAAAAGAAAATTGAAGAATTGGAAATTGCTAAACAGGAAGCAGAGGCAAAAGCGGCTCATTTGGAAGAGAAAGTTAAATTCATGGAAGAAAATGGTGTAGTTGCTCAATCTCCTAATAAATTACCAAAGGTAAATATACCATTACCAGGCGCTGGTGGACCACCTCCTCCTCCGCCGCCACCAATGCCTGGTATGCCTAACTGTGGCGGAGGTCCACCACCTCCTCCACCTCCCCCTATGCCTGGTATGGGTGGTCCAAGACCACCACCACCTCCCCCAATGCCTGGTATGGGTGGTCCACCAGGGCCGCCACCACCCCCTATGCCCGGAATGGGTCCTGGTATAAGAGGCCCACCCCCACCTCCTATGCTTATTCCCATGGCTCCTGTTCTCCCGCATGGCTTGAAACCCAAGAAGAAATGGGAATCCAAAAATCCTATGAAACGAGCTAACTGGAAAGCTATTATACCTCAAAAAATGTCTGAAAAATCTTTTTGGATTAAATGCCAAGAAGATAAACTGGCCTCCGACGATATGCTGACAGAACTTTCTCTTAAATTCTCCTCAAAGCCGGTGAAAAAAGATCCTAAGGATTCAGTGGACAAACCTACCACTTTATCAAAGAAGAACATTGACTTAAGAGTACTTGATGGCAAAGCGGCACAAAATCTGTCAATTCTACTTGGTGGCTCACTTAAACACTTGTCATATGAACAAATCAAAATATGTCTTTTACGCTGTGATACCGATATTTTGTCTTCCAATATACTGCAGAATCTTATCCAATATTTACCACCGCCAGAGCAATTAAAACGCCTACAGGAAATTAAAGCTAAAGGAGAACCTCTGCCGCCCATTGAACAGTTTGCAGCTACAATAGGTATGATATTTTTTTTATTTTTAGATTTAATGCATAATTATCAATAAATCCCTGTACTTCTAGGCGAAATAAAACGACTTTCTCCACGTTTACATAATCTCAATTTCAAGCTCACTTTTGCCGATATGATGCAAGATATTAAACCTGACATTGTGGCCGGCACTGCGGCCTGTGAGGAAGTACGGAATAGTAAGAAATTCTCCAAAATTCTAGAACTCATATTGCTAATGGGTAATTACATGAATTCTGGTACGAAAAATGATCCAGCATTTGGTTTTGAAATTTCCTACTTAACGAAATTGACCAATACCAAGGATGCCGATAACAAGCAAACCTTGCTGCACTACCTGGTCGATGTGGTAGAGAAAAAATTCCCCGAATCGTTAACATTCTTTAATGATATGACACATGTCGATAAGGCGTCACGTGTCAATTTAGATGCCATACAAAAGTCAATGAGACAAATGACTTCTGCTGTTAAAAATTTAGAAACCGATTTGCAAAACAATAAAGTGCCACAATGTGAAGATGATAAGTTTAGTGAAGTTATGGGCAAATTTTCTATCGACTGTAGGCAGCAAGTTGATGTGCTGGGTAAGTGTAAAAGTTTTTATACTCTTCACCACAGATGGAAAGGGTATATATAAGTTTGTCATTTCGTTTGTAATCTCTACAATATTGGTCTGACCCTGCAAAGTAAATATATTTGGGATCCGTGTGTATGTTAATGAGGACTAAGTTGTTATATATTTATGTCACTAATACTATTGAAATTCAGCCAGATCAGTCCAAAAATGTCTGAGATATGAGCAAAAAGCCCGACCAAATATTAAACCATTAAATCGCTTGCGCTTAAATTGAGAAATTTGTATTAAACGAAAATCCGTATTTAATGCAATGTGCTTTTGTTGTCATTTACATAACTTTCTCTTCTTATCGCACCATGGTGATGGGTAGGGCTGCGATTTTCATTCAAAAACAATCTAAGAACGATGTTTACCAATTATCTTTCCGAATCAATAGTTTGCGTTAAAATTGCATCGATTTGTTTTTGCATATTGTGGCATATTTTGGTGAAAATGCATATTTTGGTTTTAAATGCCTATTTTTTTTTTTGCATATTTTTGAGTGGTTTTTTTAAATGTCCATTTTAAAAAAGGTTCTTCAAAAACTTTTCAAATACACAAACAAAAATTTAAAATCAATAAATAAATTATTTTTGAGCTCTGCTTTAAAAAACTTTAAGCAATTTAAGAGTGTTATTGAGGATCTTATTGATACCGATGATTATGCAATTAAAAAAGTAAAAGAAGTATTATATGTATGTATTTAAATAACATCAAAAGTCAAGCATTTGTTTTATCTTAGTTAACTTAATACTCAAGACAAATTTATTGTTATTCCAGAAAGTAATATTAACAATGTGGAAGGGAGAATAGGCCGAAAAATTAAAAAAAATCCAAAACGTTAAGGATTTCAAAAAATAAAATAAATTTCTTATATATTTGATCTGATTTGGAATCAAAGTGAGATCTGAAAATTTATATTCTGCAAATACATTGGCGTCCTTCAATATTCTCCTAAAACTTCGGTTGACGTTGAGAGATCATTTGCTATGATAAGATAAAAATTTAAATTTGTTTTTTTAAGTTTTTAAAATATATTTGAATAACAATAGACTGAGTTTTTTTTAATAAAATATAAAATACCCACCGAAATGTTTCATTTTTTTTGTGCATATTTTGGATCTTTTTGAGCATATTTTAAGCGCATATTTTCGAGTTTTTTTTTATAGCACTCTTACTTGTAATGGCAAAACAGAGTCCTTATAATAATGCTATGTTCGCACGACAACGTTTTTTTCGTAATTCGCTCTTTAAAAAAAACAAAACAAACAAAAAAGAAAAAAAATCAAGGCGAATTCATGTAATATGAATTTGCCTTGCATAAAATTGTAAAAAATTAGTTGTTTGTGAAACATTCAAAGAAACAAAAAAAAGTATGAATGGTTCAAAAACGATAAATTTTAAATTGTTGCTTGCTTTTGTATTTTTTTTTTCAAAGCAAAACAATTTTCATAAATGTATAAAAAAGAGTTCTTGAATTAAGAAGATGCCGTGTGAACAGCTTAATTCGTATTTCAAAAAGCGAACAACATAATTCAAGATGTCGTGCGAATATAGCATTAGACCCAACTTAACTTGGCGCGCAATGCACGAGCACCATACACAATAGCTCTTAACATTTTAAAAACTGCAACGAATTGTTGTTTAAATAAGGGAATTCGGTTAGTTGTTGTAATTAACCTTAATAACACTCTCTGTATCTCTTGCTCTGTGCTCTTACTTTTTTAAAATGTACCTACCGTTAGTGCTTTGCAAAACAAGAACAATGTTATTGGGTAGAGCCCAAACAGAGGTATTGAATCGATAATTTTTTTATAAATATTTTTCTTAAACAATAAGACAAATTGATCTATGATTTCACCGAGTCCTCCTAATAATATGCTAAATAACAAAAATTTTTAATTTGCAAAAAACACCGTTTACGATTTTTTATACTTAACGTAAATTGGTACACTATATTTGCTTAACAGACAGGTCCATAGCTCCCAAATAACACCTCTACGTTAATCAATTGAAAAGGTTGTTAAATTTTTGAGGAATTTTTTAAAATATTATTTTTTTAATTTCTTTTTTGTTTTAGGCAAAATGCAAGTACAAATGGAAAAACTATTTAAGGATTTAGGCGAGTATTTTGCCTTTGATCCTAGTAAATATACAATGGAAGAATTCTTTGCTGATATCAAAACTTTCAAAGATGCCTTTGTTCAGGCCTATCAAGAGATTGTACGGCAACGCGAAGAGGAGGAAAAGAAGCGACGCATGCAAGAGGCCAGAGAACAATCGTTACGAGAACAACTGGAGCGACAACAACGTAAAATGGCGTTAGTCGATATGGATGCGGCACAGACGCAGGAAGGAGTTATGGACAGTTTGCTAGAAGCATTACAGACAGGTTCCGCCTTCGGCAACCGCAACAATCGTCAACAAAGACGACAACGACCAGCCGGAGCCGAGCGACGAGCGCAACTTAGTCGTTCAAGATCGAGAACAAGACTTAATCCGGGTTCTCTGGTGACACGAGAAATGCTAAGTAATGAAGCTTTAATGGGTTCTGCATAATAAATTATTCCTAAATTACTTTACTAAATAATTCTGAATGTATATAAGAAAAATGAAAACAATGCCACTTCGTAGTCATTTAAGTCAATAATATATAAAACTATACTTTAAACTACTACTATACATACTATTTCAAATGGATCTGTTAAGTACGATTTTCGAAAATAATTAAAAATCGATTTTTAAATATTCTTAAAAGCTATAAATACATATATATTTTTATACATCGAAAAATGTACATTAAAAAGTGAAATAAAAAGGTACTCAGTTTTTTTATTTATAAAAAAAATATAAGACTAAATTTTACTGCTTAAAAATTTCATTTAATTTTTCTGTTTCCTTTAAAAAGATTTTATTTTTTAATAATTATGCATTTGTGTAATTTTTTGCATTTTTTTATTTTATATATATATTTATGTTGAATAATTGTAGTTTTACTTTTTACAGTTCTATTTTTACAAAAAAAAAAAAAAAAAAAAATCCACTCAAAATGCTAACTCAAATCTATTCATCTTTTTTTAAATTAACTTCGGTATTTGCAGTTATTGTATGTATGTATTTTGTAAAAAGTTTATTCAATTTTATAAGACTTTCTTTCTAATTCCCATTCAAACTTATATTATTTTTTTTTTGTAACTATTTTCCCGTATTTTAAAAAAATGGTTTTAATTTAATGCCCATGGTTTTTTTTAAAGATATTTTGCTTGTTTTAGAAGGCATGTAGTTTTTTATTTATAAACAAATGTGTTAATAATTTTTATTTCAATTAATTTGTGAGGAATTAAATTCCACTTAAATAAAAAAGTAAACTCAAGATAAAATTGTTTTCTTTATTATCAGAGCAGGTTTTTATATGCACAAACAAATTTCAAAACATATAAGCAAAAAAGCTTAAAAAACCAAAAAAAATAAATATGGGCAATTCCTGGGGTCACGAACGTACGTCCGTACGCTTTTGATCTATTAATAATATAGAAAATCAAACGTTTACTAGCATTTATTTACTTTTCGATAGGATTTTGGTAGATCTATGTTTGGTGCAAAAGGAGGATTTCATCCAGTTTAAGTTTTCATAATGATTGTTATAAACATGTGGTCACGAACGTACGCAAAATAGAAGTCAACTTTGGCTGACAGTTGTGAAATATAAAAATCTGCGTAATGGAACGGACAATTTAAAAGTGAGTATGTAATTGATTTTAAAAGTGTATTATTGTAGGTCTCCATCTAGTACCCTAGCGTAGGCTATTTGTTGGACGAATATGTTAAATATACAACTCCTAAAAGAATCTTCTGATGATTATCTTGCGAGTAACAAAAACATCTTAATTTTTAAGTTACATATTACTTTTTTATTCATTTTTTGACACGCTCGTTTTTTAATCTTGTAATGAACCTTTTGCGACTCACTGTAAGAGTCATGTATTACAATTACTGAGCTAAATAAATAAAGCGTTTTTGAAATATGAAAATTCGATTGCCAATACAATTTCAATAAAACGAACCGACCTAAGCATTTGTAAAGATGTTGTTTACTTTGCCACCTTAAGGTTTGTTTTATATAAATTTTATTAAAATTATAAGTTTTGACATGAAAAAGAAGCTTAATACCCATATTTAGTTAGCTCAGCTATACGGCTGAGCATTTAAGTTGTAAAATAATCCCTACATGAGTCCTCATACGACTCTTGGCATGCTTTTTGATAATCTCTTCATACATCATAAACGATTCCCTTTATGATTAATATAAGCGTCTTTCGCTGTGTTAGGGAAGAATCCAATCGCTAGATTTGCAACAATTTTCTTTCGCACCGCAAAAGAGAGTAGACCCCCAGCTGTTGAATATGAACTACATATGTATAAATCAATTTTTTTTTAATTTTGTATCTTATTTCATTTTAGTTTTAACAAACAATTTATACATATATTTGCCTCAGCGCCAAATGACCGTGTTTCAACCAGCGTTTAAACATTCACTGATTTATTACCCATAAAAGGTATATAAAAACTAGTGAGATGGCACAAATTGAATTGGGAAGTACTGGAGGCTTATTCGGAATTGCGATGCGAAAATCAATCCGATGCGCAAATGAAATGAAATGCGATGCGAAAGAAAATTGGTATTTTGTTAGACTTTCGCAATCGCATTCGCAATTTTTTTTAAATCTTGGCAACGCTGCTCAAATAAACGTTAGTGTCAACAAACGTCAAATTAAAAATAAATAAATTGTTTGTGTTTGGCTGTGAAAATTGTTTATAAAATTTATTTAGGACATTCTGTAAGAAAAAAAATAATAAAAATGGATTCTGTGGTACTCTGGTTTGTGGTGGTCGTTTGCAACAAAGTATTTGCCGACTGACGTGCATTTGGTGTTTTCAAATGGCCTCTTGCCAATTAGCTGTGCTTATTCATAAATTCTATCATTATTTCAAATTGACGCGGTTTGGTGGTATTATTTGTTGCTTCCCTGAATTAAATAATAAATATATGATAAATAAATAAAAGCCCCTATTACGGTTTTCAACACAACTCAGTTGAGTTGTAATTAAGACAACTGATTGTGATCAGTTGTAATTTTTGTTATAGTTTTGTTCACCGCAATATAGGAAAGTGGTAAACCATAATACAAAAATTAAGAAATTACAAAAAAAAATTCTGCGAATATCGCAATTCAGAATAGCAATTGTTCGCATTTATGTATTTTCGCATCGCATTGATTTTGGCATCGCAATGTAGAATAAGCCCCCTGTTTTAAAGCAGTGTTAAAAAACACTAAATATCGCTCCTTAGCGTTCGGTTCGGTAGATTTGTTGAAAACACAAACGCTAATAGTGCTTGTGTAAAAAATTATTAAAAAAATAAAGTTTCCCTTTTTGTCATCTTTCGAAAACAAAAATAACACAAATAAAACATACACAATACACAAACAAGCTGTTCGTGCTGCTGTCATTTCTTTATCAATGTAAAAAAAGAAACGTTATAGAACATTCTACGGTATCACTACATTATTCTGTTTTTTTTTTAACGAAGAACAGAACTCTATAGAATGTTAGGCTCTTTCCTGAAAATGGTTAGGAACGGTTGTGTTCGTCTACACAAAAATTAAAAATTAGATAACGTTTCTGGGTGTGTTAGACGAACGCTAAATCCCGGTGGCGAACGTCATAGTGATTCAGCGTGACAAACGCTGACAATATTAAATAATCGATGACAACTGTTGATTTTACTTTGGTGTCATATATGAATTTTTAAAGTATTTGTCCAAATTGTCATAGATGACCAATGTTGATTTTGTCTTGTAGGCGTCCATTTGTTTGTGAGTCCTAAAAGACATTATCATCAACTTTCATTAGTGAATTTTTTCAGGTAGAGTGACAAGAAAAACACAGAATAAACTCAAGTAATAAATGGAACAGAACAAACAGAAAAATGAAACGGTCCGTTATTTTCTAATTTATTCATTGACGGAGACGTGTAGCAGACAAAGTCCTGCAGCGCTCACTTCGTTATCTATTCATAACACACAATGTCGCTAAGTTGTTCCTTTTAAGGGAACAGTGACATTGCAAAGCCGTTGTCATGCATAACTCCCTAAATATCAACTTGTTACCGAGTCTGTTGCGATTATTCATCGATAAAAATGTCATAAAGACAATGTCGCTCATAAACGCCACCGGGATAATGTACTGTTTATTTTCGAACACTGTTTTAGTAAAAATATGGTTGTTGTACATGCTTTAAGCGTATACAACAACCATCTGTGTGCTAATTCAAAGCAGTAATTTTTTATTTTTTGTAGTTACCCTGTGTTTTGGTTGTCCAAAATTCACTTAGTAATGTGCTTTTGTTTCCGCTGTATTAAAGATTTTGTAAATCTTTTTGTCACTTGAATCATAATGATGCAAAACAGTGGTTATTAATTCATACTCGTACTCGTATCTACAGTTTTGTTTTGTCGTGTGTGAGAAAAAAATGGTTTTTTATAAATGAATAATTGTATGATAGTTTCTCTTTTATTTATAAAATAAAACGAGTTCAAAAATTATTTAGTAAGCGCCGGTTCACACACGTCAGGAGTGGCTCGTCAAGTCTTGAGCTTTTAGAAGAGAAGGGGAAAAAGTTTGCCATTTCTTTTCCCCTCTCTCCTAAAAACTCAAGACTTGATGAGACAGACTTGGAGAGTGTGTGAACCGTTACGTTTACATATCACTAGTTCATTTTGTACAATTAATAATTTTTTGATCTTTAATTTGTGAAATTAAAAAATGTATTTTTATAATACATATACATACATACATACATACAAACATATGTACATAGTTTTGAATTTCATTTTATTATTAATGTATAAATACATAATAATACATTGAATGAAAATTTCTCGCAAAAATGTTCAAACTGACACAAAGACAAAGCAAAAAATAAAAATGTCAATTAACCCGAATCAACCCAGAACTTTTTTTTTCGATTTTTTCAGAAATATTTAATAGGGCGGGTATATAGGTCCTCTGGATTACAACCGTGCAAATTTTTTTCTCCTCGTTGTTTTGTGTCTCGAGATATAGGGTGTGACCATATGGTCACTTTGGGTACGATTAGGAATAATTGTGTTCGTTCAAACAAGAAAAAATGAAGCAAAATGTTATATACATTTTACTATCAAATTGGGTATGATAATTAATAAAACATTTGACGCAGACCCCAAAATCGCATTTTGAGCATTCAGTGCGTCCAACAGAAGTACAGTTGTCGGCTGCACAACGTCTTCTTTTTGCACATGGACGAACCAGGTGATCTTTTCTATCATAGCGCAAAGTTTCTTGTGAAGATTCCTGGATATTTCTTTTGCGAGGGCCAAGAGATTTTGGATTTGCTCCAAAATGTTTGCAGTAATATAGAGCAATCTGCCGTCTAAACTGTAGTTGTGACATATCAGGATTAGCCGAGCGTCGTAGTTGCCATGCGTTATGTAGCGAAACATCAACCTGTCATGTGAATATGCTGCTCCACAAAATTTTTCTCTGACTCTGACATTCGGTCTACACCACCCATAAAGTTGTTATATTCTTTAACTACGCATGGTTGTTTAACATTAATTTTTTTCTTTTGTTCTCTACAATACCGTTGAACATTCCAAATAGGACTTCTTCCATATAAACTCGATGCTATATTTACAACAGCGTTGTCATTCCACTTTGTTAACACAATATCGTCTCCTTCGCTTTAATGGATTCTACATAGCCTCGTTCTTTTTTCTGTATGATTTTTTAGTCTGCAATGGGGAAATTTTTGGGTATACGATTTTCAGGGATTATTCCTGTTGCAGTGTATCCACGGCTTTTTGAATAATGCAGTACAGGAAATCCGGTAAACAAATTGTCAAAAAAAAACGAAAAAGGCATGCTTTGCACCTACGGAGAGAAATCGTCGATCATATTTATAAGAGGTGCGGTGCATTTGCCAAATCTTTCCTCATAGATGGACTTTGACCGAGGATTTTTTCCCGATTTACCAGATACCCAGGAGTCGTGCACAATGACCACACTTTAAATCCAAAGCGTAACGGTTTCCCTTTAATAAATTGTTTGCAGCGATGGCGTCCAAAGTATAATATCATACTTTCGTCATACGATAAATGCTGCACTGGATGGACATTTTTCACCATATTTGCTTTCAAGTGATCTGTTATAGGCCGAATCTTCCACATTTTATCAACATCGTCAACTTTTTTTTACCACTATCTTCAAAATGCAGAAATTGCGATATCTGCTAAAACCTGTTTCTTCGCATAGCCGAATATATCAACTCGTTTCTCATGTCTTCATCTGCACCCCAGAATGATATATAACTTGTGCGACCGTCATAGCCACTCACTATCAAAATACCGATAAACGTTTTTAGTTCTGCAGTAGTTATATTTGGAACACTCTTTCCAAGAAATACTGCGTATTTATTGGAGGCATGGCAATTGAAGAATCTTTAACCAATGTAAATGAAGCGTTCTTATTCGCTAGTGGAATTTCCAATTCTAATATGGCCAACAGAAATGTCAACTGGCATTCCAACATCATCCTCATCAGCATCATCCGTACCACTAAGTACGCCATTTTCAACTCCAGGTTGGAGTATATACATATAAGGCAGCAATAGGCTCGTTTTCATTTTCATCACACAATTTATTTATGAAATCTATGCCTTCTTCTGTACTTAGCGCCCTAAAAATAATAATGAAGTATTTTTTTGAAATCTTACGCAGCGTGACCATACGGTCACAATGGTAAAAACTGCTCAAACTAACATGCAAAATGTTTGAAAACTTACAAATCACATTTTTCAATCATGAGTTTAATTCATTGGCCAAACAAAATATATTTGTTTTAAACCAAGAAACCCTTATTTCATAAAAATATTGCTTACTAACTTTTTGTAGTAATGCGTTTTCACGTTTTTTGAATTTTTTTTTTACACCAAGTTTTAACATCCAATTGCTCTAACAATAATACTCTTACTGAAAGAAAAATGCATTTTGGAGCAGCACAAATATTTTATGAAGCGAATAAGCCTAAACTTATTAAAATCGGGGAATCACACGAATTTATAGATTTATTTTGCTATGCCTATTATGTGTGTGACCATATGGTTACGTTGGGTTGATTCGGGTTATTAAACAAGGTTCGTACCAATTTTAAAATTCGTTCATTTACACAAGGTTTAAAATAGGGGTTTTAAGGTAATATTCGCTTATGAATGCAATTTTAACGATTTATGCTTTAAACAGATTTGAAGTGATGCTTAAAATGTTTCTGAATACGGCAGTAAATATCTACACTAAAGATAATTATCTTAGCAAGTTGGCAATAACGTCGGCAGAATAACAGAGCAATATTTATTATTGCTCAGCTTATGTTAAAGGGATGGGAAAACGTATTTATGTTAACTTAAAATTTTAAAGAAATCAAGGAAGAAAGTGCAGTGTAAAAATTAAACAAGGTTCGTACCAATTTTAAAATTCGTTCATTTACACAAGGTTTAAAATAGGGGTTTTAAGGTAATATTCGCTTATGAATGCAATTTTAACGATTTATGCTTTAAACAGATTTGAAGTGATGCTTAAAATGTTTCTGAATACGGCAGTAAATATCTACACTAAAGATAATTATCTTAGCAAGTTGGCAATAACGTCGGCAGAATAACAGAGCAATATTTATTATTGCTCAGCTTATGTTAAAGGGATGGGAAAACGTATTTATGTTAACTTAAAATTTTAAAGAAATCAAGGAAGAAAGTGCAGTGTAAAAATTACGCCATCTTGCAAAGATTATATTTATTAATATAAATTCTTTCATATTCGACTTATTTTTTAAATGTATATTAATTTGTTTAACCCTTTCGCGCCCGCTTTTGAACCCTCTGTCGGATTTTTTTTTATAATTTCCTTAGTTATTGTATCCAAATTATGGATTTTTGAAGATTTCAGACTTTTGGAGTGATCGGGTGACTAGATATTGGAAGTTGCTTATAAGCAACTTTGGGCCGTTGAGGAATGATTTCACGTTATGAAAAATTAAAACAAACTTATTTATTTTTTAATTATTCTTTAAAAACCTTTTTTGTATTATAATAAATGACGTATAATATTATAAAAACGATTTTTCCTAGGGACCGAGACCAAGTAGCACGCGTTATAGCCAGGCCATAGAGTCCTGGCCATCAAGCAGGTATGCTCCCCCTGAGCCCTCCTGTACGACTCTCGTCTGATGAGAGTCTTGCAGCAAGCCATTGATATGCCAATCAGGCCATCGCCGAACATGTCGTCCAAGAGACAGCCCTGTTTGGCCAGACCGTACGCAGTTTGGTAACCCAGGCATCCACTTTGCCTTGAAACCCATGTCTGCGTTACATTGGTATGATCCGCGATCTCATTTAAATACATACATTCGGCATTCCACTGTTAACATAGATGTCGTGAAGACACCAGATAGAGCTGCAATGGCAGCCTTGCTGTCCGTAAATATACATATATCTCTCGATATACGATAGTACCACAGCCAGTTTGCCCCCCGCGTTTAAATAGCTTTTGTCACAATTTATTACCTATAACGACGGAACATACCGGGTACATTATTCTTTTTTTTATTTCAAAAGAGTGGATCATTGACTGCAAAAGGAATGCTTGAGCTTCTCAAAAGCACAATTATAGAAAAAGGGACTCTTTTACACATAATGTTATGTTTGAACAGTATAATTCAGAAGTTAAGTTGTTAAAAGACGAAAAGCCAGATATTGCTTTAAAAAAATGCTCGTGCCAGCTAATACATTTGTTGGCGTTGAAGGCCTGTCTGAACCTTCCAACATATTTTGAAAATCTACTTCGTAATATTAGATATTTTTTTTATTAGAAGTAGTTTTTGGCACCGGGCTTGCAGGTTTAGCACTTTTAGTGCTAGAATTAGCAAATTTTTTTCTGAATGAGCACTAAGATTTTGAAAAAAGTGCCAATTGCTAGTTTAGCACAATTTTTGTAATTATTTAGCTTTTTTAGCACCATTTTTTAGATCCCAAAACCACTTAAAATCTCACATAATCAATTCAAGTAAAGTAACAAGTCTTTAAGTGTATCAAGAACAATATTAGGCATATAACTTTTTACAATTCTTTCTAATAGGAAGAATGGCATAGCATAGTTTTTTTATAAGATCATATAGCCATTTAATATATAATTTTAATAAATTTTATTTATGAAAAAATGTTTAAAAAAGTGATATAAGTGTGACATGCAATACCTATATGAATTGGCCAAAGCTTTTAAATACCTTTAAAAATTATTATTTTCCCTATAATAAAATAAGAGCAATCCCAGCACTCAGTTATGCTCGTTGGAATTCTGGCACTTTTGTCTTTTATACTTACTCCGGAATATCAATTGAAATTATTTGCAATTTGTAAATTTTTATGTGATGCTTAGAGCGAAGTTTGGTTTTCTGATCATACTATGTATCAACACACTACAAAAAACATTTTGCGGCTTTAGAGGCAAATTAATGCTTTCTCAGACATTGGAACTAAAAACCATCAGCTATTGAGTTGAGCGAGGCAACCTACTATTGGACTAAAGACCTATTGATAGATCTTGCTTAGAACTAGAATGTCAACAGAACTGTTATGTTCAGTTATACGCATAAGAGAAGCTGCAAAATTGGACAACGTTTGTTGCCACACTTTAGGCATATCGGACGATATTGTAAAAAACATCGGTACATATGAAAAGTACCAAAATCAGTTGGTATATGAGGAAGATGAAAATGACATAATTGAAATTTAAAACACTTTATTTAAAATATGTTACAGGATATACATGTTGCACTTTCTAATGTTGCCTATAATCACTCGAAGTGTTACATGTTGTGCAACTTCAATAGAACAAAATTAGCTGATTTCGTTTACAACTATTACACTTTTATCGTTAATGTACTTCATGAGCGTTTTTTAAGGCTATTTAAACGGTTTCTGCACGCTTTTACGGTTTGGCAACAAATATTGACATCCCTAATGGCTTAGAAAAAAGTCAATCACGTGGTTTCAAATCACATGTGCCTACTAAAATCACACATGTGAAACTCAAAATTTTTTTATCAAAATAATTTTTTTTAATTTTTAAAAAAAAATTTTTTTTAAAATATCAAAAAATTGTTGCCACTATAAAAACTTAAAAGTAACATTATGTTTCCACCTTACTTAAGAATATCGTTAGCTAATATGCAAAAAGGCGTAACTAACAAAAATATAATTTTACACGAGAAGCAAACAACTATAAACATGTCAGAAAACATGCATTAATGAGTCGTCCATGGAATTCTTTAAACAATTTTCAAAGGAAACCATTTCATTATAATTTTTTGAAAAAAATGAGTAAATACGTAGTTTTTCATTTATAAAATAAACACACTTGGAGTTACGTGTAAAATTGTGTGTAGACGTGTAGTTCAATGGCATTAATAATAATCAGTCAACAACACGATTTTGAATTTTTTGTAAGTTACGCCTTTTTGCATTTTAGCTAACGATATATATAGTTTTAGTTAAAAGGGACCTATGAAAGAAAAAAATCGATTTTTACTTTTTTGGTGATTCTTAAAGTAGACAATACGCTCTTTCTAATGCAGCAAACCGCAGTTTTCTAACTGCACTTTGGAATGAAACACTTCCAACAAGTGGGCCAAACGAAATTGCAACGTGTATACTCAAGTTCTTCCTAAATCTTCCTAAAGACGTTATAAGTCTAATTATGTATAGCGATACCTTCATGTGCTTAACGACTCTGCAACAACCGAAAAGCTGGGTTGAGATTAACCATAAGTTGTTACCATCGGGATACTCACATTTTGAGTGCGATACTGCCCATATTTTCATTGCAAAGATGAAAAAAGAAAATATGCACCCCCAATTCAACATCCTCGTGACTGAGTCCTCCTTATAAGAGTAGCCGCAAAAAGCCATTTGTAGTGGAAGAAATGAACAAAGAACAATTTTTGTCTTTTTCAAATTAATGTAAAAACTGATACGGAAAATTTGAAAGTAGATTGGAGAAAAAATTAAATGGATAAAATATTTGAAAACTGTGGAATCTTCATATCTCACAATTATGCTCTTTACATTGAAGAGAGCTTTAAAACATCGAGAAGACGTAAACAATGTATACTAAGACTAAATGTTATCTCTACAGAGCCGATTCCCATTTCCTTGACAAAGAAGAAGGATCCGATAGAGCAGCGGTCATTTATTAGCAACAAGAAATCTAGAAAAAGGTTGATTTTTCCACCGACTGCGAAAGTAAGTGATTTTAATTTACATAACAACTATTAATACTTTTAATTAAATTTTTTAAATATTTTGAATACTCTGAAGAATAAAGTTTTTTTAAAGAATGTTTAGTGGTATTTTTGCAAAGTTTTATTAATTTTTTATGTGAATTGAAAAAAACTAAAATTGAAATAGGTAGTTGGAGTTATTTTGTTTAAACTTATACGTTTTTACAACAAATTTAAAACCTGTAAAAGGGTATAAGAAATTTGTTTGGAGAATAATAATTCGTGTAAAAGCGGATAAGACACGTTTTTGTAGTCTATTTTCTTAACTACTAAATAAATAGGAAATCAAAGGAAATTTTTCACCAGGGAAATTTTTTTTTTGTAATCACTCATTAAAAAAAGGAATGACAGAAGATTTTGGAAGTGAAATCAAACTTACGAATTTTGCTAGTTGTAGACAAATACCCAGCGTTGTCAGCTTTTAAATATTAAAAAGCGCTAAATTTAACATTTTTAATTTAAAATTAAATTTTTTTAATTATTCTTTTTATAAAAAAGAACTTTTAAAATAAAAATAATAATAAAGCAAAACAGAAACAGTCAAAGTTTTTAAAACAAATAAAAATCAATAACAAAAAAGGCAAAGATAAATAATTCAAACTTTAACAATAACTAAACATATACATACATAAAAGGAGATCAAAATATCACATATCATAATTTATAAAATCCATAGTTTCTTCATTATTATTATTATCTGGCCATAATACAGTTTTTATTTTTTGAATTTTGCTATTAACATTTATACTATCGGGTAGTTGGTATGTTTCACAACAAGAATTTTCCAGTTTAATCAAGTAAAAACATCATACTGTATCAAAAAAAAAATTTATAAATATGCCTTGACTAAAGAATTTTTTTCGTCGAAAATTAAAAAAAAAAAACACTAAAAACGGTGCGAAATCCACCGAGTTAATAACTCTGCAAATAACTTTCTTGCTTTCTCTCCCTAAAATAAGAGTTTTGACACAATAGCGCCCAAACCATATAAACTATGAGGAACAAATATGGCTCAGATATTTTCTATATATATTTTAACCTGTTTAATACATAATTTAGTTACCACTTGTTTACTTACAAATAAATAATCGTAGTTTAAGAAAATATGACTTTTGAATTTAAAATGATAATTTTTTTTCTGCAAAACTGAGTTTTAAGAAAATGTTACACATTTTGCTTCAATTCGATTTCCCACTTTCAACCAAAAAATCCTTGTTTTTTCATATTTTCATATAAAATACTACTTAAGTAAACTTTTTAGAAAATGTAATAAAATTAATTTCTGAGAATTCTAAAATAAAGCGGCATACCCTCATATACTCTTCTTGCTTTTCTCTCTACAATTTGTTTTATTTTTTATTCTTAATGACTTCTAAGTAACTCGTCCTTGCCAACCTTTTAAAGTTGCATGACTTAAGTGAGGCAGGCCAACAGAAAGACAGAAGACAGGAAAAGCAACTAATACATACGAAATTTTTTACCCAATATTAGTATACAGTACAGTAGTCTAATTTAACTTTGGAAAAACATTTGGCACGGTTTATGGTAAAACGGCGTAATTAAGCAGAATTTTGGCGGGTTTTGTTTGTGATTTTACAACAGAGTCTTTGTCTTGTCTGTCTTTATTGCATGCCACTAAATGGAAATTCAATTTTTAAAATTTTAGAAAATGTATTGAAGAGTTTTTTCTGTACCTGACTCGTCCTAATTATAGTGTTATGTTTAAGACGGCCTTTTATTTAGTGTCCCTTATATAGCAGGTCATAAAACATCCTTATAATCCACCCTGTTTGGTAGTGTAGATCATGTTCTTCTTTTCGCTTACGAAACCGTTAGAAATATGTTTGTATGTATATTTTTTGCTTTTTATTTTTCCAACTTATATATGAGTTGTTTCATTTACATAAAAAGGGGTTTTCCTATGATGATTGCCGCTTACTACTCGTACTAAGTAAGTGTCTTAATCTAAATCTATTACTAAGTTCATGATTACCTAAGTACGCAGCTAATCATTGCTTTGTAAGTAAACAAGAATGTGTATTATAGTCTAACTTTAATATTTTTATTACCATTCTATAATTAGTAGAATTGTTATTCTTATTATGTTATGCTCAACAATAATATTGTTAGTAAACAATGCATATATTAGACAATAAAGCCAGCGATTGTCTTGTAAACAATAACCGTTCGTAATGCTTAAGCCCGTATTAAATTAAACGAAGGTTTAGTTTGTCAATGGAACTTTAGCATATTCATTGGGAATTTTGTAAATAGTTTAAACGAATAATTATGTTTATAAATCGCACTTGTTCATCAATAGTGTATTAACTTAAAATTTGTATTTTTTCACTCTTTGGAAAAAATCGACGATTGGTAAAACACTTATTTTCCATATGCCTTAAAAAATGGTTTTGCTTATGCTGAAAATTTCGAGTTAATACAGTATTGTTACACAAGTGCGATATGTATAAGTGTTTTTATATCGACGAAAAGTGATTCAATTTCGAAAAAAATTTGATTAATTATTATGCTAGGAATTGACATGTTTGCCAAAAAAGTCGTTGGGTTTTCTGAATATAATTATTTTTTGGATTATCGATGATTCGTTGTTGGAAAACGTTAGCCATTTTGCATAGGTCTTAGATTTTTGCAGGTGTTTCGTTCGTGTCTGGTGCAAGAATGGTAAAAAAAAAATTTTAATTTGAAAAACTTGTCTTAATATTTGTATTTATTTTTTGGCACAATAACTTTATTTTAATATAATATTTACCAGAATCTTTGACTGGAAAACACTACCTGTATTATACCTGCGGTAACTAGATGAATTACCCAAATTGTATATAGAATTTGTCGTGACATTTTGTGTTCTTTTTTTAACTTCCAATTTTATAATTAAAAATATGAGAAGTTAAGATTCATATTATAGTTTTTGCCTCATTCAATGCATTCTGAAATAAAATTATATTTTTGGTATAATTAACATTTTTGAGTATTAAGCGTTACATTTTCTTCCACGGTTGTTTTGAGAAAGATTTTTATGAAAAGAATAGTCGACAAAAAGTGGGTTTGAAAGTCCTAAGTATCTACTCTCTAAAAATAATAAATCGTAGGTGGAATTTTAGAATTATGGCAAGGGCAACTATTTTATGCTTTTTAAATATGCATACAGTACACTAACTGAGCTACCTAAATAAGAGCGTCAAGTGTTTTTTTAAACGAGAAAATTATATTGTCAATATACATACAGCCTAGCAATCTGTCAAATACGATTTTGCAGCCGGGTGGTTTTGAGTAGGGATGGGCAAGTTGAAAAAATATATCGATATATATCGAATCGATATTTTTTAGAGTATCGATATTTATTATTTCAAAAATATCGATATATCGATATATCGAACGTATTTTGCTGAAACTATTACCAAATTAAAAAATTCAGTATACCTTTGTACAAACATATGTATGAACAAATTAATTATATTTAATTACATTGTTACTTTTTATTGTTTCATTTTATTTAAAAAAATTAATAAAAACAAAAAAATTTAATCAAAACAAAAAATTCAATTATAACAAAAACAAAAGGGAAGAATACAAAAAAACTATAAGAAAAAAAAGTCATGGAAGTACCAACTTTCCCTAAAATTTGAATTGCACTCCAAAAGTACCAACTGGTTTTAGTCAAACTAGTAATCATCAGATATGGACATCAGGAGCACTCTCTGTTTTATGTGCACTCCAGACAATCTGCTTCTTGTATCCGGCACTGCTTCTTATAAATGCCAATTATTTTAGATCTTTATATTTGTTTAAAAAAAGCATATGATGCATGCAATGATTCCAATTCTTAAAAAACATATTGTTTGAAAAACGGCTACAACTTTGGGTTCTTAATGAAGACTGACTTTAAAAAATATCGAATTCGATAGTCGTATTTCAATATCGATGCATCGATATATCGGTATTTAAAGTATCGGCGATATATATCGATTATATTTTTTTTAAATATCGATATTTTGATATATCGATATTTTTTGCCCATTCCTAGTTTTGAGTTCGCGTTCTTAAGGTTTGTTTCTTTGAAACTTTTTGAAAATGAGACGTTTTGAAATTAAACAAACGCTTGACGCTTATTTATGTAGCTCGGTTAGTCTGACTGTACACTATAAAAGTTTTCTTTCAGAAAGTCTGAGTTTACTGGTGAGAGGGGAGGTAAGAATAGCATGTGGAACATACATACATAACTCCTTAATATCAACCTAAAATATTTATATGGGTACTCTCTATGCAAAAAATACACTTTTTCTGGGCTTAATATATATTAGTTAACTAATGTGAACTTATACTTTTTTCTTGCATAAAAGGATTAATCTTTAAATGAAATCTTAAATTAAAACTAATTTAAATTGCGTTGAGAATTACAGAAGTATCAATTTAAAATTGCATTAACATTATCACAAGTTTTGCAAACTGTAGGAAGATTGGAGAGGGGTGTCAAAAATATTTTTTTAATTAAAAATTTGAAATGTAAATGAAAAATAAAGGACAAAAAAAAATTGACATGCATTTCTGGGAGAATTAAAGCTGAGATTACGAAATATTTAGAAAGATTTTAGGTTTTTTATAAAAAAAAAATAACAGAGTCTTAAGGGTGGCTCAAAAGTCGCAAAGGGAGTTGAAAAATTATTTAACTTTTCTAATTTAAATTTTTTTTTTATTTTTCTTTTTAGGAGTCGTAAAATGAAATTGGGAGATTAATTATGGGAGGTAACAACAGTATCCAGGGAACCAAAATCATAGAAATTTATTTTGAACATCATGGCGAACGTTAAATTACCAAAAACTCAGAATTCAATTGGCCTGCCCGTTCGCCAGATTTAACAGCACCTGATTATTTTCTTTGGGGATATTTGAAAGAGGGGGCGTATAACAATAAACCCAGAACCCGTGTACAGCTCAAGGAGAATATTCGAGCCGAAATACGAGCGTTGCAGCCAGGTACTTTGACTCGTGTCATGGAAAATGCTATTAACAGAGCTCAACGTTGCGAGGCTAGAAATGGTGGTCACTTACGTGACGTAATCTTTCACACCCATATTTAAAAAATATCCAAATGTCATATTTTAGTATTTTGTAAAAAATAAAAAAGACCTCAAGCTTCATAATTTAGTTATACTAAAATAATTAAAATTTAAAATTCTGCATAATTGTTTTAAGCCCCTTCGTGACTTTTGCTCCACCCTGTTCAACGGTAGCTGTTAGTAGGAGGAAAAAGTGTTAAATGAACTTACCGGAAAAAGCTTTTTCATTTTTTATATCTTTTTTCGCCATTTTTGGAGCAAAAAAAATATATATTTATCAGTATCATGTGAAATTCCACACGAGCAGGACTTTGTCCTCGATGACTTCAAAAATATTGCACAGTGTTATTATACAATAACAAGCTAAACAAATTGATATTCATTATTAAACACTTTGAAAACAAAATAAAATTAAGAAAAATAAAGAAAAAACCCTAAATTAAATATGTTTATGAAAAAAAACCGAAATAGGTGGGTGCTCCATCTGCAAAAATATTTTCTTCCAAATAACATTGAATAACTAAGCGAAAGCGCAAAAAGAGTGAGAAAAACGAAGTGTGAAGTATGTTAGTAAAAGAGTGCACGCAGAATGAAAGTCCTTGGAGTTATCTGAATGATTGCAAGTGAAATATGCAATAAATTACCGTGTAGAATAATTTGTAGCGTTGATCTACTTGAGTGAACAATTTGGCAGCACAAAAACTCCTATGGGTCGCGTTGATTTTACATAATATTAATGTATGTATGTGTAAAATTTTCAGAAGTAGCATTTAGGTGCGAAGTTGAACATTTAGATTTTAGGCATCGAAATGTCGTAATAATGTTAAATATATTTAGTAGTGTGACTTTTTTTTTTACAAATTATTGTCATCAACGCAATCGGAAGAATCACAAGGCATTCGCATTCATATTCGGCGAATATTGGCACAGATATTCGTATTTGGATTCGTATTCCGAATATTAAAAATTGACATTCGTAACATCACTAATATATTGAGGTGACCATACGTACTCTTTTTTAGAAGACAATCATCTATTTTTTTAACTGGCTGTCATCTATAAAATTTGTGTCCTCTTTCATAATCTGTCATCTTTATCCCCTTTATTTTTATAAGCATGACCAATATTTGCTTTTGTTTTCATAAATAAAAATAAATTTTATTCATGCCGACCACCGGGTTTTTTATGTCAAATCGTATGAAAAATTTCTAATACTCTTGCAGTACAACAATTTGAATAAGTTAGTGCAATGAATTTTTAAGTTTCGTTATTTTTTTTAAACTAATTTTACTTAAGTAAATGTAAATTATCAAAAAGTAATTTCAATTTTTGGGAATACAAAATTTTAAATTTTCAAAAGATTTAGTTATTCGTGCTTAATTCCCAGTTTTTATTATTGATAAAAACACTTGAAATTTATTGTTGATGGGATAAGCTATTCCTATGCGCATTTCACTGGTTGCTTAGGCCAGATCATCAGGAAACTCCATCCATAAAGATTTTAGAAAAACTAAAGATATTAAACCAAATAAAACTGTTAAACGTATAAGAATTATAGCAACAGTTCTACTTGTAATAATATCAAAGTTTAAACAAAACAACTATCGAAGCTACTTGGGACAAATTTTGCTTACACCAATAGGTAATAAGTTACATGGATGAGAAAGAACACTGCATATGCTAAAATGTCAAACTTTGACCCGCTCTATTTCAGAAACATTTTGACCGATCTTGTTGAAAATTTGTACCTAAGCTACTATCCAATAGGACATCGATTTAAAAATTGGGTCACTTGACATAAAATCCCCCATATAAATTGAGATAACACCAAAAATAGAAAGCGTGTTTCATTTACTATCGGTCTGTCAGACCAAAATTTTGATATATTTATCATTTAAAAGTGATTTGAAAAACAAAAATCAGAAAAATACCAATTTTTATGTAAAAACTAGAAAACTCCATACATTTAAAAAAAAACAAGGTATCTCCATAGTGCCTTGAACGTTTAAAACGACGTTGTTTTGAAAACTAAGAACAAAATAGTACAAATTCGGGCCACAAGTTCTTTGAGTCAAAATGTTAAACATAAATATTGCAACTCCCGAGAATTCAAAGAATATTATATGCATTCTTTATATGCATATTATATAATTTCTAAAGTTCTTGATTTATAGAATACGACATATAGATCTACCGTACTCTATGTGGTACAGTAACTTTAAAAAATCTTTCTACTTACCCAATAATATTTTTGTTCCTGTTGCAAAGATAAGACAGTGTTTTTTGGTCAGCTAAACTAAAAACCTAAAAAACTATTTTATTACCAAGTTTAGTATAAAAATTTAACGAACACCTTTTGTTTAAAATTTTGATACATATTGAAATAAAATAAACTACAGAGTCTATAGCTATTTTTTAGTTTCAACCTATGCTAAACTGAGTATAACGTTAATCCACGTCCCAAAAACTGGCACATGAATTTCATAAAATTAAGAAAAGTAAACCATAAAATGTTAACTCTTTTAATTAACCAGTAAACAATGTGCTCTAAAAGGAGCAGGTTTCGTGTATGAATTCATACCTCAAATCACTTCAAACCTGCTGATGAGAAGCCAGATTTTTGTATGGGGTGTTCCTGGTTTGGAGGACTATTTTCTGCTGACAATAAGCGCTTTAACCTTCTATACCATAGTATATTTTCTAACTAATAATCATATTTAAGGGTAGTGCACTAAATATTGATTTAAATCAGAAGTGCACTATCACTTAATAAAACTGCAAAGAAATTAGTTTGCACTTTTTTTTACCAGCTTTGTATGTGCACGGTTTTTGATTTTTTGGAGGATAAACATAATCAAAGAAGAATAAACAAAATGAAATTTGGTCAATAACGGTACAATAATTGGCTTTAATCATGAAAAACAAGTTTTTGATTTTAAATTTAGTTCAACAATTTTAGTTGCACTCAAATGTGTGAAGATAAAAGTTGCAATAAACTGATGATTGCTTCTTTTCAAAACAATTTTTTTTGAGTGCAAAATTTTTTAACATCCACTATCACTCATGTTTAGTGAGGCTTAAAAGTTTTCAATTCATCACTTAACATCAAGAAAATGATTGCAATATTTTTGCACTATCACTTAGTGTGATTTCAAACTGCGAAATGAGTGCACTAAGCCTTTTAAGCCTTCTTCGTTGTCAGCACTAAAATAGCAGCTTTTTTGTATATTTTATTCTTGATCTTTTATTGCTGTATAAGAGCTCTCTTTTTGAAGCGCTCGATTATGCACTTTTTCTCTTAAGTGCTTCAAAAAATTTTTTACTGATTAAGTTTATGCATAAAAACAGACAAAAGCTCGGCTTATTTTTTTTATTAAGAGGAACAATTTTTTTGGAAAAACTGGGTAACTCCATTATTTATAATTTATTTAGTAAAAAAACGGATTAATTAACGTGATGAGTAATATTGATAAAGTTTTTCCACAAATCATTACTTTAATTGCTTTAATTATACAAAATTTTTAAATAAATTAAAAAAAAAAGTTTTTTCGGAAAAACTAGATAACTCTATTTTTCGAAAAAAACATGTTTTGTTAAATGCGCATGCAAAATAGCATAAATTCATATGAAATAATTAGCGAAATATGTTTAAAACTGTAAATGTGCTTTCTCGTGTTTTCAAAAAATGGAGTTATCTAGTTTTTCCATACGGCCACATACATATATATACAAATGTATATGTGATAGCGCATAGAGAAAGGGACCTAAGGGTAAAAAAAATCAATTTTCTCTTTTTTTTTGATGTGGACAACATCTGAGCATCGAATGATACCGATCCCATGCCCCAAAAGTGTTGCCTCCCAGAGATATTTGGTGTGGCACAAAATTGTTTATTTATATCTAAAAAACTGTACTTATACATATAACTTTCTGCTCTTATCGAACCATGGTGAAAGATATCGAAACCCTTACCGCGAAAATAACGTAAGCGCCAAAAATCAAATTTTACAGGAGAGAGTTTTTTTTATTTTATTTCATATAAATTTTGTATGAAATTTGTCGCTTACAATAAAATTGTTTTTTCTATAAAATCGTAACGGTACCTGATGTTCCCATGACATTTTAGGAGATGATGCAACTGTTGCCAATAAACTAATATATTAAAAAATACGAAAATTTAAAATTATGTCGCTTACGTTATTTTCGCGGTTAGGGCTCGATATATAAGATTCGGCATAGCGGAATAAAGCACTCTTATTTCTGTGGTTTTCACGAATAATCGCGTAAGTTATTAAACCAAACTTTTCAGGAGAGCAAAAACAATTATTTTTTTCAATTGCGGCTTCTGTAGATGCTTTTTTAAACTTTTTTTTTTTACTATTCTCTTAACAGTGACTTTCTACGTATTATTCTAGTTTTCATGAAAAAATCCTCACAGGATCACAATCTGTAAAAGGATTAAAAATGCATATGTTTGATTGACTCATTAAGTGTGTGCAATATAACATCATATCTCCACCTAAGTTCTTTTTTGTGAAAATAAATGTTATCATTTTAATCACACATGACGACTTACGTTGTTATTTTTAGCACACAAGTTGGTGACATATTCAGAGTTTTTGATACTTATAGCACAACGTATGCAGTAAACGGGACTTAAAATTACAAACAACCGCTCATCTGCTGTTGTTGCAACTAAAGAAGTCAACAATAAACGCACATGTACATATAAGTTGTTATTAATAGAAAAATTTTCAAAAAATACTTTCATATTTTTTGCACGAAAAACAACAGAACATCACATATGCTTTTTATTTGGAAACATATTAAGCAATTTTACAATTTTTTGCGATGTATGTCGAAATAAATCGTTATAATAGCAAAATATTTTATTAAACAGTTAACTTAAGTTGTTTTTAGCAGAAAAAAATTAATAATACTACATTATATTCTAAAAAGCTTAATACTTATAAAAACCTAATGCAAAATGTAGCACTTTGGCATCATTATCTCAATTTCGGTAAAAACCGACTTACGCGATTATTCGTGAAAACCACAGATTTGTTCTATTGTCCGTTTTAAGTGTTGAACCTTTAAAGACCTAATAAATCAAACAAATATATGGTTAGCGAAACATTTAGGGGATTCACAAGGTGTGCTATCAAGTCATATCATCATAATGTCCTAAATGATATTTGACAATTTTTCAAAATAAATTTTTTTTGTAATTTTTGTTTTGTAAAAAGATGTTTGTTTACAAACCAGGGATGGCAACATCAATACAACTTCAATGTTTTGGTTAAAGCGAATTGTTTTCTTTCATTTAACAGTACAAATGTACTATTTAACGTTTTAATACATAAATAATAAATAAAACAAATGTAATTTTGGCGCAATAAAGCTCAAAACTAAAATTTTAGTAGCTAGTTGGTGCAATTTAAAAATTTCGTTTTGACATCCCTTGTATCGGCGCTGATTGGCGACGGTACATATTAAACAATATCATTGCTGCACATTGTGCAAAAGAGTGTTCACATTATCGGCGCATCAAGGTTTATTTTGATTGTGCACTGTCAGCACAATTTCGGCACAGATTGTCGCATATTAAAAAATGTTGACCGTTCACACTATCGGCACATGAAATACGACAAAAATTGGTACATTGCGATAGTGGGATCTTAGCTTAATAGTGGTGTGCATAAAAATATCACACTCACTACAACAGTTTAAGAAGTTTTCTTTGAAAAAATTGAATGAGTAACAAAGAAAATCGTGCTAATGGGCCGAGTAATGAACGAAATTAAAAAAAAAAATCGAGAAACCCCGGTTTTTGGGTTAAATTCGATTTTAGCGACCTCTAAACCTCTTCCGAAAAGTCTGAAAAAAAATCACAAAAATACTTTATCCTATAAGCTTTCAAAAAATGCTGGGGTATCTATAAAAATCGAAAAAAAAAATTTTTTTGGGACACATGTACGTATTTAAAACTTTTAATACATATGTATGGTTTAACTAAAATTTGTGTAAATGAAATATTGTCTTAGCCAAACATATTTCAAGGGAGGTTAATATGTTATGGTTAAATTTATACACAACATTTTATTAGTGGTGACAAAAGAAAAAATATAATTCTTATTAACCATTCTTCAACAATTTTAAATAAATATTTTGAATTACGATTTTTTTGCTTGTAGGAACAGACATGAGTTTACGTTTTTGTAGTCGAACGGCCAAGAATGGTAAGCGGCTACAGACATATAAAGTCATATTTGTTCTTTAAAGCAAAACAAAAAAAGATCTGATGGAAAATCAGGCATTTGAAAACACGATATTTATTTATGAAATTTTACGAAAAACTGATTTACTGGGATTATAAAAAACGTAAAAAGTTATTGAAGCCAACATATTATTTTTGTTATTGTGAATTATTTCTTTACTTTTTTATTGTTACCATAATTATTTTAATTTTAGCCCTTAGAAACGCAAATTTTGACATTTTTTTCCCCCTTATAAAATTAGTTCTCAAGTAGAAAACAAACTTATTATTAATAACAATAAAATCCCTTAATAGAATTTTTGAACAACCCAGCCCAATTATTATTTCTAATTTAGTAAATATAGCTAATATAAAAAAAACCAAAATATAATTTCTAACCTAAAGTAATATTGTTATTACTGATGCGCCGCAGTTATAAAATTTCATAAAACATGAAAAATATGCTGAATTGTTATTAACTTTCAAATAACTTACAAAAAAAAATGTAAAAAACGTAATGTTGCATACAGTGGCAGGCAAAAGTATTTTAAGTTTATAGAATAATATCGTTTTTCTTCTGTCTCATTTTTTCCAAAGTATTTCATGTTTTTCTATTATTTTTCGAACAAAAATGTAACTAAAGTCCCAACTATAATATGCTTAAGTTTGCTTAAGTAATTGTGCGAATACATGAAATTAAGAAAACTTTTTGGTTAATTTTATGAAACTGGCATTTGCTTAAGCAAGGTGCGAAGCAGATCGCACTTTCCGTACGGAATAAAATATTTTTTGATTTTATTTTTGTTGGTTTAAATGCTTTTGCAGCTCATGCATATTACAGTTTTGCCTTAACAGTTTTTTTAAAATATTGAATCTACTTCTTTTTCAGCAACAATTTTTATGAAATTGTAAATGAAGTTTTTTTTTTTAGTTTTGGATGCGAGATTTAACAGGACCCAATAAAAAATGCAGCTTCAAACGAAGCAGGTTTGTTAGGGAGAAATGTAAGAGTTTCGCTTACCTTCTCGCTTTCGGAAGGCATGTAGTTTATATGGTGAGTTCTACTTTGAAGCAATACATGTTTGACCCAAAACGCGCTTTATTCAACGCATATAAAAACTGGTGAACGTAGCGTTCAGCTTTACACATTGAATATTTTTTACAGTTATTTTTTAGAATTCTCCCTTACAAACCTGCTTCGTAGTAAGGGTGAGTTCGTCCACTTACTTTACTGTATCTCTGTATGCCTTATTGCATAGCGCATAATTGTTCGCTTATTTCTTTAAATATACCTGTAGTGCTTCGCAAAATTATATAATTTTTTATTGGCCAGGCTTAAAAAAATATTAATTAATACGTAATATTGTTCTGGGCAAAAGTTGAAAACGTTTTCTTGCTTTAAAATATTGTTGCTTTATTGTAAACATCGAGTGAAAATGTTGCTATCATTTAAAAATGTTTCCTCTAATTACTGCGATATACCTATTTACTTAGTTTTAGTAGAGTGTTGACATTTTATTATTTTTTAATGGTGCTTATATGAGAGATATTGTTAATCAACGGATTTAACCAAAAACTATTTATCAGTTTTATTGTGGTAAATTTAGACAAGATTCCTTAAACAAATTTCTAATGATTCCTTTTGTTCATTTCACAATATTGAATAGACACTGTATGACATTAACGTGTATACATTAGGGAAGCCCTAGTATTTATTTGCAGAAATAAATTTTTGAAATAATGGATGTGTGTCCGAATAACAAAATTTTTGAAATTATCTTAAATAAAAAATGTATACATATTTTATAACTAAAGAGCTACGGTCACAATTGGAAAATATTTGACAAAAAAGACGTGACCAACAGGCAACCTAATAAATAATTTTCTTTAATTTCAATATTTATTTTGATTATATTTAATACCACATCTTACAAAAAATAGTTTTTTACTATGGCTAGCAGTATAATAAGCTTTATTTTGTAATACTAATGGCCATTTTCCCAATGTTTCGACAAACTGTCTGTTACTTAATGTCAACATAAATTTATAAGAATGATAAACTGTCTGTTAACAATTTTGGGTTTCTCAATATACCGACAAAAAACATTGTTTTGAGTTGGCAACATCTCTCAAAATGCATGTACAAGTTGGGAGTCACCTGATTGAATTTATCTATACGGCAAATAAAAGGAAAATAAATTATTGGCAGATGAGTGCTGTGGCCGTAGTCGGTAATTCGCTTAAGCTAAATTCCTATCGCAAAAATCTAAAAAGTTGATTTAGTGATTTTTGGCTACGAATGCAATACTGTAATGTGCATTGCTAAATTGGGAATTGCCATAAAAATTTAATTCGCCGCAATTTTAGCTTTTAATTTCTTCGCTAAAATTTTTCAATTTTGTATTCTCTAAGGCATTTTAGCGATCGAGATTAAGCTTTAGCCAAGGCGAATTCATAACAGGTAAGTGCAACTCTACAACTACAAAAAGCCCCATGTATTTTGTTTTTGCAATTTTATGGTTAGCTGTCAAAATTTTTTTATTGCAAATTAAAATTATCACTTTTTATAAAAGAAATTATTAAATTCACTTCAATCATCCGCAGTTTTGAAATTTTTTTATTATAAAAATAATATTTTTAGCACTTTTCAATCAACTTCTTCTCGAAACAAAATCATATTTTGACGTTTCACCATTTTTTTTAATTCGCCGGGGAAACAGTTGATGAACGGCTGACGAGATGAGCTAACCTTTTTGAATTCGCCTTGGCTTTAGCTAAGCGAATTACAGAATACGGCTGCTGGTTAGTTTTGCAAATGAATAGAAGCAAATGAAACATTGAGAAATCCAAATTTCTCTAATGTGCTGTTTTTCGATAAGAAAAAAGATAATCGCCTAATGAGATAACGGCCATAAGACTATGTTAAATCTCACTTTCTATTAACAAAAGTAGTGGTTATGCTTATTTGGTCAAATATTAGCTTAAGTTATAAAATTATTAGAGCAAACAATGCAAATTCAACAATTAAAAGAATAATTACCTGTTTCACAATTTCGCATATCATTTTATATGGAAAAACTGAGAAAAATTATGTGTCTTAAAATTTCTTTGCGAGCGTTACCCTCCGACTTTGTTAAACAGGCAGCAAATATTTTAAAATTTTATTCTGACTGGGTATCAAAAAATATATATAACATACATATGTATGTACATACTTCAAAATTTTTTTTCCTAAAATACTTCACCTAACTTGAAAAAGACATATTTTCATAACAATAATTCACAAAATTTTATATGAGAAATTTTCTTAACGCAAGGTGACGAGATTTACAAAATAACCCCCTTAATACAAAATTAGTTTGTAGTCTATATATTCGAATACAAATAAAAAAAAATCTTATATCTCTATTCAACTCTTGAGAGAAGAATAAAATTTTCTTTTTGTGTTGTGTGCAAATTTAAAACTTTAAAGTCGTTTTTTGTAAATCTTGTTTTTTTGAGTTAAAACGATGTTGCAGCAAATAAGTGATATGTACTTGAAATTTTTTAGAAAATTTAGTTAATTTGAAATTTAACGAATTTTAAGTCGTTCTTGAATATAGCTTGCTAAATTTGTATGCCATAATTTAGCATTATGCCATAATTTAATATTATATGTGAAGCAAAAAGGAAAAAGTAATTAAGTTAAAGCTGAGTTAATGGCATTTAAAGGGTTTAAAGGACTCCAGTCGAAACCAAAAACTGTTGAACAAAACACGAAAAATTGTGTACAACTTTTCGCTTTTTTGAGTTGTTTGAACGTTCAAAAGTTTCACTTCTTTTGCACGGAAATTATAGCAAAATTGCATTAAGCTTTCCATTACAACCCAAGTTAACTTCCGATTTGTGATATTAGGACATACGAATACTTAGGACTAAAAACTTAAAAAAAATAAATTCGGATGATTATTTTAGAAAAGGAGTAAATATTCAAAAATCACCTTTAAATATAAAAACTGCTCTCCAACAAATCTAAAAATAGATCAAAGCTCTTTTGCCTTACTACTACAGATACCTACATATTTAGATTAATTTTTTGTTGAAAAAACTCTCGAAACTAAATGTACATACGTTCGTTGGAATAAACGAAAATATTTTAAAATTGATGATCAATTACTCGAATATTAAAAAAAATAATTCCTTTTTATTCAAAAGACATACAAATTTACCACTTGAAAACTTTTCAGGGGCTGGTGAAATAACAGGTTGGTTGTAATATTTGCTAGGGCTGTAGGTATGAAAATATTGTGTGCCAAAAAATGCACTTACTATACAGGGTTACATTTGTTTACATACATGTAGTGGTAAGTGGTAAAAAACAATGCCAAAACCAAATGCGGTAAAATCACATTTTCAAATCTTTAAAAATGCTTTGTTCAAATCTTCTTAAATATTTTTGCTCCTTAAACATTTTTTAAACAAGGTTACAAATTTGAAATTAGAAAAAATTTTCTTTATATAAATTGGATATTCCTAATATTGTAGATACCTATTATAGGTATGTGTACATACATACATATCTATGTATAAACATACACACTTATTTATGTATGTATGTATGTATGTATGTATGTATGTATGTATGTATGTATGTATGTATATGGATATGTAAAATATCTAAATATCTCGTGTAGAAAATAGCCCGCGCGCATGCACACATTTATGACCTTTAATTACATAATGTCCTAGTAAATAATTACCAAATACATACCAACAAAAGCACACTCACTAAAAGCCTGTATAATAAAACCTAATAAACAGAAACAAAATAATGAAATGAACTAAAAAAAATACACTCTAATTTAAAATATGTACTATTTGACTTAAAACATCATGCCAGGCACGACAGTACAATAACACGCCTATTTTCGTTTGTTTTTTATTTCGCGTTTTCTACTACCTGTTATTTACCTAATTGTAAATAAAATATTTACCTAAATACTAAGGTGTATTAGCAAAATCACCATTTATTGCCCATTTGGTACTTCAGGAAAACCCAATTTGATTCCAATGACAAAAAAAAATAATACAGGGAGGGGTTTTGTGCAAGAATGTTTAGTACCAAACACTATGAGAGCGATAAAGAGCTTGCGCTTGAGTGGTAAGAGAGAAGGAGAACAAAGCATATAAAACAAAGGCCATCTTGAATTTATAATAATCAATGCCAAAGGCGGGGTTTTAAATTGGAGGGTTAAATTTTAGATGGGCCTTAGAAGATCAACATGTGTTTTTTTTTAACAAATTAGTTAGGAGGGAAAGAGAAGGCATTTAAATATTTTCTTTTTACCTATTTATTTTTATCTTGTAGGTACGTGGGTAAAAATTAAAAGTGGGTGTTTTTATTTTTTGTTTTTCCTTTTCTTGTTATTCGTTTTGTTTAATGCCAGTTTACGAGTTTTTATCAGCGCAACATTTTTAGTCATAACGCTGAAGTTAACAACGGTAGACGACTATCGGTTTTGTACACACCGATAAACTTTATCGTCAAAGCAGACAGCAAAATTTTGTAAACAATTCCAATTTAGTTTTTTATGATATGCAAACAAAAAAGGCCTCTAACATACATACGCTGTCGTCGTTGTCGTTGGTTAAACGCTTTTATTCCATACGATTTATTTAATTACGACGGAATACTAAAACTCTAACGCTTAATGTTATAAAGAAATATTATACCTACAATATCCATATAAAATAAAACATAATTAAGCAGTTGCAATTGAAAGCAAAATCACTTGAGACCTAATTATCAAATTGCCGCAATTACTAAAAACATATCACAGCTACAATAATAATTAAACTAAATTTAATTCAAAAGTGCTCTTAAATTAAAAGAGAATAAAAAGTTTGTGCCTAATAAAGAAAAACAACAACAAAGTGGATTAAACTAATTTTTAGAAAACAGATTAAGCGAAGAGAGTGAGTTTATTAATTAAATAGTGTGAGTGTAAGTGAATGAGTGCAATAATCAACAATCAACAATATTGACCTGTCATTAAGTAATTGTCAACAATATAACGGCAGAAATTAAAGAAATACAAAAAAGTAGACACAAATAAGACAACAACTTGTGCAAAAACAAATATAGCAAAATACGCTAGTTTTATTTTAATAAAAATTCAATAAAAAAGAAAATGTTCATCATAAACATTACAAAGTAATTAAATGAAATTTTTAAATTACAAAATATAAAAAATTTAATCTTAACCAGTAATATTTTAGTTAATAAATAAACGATTTTTTAAAAATCGTTTCTAACCTCAATTTATAAATAAAAAATATATATTTGTGAATTTTGCTTTAAAAATACTTTAAAATGGTTTCATACTATAACTCCCTGTCATATCCCCAAAAACATAGTGCTGCAAACTTGGCTTACTCAGCCGGCCAACCTTGGCAATGGACTGCCAACTATCATACACCGCCAAATCATCAATATCTAGGCGATATGGATTCTCCCCATGCCGCCCATCATCAAATGTACTACAATCCCCATGCCATGTTCCATTCGGCCACCAATGCAGCAGCTGCCTCTGAGTGGCATTCTCCTTCATCGGCCGAAAATTTTGCCCAAAATGCTCAAATGTTGCAACAACATCAATTAATAAATAGTTCTGCATTGACTAATGGTTCAACACCTTCTTCAACATCGGGCAGTTCCACATCTACGACATCGGCAGGGCCTGCCTCGGGTAGTACACAATTAAATGAAACTGTTAGCAGTATTGGAGATCAGCACCAACATCAGCGACAACAGCCGCCACATATCACTGAAGGTTTACCTTCGCCACCAATTACGGTTAGTGGTAGTGAAATATCAAGCCCTGGTGCTCCAGCATCTTCTTCATCACCACATCACATTGCTCATCATTTGAGCAATAATAACCATAGCCCTTCTACCAACAATAACAATTCAACAATTAATAACCACAATCGTTCCTCACCACTTAAATCGCATCAATACTATGAATGGATGAAAAAGCCATCGTATCCGGCCCAACCAGCACCTGGTAAGTTTTTTTTATTTTTTTACAATTTTTTTTACTTTATATATATTTTAATGTTAATTTATATAAGAGTTTATTATTTTATTTACATTATTTCATTAAGACTTGAACCTGAATTAGAACATTTAGTTTTCATATGTCTGATATTGTCAAAAACTGTATTTAAGTTTTTCAGAGAAGTATATACATATACTTCTCTAGCGTTAGAAGTTAACTTGGAGAACATTCATTAATAAATACTTCTACATTAGAAAACCCTTTTTATGTTAAAACTGAACCGGCCCCATTTTTGATATATTCATATTTTTGTCCTCAGATTCTACGATCAGCAACATGCAGGCATCTTTTTTTTCGTGAATAGAAACTGAAATCAATCTTGTCAATTGCGTTACCTAAGAGACTGTTGCTTCGATAATTAATAATTATTTATACATATTTTAGACTGTAAATCCAACAAAGCAAAATTGGATAACTATGTTTTCGTTATATTGATGTTTATCTAAATCTAAAAACAAACCCTTTAAACAAATGGAAAATTTTCACAATTTGATGAGTAAACTTTGTTGCTTTATTTTATAGCTGCGCAAAATCTAATTGTTATAATCTCTATAAGGCCAAATAGAAAATAATTTATTTCACTTATCTTAAGGCAAGTAAGCAAAACAAAAAAAAAAAAAAAACAATTTAACTTAGAAATAACCCTGCACTGCTTTTTAAGGTTTCAAAGAACTAAGCCAAATGTATTACGTACGGATTATAAATGTTATAATTTATAGTTACCAATAAATCCAATCACTATTTATTTCTCTGTTTAATTTGTAAAACAAAAAGTTTAAAATTTACTAATTTGCTATAATAAATCTTAAAAAATGTCAAAACTTTAACAATTTTATCTGCAAGAAAATATATTTGACATTTATGTTTGTATATCTTAACCTTTTTTTACTTTTACCAAAAAAAACATTTCATTCTGAAATTTTTTTTCTCATTTTTTTTTATCTTAAAATCGTATTGATTCAAGTTTATTTTTTGTTTATTTTTCTTTGTGATTTTTGTTTGGCTGGCCATTTAATTTCATAAAATCCAACGATTGCAATTCAACTTTATGACTCTGACTTTAATTTGTCTAATCCAAATCCTCAATATTATTTAAATACATAAAAATTAATTTATTACTTAACTAAAAATTTAAATCAGTAGGATAAATGTTTTGTAAAAAATGGTTTGTTTTGCATTAACAGCTTTAGTGTTAGAGTTTGACATTTATGATTGTTTGGCTTAAATTGATTTGTGATTTATATCTATTTTGCTGAATATTGATGTTGACTTATTTGAGAAATTAACGTAAAAAAATGTCAGTAATTTTATGTGGTTTGTGATTTACTTAGATACCTTAACAAGAGCGACAAGATTTTTTTAACTTTAAAATTCTATTTCTAATAGACTTTCAATAAAAGAAAACGATCTGTTAGATAAGATTTCCAATCGGGTGGTGTTCAAAAGGTTTGTTTCGTATAAATTGTATGAAATTGACATGAAAAAACGCTTGACGCTCTTATTTAGGTAGCTCAGTTAGAGCCGGAGCTAATAAACCTGCACTGCTATTCATTAATCCCAGCAAGTTCTGTTGAACAGCAACATCAACTAGGGCCATCCACAGGCCGAACTTTCTCACAAGGGTGAAAAATCAGCTTTTCATGTGAATGTAACCCTACCCGCGATTTTGGGTTTCAACTACAGCCACCACGTGCTGCGCTTTGTTTAGCACTTTTGTAAGTTGATGCCTTGAAAAAGGCACCTCCTGATCCGACGGTGAAAAATTTACCAAAGAACAACCTCCTATTAGAAAAGCCAGGCATCCGCAAAGACAACCGTTCTGAAAGACAGGAAGCATTTCTCACAAGAAGCATACTAACGAAGATCACCCCAACCGTAGCTTGTACCCACCGGGGGCTACTGACTCCCGTGGCACCATCAGTTCAGTACTGAGGTGCAACTTCGTACCCAATGAAGTCCATTGGACCCCAAGAAAATTTGTCATTTGAATGTTCGGTGCATTCCAGGTAGCATTCAACTGAATTTAAAATATATGAAATTCAAAAAATACCAGTACATTTAACCGCAAAGGTTAACTAAATAAGCAAGGCAGAATTTATTTACCCCTAAGAGGCGCAGCGCATCCCCCAGGGGAGCTCAATTAGCCTGCTAGCGACTATAGAACCGAAATAAATATTGTTATATGAAAATATTTCGGATTCATTTTTAATTATTCTGCGGTTGGGTGATACCGCCTTAAAATCTTTAATTTTTTTATCAAAATTGATTTACTTTTTCGTTAAATTTAATCGATATCGAGTTTAAAATGCAGCCAGTTAAAACTTTTCGTTCTTAGTAACGTAGTAAATTGTTTTTGGTTTAGAGCGGTGTTAGAAAATAAACACAACATTATTGAGCGTTCGGCTCACACAACCAGGAACAATATCTATTTTTTTAGTGTTTATATTCGAAAGAAAGAACCGACCATTTTATAGCATTATGTTCATCGTTGAAAACAGAACAATTGTAGTGATACTGTAGGCAAACATTTTATTTTAATGTTCTATGAAGTTTCTTTTTAAAAATTGATAAAGAAATAAACAAACAACAAATTTTAGCAACGACCGCAGCACGAACAGCTTGTGTGTGTATTGTGTATATGTTTTGTTTGTATACAATTATTTTGCTGGCTTTTTGTGTTTAGAAAATGTTTTATTTTCTTTTACCAGCCAAAAAGGCGCTATGAATAACAGAAACGAACGAACACTAATGAGCTGAACAGAACACAATAAAGTTTGTGGTTTGAAAAAAAAAACCGAACGGAATTAAAAGTTCTCATCTTTTGTTGAAATGGATTAGAACAGTTTTATTTTTATGTTCGACAGATAACAAACAGCGAAACGTTATTTTTTTTAATGATTTACTACACAAATACTATTAGCGTTTGTGTTTTCCACAAATCTACCGAACCGAAAACTATTTATTTTGACAAGTCGGTTATTTTTGTAATTCTAATGCGTACTAATATATGTTTTTTAATACTCAAAGTTTACGGGATAATTCAAAGTTTTCGGGATAATTCAAAACCAAAAGGATGAAAAATGTTTTTTATCAAGATAATTTTTGTGAATACAAAATTTTTAGTTAATAAGATTTTGTTTGTCGTAAATAAATTTTACAAAGTAAAATACATTTTTAATTGTTTTAACGTCCTAGATTTTTATGAGCTGGTTTAATATTTCGCCCAAGACGGTCATGCTAATACATTTAATCATAAATTGAGGACGATTTGTCCGATTCTGATCAAAACAAATGATGAGGAAAAAAATTCGCTTTTAATAACTTATAATTTACTTTATTGTGAATAAAACAAATTAATAGCCATTGATTTTCATGAAATTAAGGCTGTTTTCTTTGAAATATACGTAGTTTTAAATAAAAGTTAAATGTGCCTGACATACAATCACAACTCTAGCAATTTTAAATTGGTCGAGGATGAGATGCTTAAAACGAAAACCTTTTCATGTATTTTTGCTTTTTTACACTTCAAATTGCCAAATACTACATTAACCGATCATTTTCCTTCTTTTCTTAATAAACTTTTCAACATTACCTACACCCCATTGTTACTGTCGGCTGCCAGCCTTGAATAATACATTTTGCATTGATATCTGGCCATTTAAATAGGCGCGGTCATAAAATATTATTTTTCTCTTTTTTGCGATTAGATTAATAACAAAATAATATCAGTACTAAAATAAAGGCTGCAACTTTGACAAATATTAAAAAAATATATACATATGTATGTACAGCCATACATACAAGTTGTTTTATATCTTGCAACATTTAAAACACTATTATCGCTTCGTCAAATAATTTCAATTGCCTGATATCACTATACAAAGACTTTTTTGCTATCAAAATTGGGAGAAGAACGCTTTTTTTTCGTTTTTTAATACAACACATTCTAACGTCTTTTGTAGTCGAGTGGATGTTTATTAAGCCAATAAAATTTTTCACAATACGACTTCCAATAAAAATTAAAAAGCGACATTTTATACCTCATTTTTTGTAGAGAAAAAATAATTACTATAATGTCATACATTTAAAGAAATCTTTTCGTCAATTATGGTTTTTAATGCTTACTTAATAATCGTACATGTATTATTTTAAACAAAAATTCGAATTTATTGCACTTGTCTTATAAACAAATTTGAAAATGTTTGTGGTTATATAAATAACAAAAAATTAACTAAAACAAACAATTATTTTGCACTTTTATGATAGTGTTCTCACACAATATACTAAAGTCTGATAAAAATGAATTGTTGATTTTAGTTTTCTTTAGAACAAGTGATAAGATCTGTTTATGACCCTGTTTTAAGTCGATTAGATTTTATTGTGTTACGGTTTTCCTAAACGTGCAAGATGATGAAATACTTTTTAAGGGCATGTTTTTATTATTCAGGGATTTTTTCTCGAATTCTCTAGAATATGTTTGGTACATGAAAAATACTAAGGCCCGTTTTCACAGCTTATCGATAGCTAAAGGTAGGATTTTATCGGCCGTATAAAAAGTGTTCCACTATTGCAACTTTACTTTAACCTAAATACTAGGTAGATGAACCTTAATTTACCTTATCGCTCACTTAAGGTTAAAGTAAAGTTTTAATAATGGAACACTTTTTATCATACCATTTAAAGTCTACTTTTAGCTATCGGCAAGTTGTGAAAACGGGCCTAATACGTACTATTAAAAAACTAAAATTACAATAAAAAAAATTAAAATAATAAAGCGTGGCACAAATAAGACACACAAAAGTCGTTGTAGGTGATTCTACGGTAGCAGTGTTTGTACAATTTTAATTTTGTATGTTTTCATCTTAAGATCCAAGCTTAATTTGGCAAACAACAACAAAAGAACACAAAAATTGTCAAAGTAAGCTTTGCGTGTGTAAAAGTGAAAGAAAGTTAAAAGCAAAATGTATTAATAAAGTGACCTCAGTACCTACAACAATGCAACAATAGAAATAACAACAGGCAAATGTCAACATGCCTTGTTAAAAAATTTAAATAAGCAAACCAAAAAAAAGACACTAAACGTCACACCGCGAAGAAAATCACTGCAAACAGCTGCGCTTGTGAGGTCACTTTATAAGTACATTCTGGTTAAAAAGAAAATTGAAATTGGCTTTGCCAAACCAAATATTTCGTGTAAGAAAGGGATCCAAGACAATATTTGTGAGATATATTAATTGCAAATGTCATTTTTTGCCTCTCAATAGCTAGTAAATAGTTTATTAGTTGTATTTTTTAGTCGATTTGCCAAATTTAGAACTGAAGTTGAATTGCCATTATTTTGATCTTGAAATCGATCGATAAAAGATAACAAAAACGTGCCGTTTGTTTTTTTATTGATATTATCATAAAAAGTTAACGATTAAAAAAAAGTCAAAAAAAATTTCGATATATAAACGCCCATAAACAGTGTAAATAAACAATAAAATATAATAACTATAAATACAATGATTCTCATAGTTCAATTTAATACGTATGTACTCCATTTAAATCATTCATTATAATATTTTATTTATCTTTTAACGCACAATGGGCACACAATGCCAGTGCTAAGAACTAAGAGTTAAAGAGCAAATAAATAAACCATATAAGATAAAAAATGTATGGCTGAAAGTAAAGGTGTAAAAAAGTATGCAGCTTATCGAAAATTGTCTCTATTTAAGATACAAATATTATTTACAATGTGTATCTCTTAGCGTGTACGTATGCATGGGTAAATGTTTTTATACGGTTATGGGTTAATTATTTATTAATATTTGTTAATTATAAAAAAACACTGTTAAAGGTTACAGTTAAATATCAATTTAAATCAAACAATACTAATTTATATTTGCTAAAGATATAAAAAAGATTTAATTTAAAATAGTTTATGATGCTTTACTCTTTCTGTTTATTCCCAAGTGCCTGTAGAATTTAAATTAAAAACAATAAGAAAATTGGTTTGAAAAAAAATCGAATATAAATACAAATTAATTATACTTGTAGAACATTGGCGTAGCTCGAGGGGTTGGGGTGGGCAAAACCACCCCAGACCTAATTTTGCCCTTTTTTTCTTTTAATAACTGTTTTCGTACGACATTTGTTGTAAGTGTATTGCTATTTTAAATAGTCAATTAAATATTCCTTAATACATTTCTTTAACATAAGTGTTTGCAAATCATACTATGGAGATTGCCATTTATATAAAAAGAAGAGTAAAATAAAGTTAACAAAAAACTAAATTTAACTAGCTTTACGGTCTTAGTATATTGACATTAATTAAGGAACATGATTTCATTGTGAATTTTTTCATCTTTGATTTTGCTCTTCAAGCGATAAACCTTTTGAACAAATTTTTTCAACGGAAATATAATATTTAAAGACAATCGTAATAAGTTTGATGAAATTTGAGGCGATATTAAAAACTTGTTTAAGGAAAATAACACAGTACAACACATGATTTCGGGACACAATTCTGATAACTGTTTATGAAAGTAGACCCAAAAAGAAGAAATTCTGCATCATAAGTTTGACCAAGCTAGCTCAAATAATAATTTAAAAATTAATTTGAAGTTAGTAAGTATCGTATAGGGGAATTTGTCACGTTTTAGGCTCTTTTGTTTGTCATAACTCGAGAACCACTAGTCCGAATAAGATGAAACAAATTTAATTAAGAATTACAATTCCTTTAATCTGTTCATACAACGTTTCGCTACATAAGCAACAGTTTCGCAGTTATAAATAAATGTATGAAAAAAAAATATTTTTTGCCCAAAAAATTTAAATTTTTTATTTTTAATTCATAAAACTTCCAAAACGGTAAAAAAAAGTGTCAAGTCCAATTACTTTCACGTAAAGTCGCATAACCTATGAACAAAATGACACATAAATCATGAAAATCGATGAACGCGTTTAATCACAATTAATTAAAGGTATGAATTTCAAAAATTTGCTCGAGATATCCACAAAATTCTTCGGAAAAAACATTGATGACTTTTTTATTGATTCTTTATTTTGCATGAAAATAAACATTCCGATTTATATTACAGCTATTCTTACAAACAAAATATGCAATTTTTATATGTCACTATGCATGGAAACAAAATTTAGAACATTTTCAATTATTGTCACTATCCATCCTTGTTGAAGTTGACGCTTGTGGTTCTGATGACCTCATTTTCTTCGTAGGTTGTTCGTATTCATGTTCTGAGTCTGAATCATCATCCGAGATAGACGTAATATTCAAGGGCAAGTTTTGTTCAGTGTGACCACAAATTTCAAACTGCATAATTTTAGAACTCCACCAACAAACCACCGCAAGCAAGGCATCCAATTTGTTTGCCTGTGAATCGCTTTTCCATTGGCATGGTCACCTGGTGGCAAGGCATCCAATTTGTTTGCCTTTGAATCGCTTTTCTATTGGCATGGTCACCTGGTGGAACCTCTCTCCTTGTTCGTCCGATTCCTGAGGTAATTGTGCCAAAGAGGTTTCAAGGTGGAAATGCAAGAAATGTAATTTTAACGGCTTGGATGCATTGATTTTTTCAAAATAATACAGCAAGTTGTCCACTCGTGTCTGTATGTCATCTCGCTGTACACGATTCTTTCCTAAAACGCCTTCGATGACTTGTTACAATGCGTCCCATTCACATAGGTCGTTATAATGGTTCGAAAGCATATTTTTGAAAGATTCGCTTTTCATTAGTTTTTGTATATCCGGTCCATTGAGAATACCTGTTTGAAATATAAAAATAAACATTTACAAAAAAATTATTATATATAATATACCATTGGAAGCAATGCAAGTTACGAAAAGATAAAAAGGAAACTCTTTTAATAAAGATTTTTTTTATATAGAATCAACCTGTTGATATTTCTTTAGTTTTTTATTGTAAGTTAAATATACATTATCCAGTAATCAATGCCATAATTTTTAATATCGAATACCGATTCAAAAACCTTCCTTTAGCTAAAGTGGCAAACAATTCCTTTCACTTCCTTTTTAAAATTGATTGTAATTCTATGAAAGCCGAAGCACTAGTACTTAAAAATATGTTTAAAAACATATCAAGCGAAAAACAGTTAAACTTTGATATGCTTAAATCCGAAATTAAAAAGAATTCTTTTACTTTTACAAGTGGAAATTAGCATTCCTATTAGTTCTATTAGTTGCGAAAGAACTTTCTCAGCTATGTGTAGAATAACAAGTTAGAGTGCTATATTCGGCTGTGCCGAATCTTTGATACCCTCCACCGACAGCTCAGTGGGCTTTATATGGGGCCTATAGTAAATTATGGACGGATCTTCACGAAATTTTACAGCGTGATTTCCAGTCGAATAAAACGAATTTTTGCAAAATCTTATCTCATTCCGTGCCTTGTTCCACCATTTATGTTATTTTTTGTAACAAAATTATCATTTTTTTAGGTGGTGGTTCCACATTTTGATTCATAGCTCTGGTCCTACTGCATCGATTTTGCTGAATTTCAATCCCAAACTCCTTAGGATAACTACAAGCAATTTGGCACCAAGTTTGTTCATTTCTTTTGAGTTGTTCGAAAGTGAGCGTGTTTTCAACAGACGGACAGACAGACGGCTTAATCGACTTAGAATCACTCAAGGACCCAGAATATGTATACTTTATGGGGTCTGAGATGAATAATTAAAAAGTTTCACACGGAATGACAAAGTTAATATACCCTATTCACAACTAATAGTGGTGGAGGGTATAAAAACATGGTTACACAGTGCAATGTTTCAAGAACGATTTTTAAATTTAGCAATTTTAGGTATTGAAAATTAAATAGTCAGATACAAATTACTTCAGTAGAAGTATAAAACATATTTTGTACAAAAAGAATAGAAAAGTAACGTTAGAATAACCTTTTCAAAAATTCGTTGATTTTTCAAACTCGAAAACACTAATTACGTTATTTTTTTCGAAAAACTTTGTTTTTTGTTACAGTTATTGCAACTGAATTTTTGTGATATTTTTTTTAATTTTGTTTTAATAAGAAATTATTTTGCTTTAATAAAAAATTATTTTGTAGTTATTTTTTATTTTTGAGAAGGGCACTTGGCCATCCCAGAATAACAGTCTAGCTACGCTAATGTTGTAGAATAATAATAAAATTCATTCCTTATACTTGAATGAGTATAAAACTATAAAAGTCATCTACGTACTAACTGAGTACTCAAATTATGAATGAATTAAGTCATTAAATAAAAAAATGCTTAAAAAAATGTGATGTTTATAAATATTTGTATTATTAATTATTTTATTTTTATAACTATTGCTACTTTATTGTATTATTAAACAATTACTTATTATGATTTGTTTTTCTATGACATTAATTAAAACGCTTTAATTTAAAATCGTATCATAAATCGAACTCATAAATTTTATTTTTAAAACCATACATAAAAGTTAATGAAATATAGTTATTAGGAAAATATTTCTTTTCAAAGTTTATTTTAAAATTTCAATTAAACGTGTTTCCATATGAACATGATATTGTTAAATTTTAATGTCACGTTTGTTTCTTTGACAATAATTGAGTTATGTCTTGGGTAATTACTCATTTTTAAATTGATTGACATTTAGGTTTTAAAAGCTTAAAATAAATATTTTTTTTTTAAATTTTGTGATTCTTTTTAAATTTGTTTACACCCTAGCGATAAAGAAGGTATTTAAAGTTTTATCAATTGTGTTGCAACACACAAATAACGAGTTTCTACTAAGGAAACAAGGACTCTTTAATCACATTCACACGATAATTGCTTCTACAAAATTATTTATTTACAACGCAAACCGAGATTTTCTACATTTTTGTTTTTTTCGTTCTATGATCCAAGTCCAGCGGTAAATATTAAAAAACCACAAGTGCCAGGGCTATTTGAAGAGTTCTATACTCCTTTCTAAAAGATTATTTTCTTTTGATGTTAGGTCCTAAAAAATATGCCTTATAGAAGGTATACATTTCTTTTAAATATACCTTACAAAATATTCATTACACATTTGCTACTCCCATTAAAACGAAGTTGTTCAGTTTAAAATTTTTTTGTTCTTAAAATAATCACTCCCTTCATTGGGAAGGGAATGAAGATGTTCTATTTTTATATATATTTTTTGTTTAGTTACTCTTACGTAAAGGAAAACGTTGCGTTGCGGATCTTACGTAAACGTGATGTTGAGTGGCGGATGAACCTGATAATATTAAAACTGTTCTCCGTTTTATTGATAAAGCGGACATTCTAGCGAAGTACATGACGTTTTTTTATATTGTTATAGAAATAAAGCACAAATAAGAAAACCTAAAATTTATTTATTACACTGTACGACTTCTAACTGTTCTCAGATGTAATGTGCAAAAAATGAACAAAATCGGTCCACGGGCTCAAAGATTATGATCACATTTCGTAAATTTCAATATTATTTCATATATTCACGGTGGCCTTGAACCTAACTTAATTGGGGGGGTAAGGGCACATCGAATTTTTTTGCTGGATATCACATAGTTGTGCTTAAGAAGCAAAATTCCGCAAAAATTAAAAAAATCCGCTTAGCCGTTTTTGTAAAAAATGTATTTTTGTTCTTATAATATAACTGTTTTTGACAAATTCTTAAATTAGAATTAAAAAATCTGCTTGCACTTAAAAAAATATATAATAATAATATTTCTCAATAATTAGGCAGATAACTGTAAAATAAAAACATATTTTACGAGAAGACAACTGAAAAATGTAAATTTACTTGTTTAAAAACGGAATAAATAATGTAATATGAGTGTAACAACAAAATAAAAGCCTTTATCGATTTTGACATCATTAAATTTATTAAATATTATGTAATTTATTCATTCATAAGTATATATATACATTAAATATGTTTTGTACACATACTTTTCAAAATGTGATGATTTTTATGTAAAAATATATCCTTTTGCTTGTACTATAAATTTTCACAATTTTAAATATGTATTCTGGCACAGCTTTTAATAAATTATTACAGAAATTGGCATTATCCTTTTTTTCTTTGTATTTTTGCCAAGTTTTTTTGAAATCAGCATGCACAGATTCTACAGACTGTTCGCTGTAATACCCAAGAGCTCTCTTTGATTTGTTGCAAAAATATTCAATATGGTAAAAGACCGCATGAATTTTAGGTGTAACGCTGATATTTAAGTCAAGAAAGCTTTTACGAAAATTGTGATCGATAAATTTTGGGTCCAGAATACTCCCGAAACAAGAATGAACAACTTCGTGAAAGTCTTGAAAGCACTGAACATACTTTAGGCAGCCTAAATTTCGATAGGATCGAAAAATATCCACTTTTTCTAATAAAGTTTTACACGCATTTCCTGCAAATAATGGACTTTTATTAAATATTTCTCGAGAAACATTGCACTGTGTGGCCCATTTTAAACTTTCTTCCTCAAATTCAACTAACATATGTTTATATATGTATGTATATGATTTGCCGCGCCTAGTAACAAATGCAGCTCCGGAGTTGAAACTATTACTTCTCTATCTTTGTCAACAGAATAAATTGGAGGGTTAATGCAATTTTTATAATTATTAGCATCTTTTTTATTACTTTCCGCTCCCTTCCATGATTCAAAATTTTCCACACAATCTTTAATTGCTCTGTGTTCTCCGCAAGAGTCAAGATTAACATTTTTTGCGGTACACCACGTACAAGGGTAACAACTTGCATGACTCATTATTCCTAATAATACCTTGGCGAGTTTGAGATCTGTAGATATTGGCAAAAATACAAAGCAAAAAAGCAATTCTGTAATAATTTATTAAAAGCTGTGCCAGAATACATATTTAAAATTGTGAAAATTTATAGTACAAGCAAATGGATATATTTTTACATAAAAATCATCACATTTTGAAAAGTATGTGTACAAAACATATTTAATGTATATATATACTTATGAATGAATAAATTACATAATATTTAATAAATTTAATGATGTCAAAATCGATAAAGGCTTTTATTTTGTTGTTACACTCATATTACATTATTTATTCCGTTTTTAAACAAGTAAATTTACATTTTTCAGTTGTCTTCTCGTAAAATATGTTTTTATTTTACAGTTATCTGCCTAATTATTGAGAAATATTATTATTATATATTTTTTTAAGTGCCAAGCAGATTTTTTAATTCTAATTTAAGAATTTGTCAAAAACAGTTATATTATAAGAACAAAAATACATTTTTTACAAAAACGGCTAAGCGGATTTTTTTAATTTTTGCGGAATTTTGCTTCTTAAGCACAACTATGTGATATCCAGCAAAAAAATTCGATGTGCCCTTACCCCCCCAATTAAGTTAGGTTCAAGGCCACCGTGTATTATTATTGTTTTAGAGCAACAATATATGAAATTGTATTAAAATTTAAGAAATGTGATCAAAATCTTTAAACCCGTAGACCGATTTTGCTAATTTTTTACACTTTACATCTGAGAATAGTAAGAAGTATTTAAGAAAAAGAGCTGGCACCTTGATCAACTGGTGTGGGTGTAATCGAAACTTTCTCAAGTGATAGACAGGTGGCTTCACGTTTAAAATTGAACTGCGCGTAAAAACGCGAAATGAATTGATCTAGAAAAACTGAGAGATACGTAAATGTTTTTTAAACTATATTTTCAGAATGTGGTCAGTGAACAATCGCCTCGTACAGCGTTATGTATATAGATTTTGACGTTTCTGTTTTCCTTAAGCAATTGTGATCTGACGATGTGCGTCCGTCCGGCTGACTGGTTGCCTCTCCATGTAGCTTTGCGCGCAAACATCACAAACATTCGTTTTAATTGTCATTAGGACGAAGCCTATTTAAAATGGTGACAATCGGCTCATCATTTCGCATAGTCCCCATACAAACTTCTTTCAGTAATAGTCATTTTGCCTTGGTGCTTAGATTCAATTTGGTCCAAAATTGTATTTTTGCAATCGGTCCGAATATGACCATAGTTCCCATACAAATACCATACTACTTCTATAATAGCTACTTTTTCATGGCAATTTTGTACTGGTAAATCGAAAATTGACCAAAGGTTACATATAAAACCATGTTCCAAAATCGCTATAATACGAACAATTCGTATGTAGAAGTTCGTCACAAACAACTTCTCTATGAATCTTAACCTTATAATATCATTTTGTTTCGCTGGTTTCAGGATTGGCTATGGGTCACAAATAGGTTACAATCTCGAAAATGTGTCTTTATGTTTTGTGGTGTAGGGTAGGTATTCAAATGGTCGTGTTTGACTTAATATTTTTTAATATTTACTTGTTAATATAAAAATAATGTTAAAAGAAAGTTGTATTAATAAATTTCTTCAATTTCAGCTGATAACATTTCAGTTGTTTGTTAACTCAACTGAGTTGAATGCGGTAGTTTATCAGTAATTTTGTGAAGGTATAATTTTTTTTTGTATTTGGAAAAACCCAAAACCCCTCCAAAAAAGTGCTGCTTATAAGACCGAATTATTTAACTTACTTTAAATGTTTATAAATGTATTAAAACTCTTTGTTTATGAAATATGTATATAAATCAGAATTAACTATATTTTGAAAGATGTCAATTAAACTTTTATTTTTTTAATAAGTTATTGAATGTCCGTGAATAGAATGATATTGAAATAGAGTTCCAAATGGCGTTCCTTATAGTTCAACGGGTCCCTTTCACCCTGATTTGTATTTTTACTTTAGGACTATTTTTCATTTACAAATATTGAAAGCTTTAGTTTGCGAAGCTGATGTTTGTTATAGCATAGAGGACAAAATACTGAGCCGGCCGAAGCCTGTCTAGGAGGGAAGCCTTACTTAGCGAAGCCGGTGTTTGTTATACCAAAGAGGGGAAAGCGCATGTACCCGGCCGAAGGCCGACCAGCAGACAAGCTTTAGTTAGCGAAGCCGGTTGAAATTCGGGATTTAAAATTTGGGCACTTGACCCAAAACCAAAATTTTTAATGCAACTTTCTTTTTGTTTAAGGTCATATGCCCGAAACTTTATTTTTTTTTTTTTTTTTTTTTTTAATGCTTTATTTCAATTTCATTTAACAAAATTTAAAATTTTGCCTCAGCGCCCATTTTAATTTAATTTAAAAATCCTTCTGCTAGGCGGCCTTCGACCGGGCGCTAAGATTTTCTCATTTGCCATTTAACAACCACCATCTTCGCTAACTTAAGCTTCTAAATTCGGGACTTTTAAGTTAAGGATTTTAAAAATTAGCGATTATAAAGTTAAGGATTTTGAGATTCAGTATTCTAAAATTCGGAAATTAAGAAATTTTGACATTTCGGAATTGTGAAATTAGGGGTTTTGATAATATGCCTTTTTAATATGTATAACCTTTTTTAGGTTAAATATTCATTAAAAATTTAAGGTGATTTTTCAAAAAGATGAATTGCTCTAAACTTAGGCACATATTTCATTTTATTGTTAGGGTTATTTTTTTTATTATTTTAGGGTGACAGTTCATTAGAAAAATGGTCAACACTGCATAATGAAAAATAGCACTAAATTTGGGGTCAATTTGCTTTTTGGAGCCATATTTCTTGGGGTCACATTTCGCAGCGTCGTTTCCAAAACCAAATATAACAATGGTGTACGAGTATGTTCTTATAATAAAACTCCTAAAGAAGCAGTAACATCGTTTCTAGTAAAAAATAAAAAAATTATTCAGATTTTAAAATGTTGAGTCCTTTTAAACAAAAAGCGTTAAAAACATAACATTTTGGCAGACATATTAACTTATAACCAAAATACAACAAAACATTTTGAAGTTATTTCCTTGCCATAACAATCTATTAATAATATTCATATCTTAAAAATAAACCATTAAAATAATCGATATATCTAAACAAACTTTTGAAAATAAAAAGTTCTAATACACGTACTCGTTTGGAAGTGTTAAATGTTTGATTTAAACCAAAAACTGCATTTCGACAGGTTTCTAAATGATTTGTAGCATAAAAATAACCATAATGCCACATGTCAATTTTAATGACACATACAGATTTAATATGTCAATTTAAATTAAATTTATATGAGGCCATAAACTGTACTCCCTACACCATGGAGTAACCACTTACTAGTCCATCTCGTTCTCTCTCTCTCTTTCCCTTGGCATTAATAAATACATACATACCACCAATTCAATTCAATTCAATATACTTACATACTAGATTTATGTAACCCCTTGGATTGAAAACATTTTTGGCTATTTTACGACTTAATGTGTATGTACGTTTGAATGTGCTATTAACTAAATATTTATACTCCATATTGGTTGATTTTTAATGGATTTTTTTTTCAACAAAATCCAAAAGAACTCTATTTGTTTGTACATATACATTAAAGATATGTACGTTAGTGACTATATTATTAATGATAACCTTTTTTTCATATTTGAAACAAAAATGGCTTCACACTTAAATATTAAAATACAAAAATAAACTACATAAACATATTTATTATAAGACAAAAACACATTTTCAATACTGATCGTTATCAATAACAAACAAATATTGGTGTTGGTGTTGCTGGTGGTTGTGTGGTTCCTTTCAATCTACTTTTGTACAGCGTTTAAATAATAATATTCGAAAAATTATCATCATCAACCCAACACAGCACAATATTATTTTACAAATAAACTCACACACATTAAAAAAAATATTTTCATCGTGTTGTTATTGCTATTAATATTTTCGTGTCATTCTATGGATTAATAGGGTTTCCATTGATCAGTTAGCTTAAGGATTATGTGTAGGGTTTTTGTGTATACAAACAGATAAATAAATCAGACCACAAGCATACAAGACCAGAAAGCACAACACAATCACACAACTAGACCTAGAATCGAAGTTTGAAATAAAATAGTTGTTTTGTTGTCAACATTTCTGTTTTCAAATGTCTTAATGTGTCATTTTTTTGCGTTATATTGGAGCTTCATGTTAATGAGTTAAGATATTAAAGTCTTAGAACCAAAATTATTGGTAGTTTTTTTTCTATAGAAAATAAAAATAAATGTTATAAATTTCGAAAAATTCATTGGATAAAATTGTATCAATAATTTTATGACCATATAATTAAGCAAGAGTTATTAAATTAAATTTTTTTTTATACATATTGTGTTTTATGGCTGAAATAAAATTAAAATAATTGTGTTATTTATTTAAATAGTAGAAGAATTTACTTTTATGTTTTTTATTTGCAATTAAAGAGTAATTAAGTAAAAGTGAAAAGTAATGCAGAGATTGAAGCTAAATTTTTTTTTGTAATTCTGAAGTTTTCTTTTTACTAAAGTTTAAATAAGTCGTTTTTAATAATAAAAAAATGTGATATTAGACCGGGTCAACCTCCATACAAAAAAAAGTTGTGCTAGTCACCTCCTAGAATGAAAGATATGTCAATGAAGTTTCTAAAAATATATATTAAGAAATGAATTTTTGACATTTTTTTGGTTAAACAGGTAAAAGTGGTTTTTTTATTAAACAGTTTAGGTCAAAATTTAATTGACTTTGGTGCCCTCCACTGTAAACAAAAAGTGAAGATTATGAGTTCTACTTGCAAATCTATTTAAGGTACATTCTTAGATATACAAAAATGTATATTACATAATTATTCGAATCAGTTTATTATTAATCTTTTGTTTTGCCTATGGGACAGAGCACTGTGCGCCAGGGTGACTAATTTTGTGCATTAAATCAAAAACTGTTTTACGGAAAGGTTATGTCAAAAATGGACGTGCTTTACCGGTCGAAACATCACAAAATATTTACAGTTTCGAACCAGGTCTTGGCCTTCATATGATCAGGTGGAGGCCGAACTCCGTTTTTTATTTTAAAAACATCCCAAAAATTGCACCTCTTGTTGTCCGAAAAAACATTTCGATGAATTTATTACTTCACCGTATTCACGAAGCTTTACAAAAACTTTACGTAGGTGTTCTTGAAAGCCGTTTTTTTTATTACCTACTAAAAAAAGATTAAAAATAAAAGTTGAGAATGTGAAAAAATTAAAATTTGGGCGCTTCGAAAATAATTTGTTTGATATCTCATAGTGAAACTTTTTTTACTCATGCCAAAAGCTATCTAAAAATCGATGGCACTATCTTCTTCTTCTTTATTTGCATATTCGGTTTTCGAATGAAAGCGACCATACAAATACAAAATTAACATTTCAAAAAGTTTAATGAGTATTTTACACTAGATTTAATTTCAAACATTGTTTACAATCTGAGCAAAAAACATCTCTATTTCTTGCCGCATTTATGAGATTCTCCAAATTCTGAGATCTAGTCCATTGTTGTATATTTTCAAGCCATGACATCTTCTTTCTGCCCCTACTACGTTTTCCTTCAACTTTGGCTTGGAGGATTGTTTGGAGTACCATATATTTAGGGTTCCTCATAAAATGTCCTAAATAAGCAGTTTTTCGTTTTTTGATGTGAGATAAAAGTTCGCGTTCTCGATTCATTCTCCTTAGAACTTCGTTATTAGATGTATAAGATGTCCAGGGTATTTTTAGTACTCGTCGGTAAGTCCACATTTTAAATGCTTCCAGTCTCTTTATATCTACAGCTTTTATAGTCCATACCTCCACAGCATACAGCAGTGCTGACCATATATAATTTTTTATGAATCTCGATTTTGTTTCCATGTTTATATCATGATTGGGTAAAACTTTTCTGTATTTAAAAAAGGCATCTCTTGCCATCTCTATTCGGCATCTAATTTCTTTTGATCCGTCCCATTGCTCATTAATTAGAACACCAAGATATTTAAAATTCTGCACTCTCTCGACGTGTGAGTTTTGAATTTTAAGTATTGTATCGTTGTATTTAATGTTTTTTTTTCAACCAGTTTTTCTCTTTTCGAAGGGAAACATGTTATGGTTGAACAACCGCTATACTATTCTAAGTGTTAAGCATATTATCGCTATTATTAACAATAAAATGTTAGAAGGCAACCATAATATGGTTGTGGCTTCTTGATTGATGGCTAATTTAACCATACAATAAATTTTCGTTAAATATAGTTTTGTTGGTGGTGTCTTTATCGAGAAATGTTTTTTATTTATGTATGTGTACTGACATGTTGCACTTGATCATACTGAGGTTGTTATATCAAAACTTTTATTTCTGACTTTATAGAAAAAAGCGACAGGCTATATTCATATCTACCCGCTTATAAAAATATCTTGGCTATTTTGTCTACTTTTTGGTATTGAAACGGTTGGTTTAAAAATTCTTTTTCACATGTCTTTAATGTTAAATTAAAATTTTTTGCTTCTTCTCTTTATGATCAAGTGTGATATGTTTATATGTATGTATGTAGCTCACTATATTATCATATCATTAAAGCAATAAATAATAGTCTATTAATTATTTTCTTAAAACTTGTCATTAAAGGAAACTACACTGAGGCTGAACTTTGCACAACACCAAATTTAGATGAGTTCTCTGAATTATTGGATCCAAGCGGTAGGACTTCCAAAAATATTTCTTTTATGCATGACAGAATGCTAAATTTGGTTTATAATTTGATTAAAAAAAAAATTTTTTTTTTGAGTTTTTTAAACTTTATTTTGAAACGCATGACTGAAAATTGTTTTAAGTCTTTTTTTAACTTGAAGTGAAATTTTTGTATTAAGTGCATGATTAAAAGTATTTGATTTATTTTTTAAAAAAAGTTTAATGTTTTAAGAAACTTAAAGGAAAAATTTAAAGACGTTTTTTTGGTAACGCTATAGAAAGCTAAACTCGTATTAGTTGAAAGTTATTCGTAAAAAATTTCCATGCAAACTTGCATGTTGAAAATGAATCTTTCCTTTTTCTTTTCTACTCTGATGAATAGTGACATGTTTCGCAGCCATTTTGTTTTGAGTTTTTTTCTCTTTTGTAAATTTTTTTAGATGAAGAATTAAAGTTTATTGTACGTGTATTGTATTTTAATGCCTTTGAGGCATTAATTCAGCCATCACAAACATGCAACATTGCCACATTTATATGACTATATGAAAACCATAAATGAAAATAAACCGGTATAAGTATACTTTAGACAAAGGGGCTTAAATGTGGGTTTAGCCAACAATTCCGCCCAGTCAGCCAAATAACTAACCAACCAGCATAGGTTTTTTTATTTAATGTCTATAGATTGGTTAGATTTTTGTTTTTTTGTTTGGAAAATGTGTGAGTGTTTGAAATATGTAATATTTTTTTGGTTGGATTAGTATTCGAATTATTGTCACGCAATCAGATAAAAAATTTTTTTTACATATTTTATAAACATACATTTATACATATTTTTGTTTTATAGTTTTTCGTTTTGGCTTAATTCAATAAATTTGTATTTAGGTGTGTATTTATTTTTTTGTACTTCATAATCATATTCATTTTACTAATTCGCCATTTTGTTTTTCATAATTTTTCAATATAAAAGTGTTTTTGTGAAAATAATAACTGTCGTATTCACAAAAATTATGTATATTGGATTTTAATAGTATTTCCTTAAAACACATTTTATTATTTTATTTTTTATGGATTCGGCAGTTAGAATTTTGTGACAAATAATGTGTCCATATGAGATGAGAGTAATTTTAACTTCCATATTTTTTTGGGTTTTCTGGCTAAAAACTGCTAGTTTAGACGACATGTTTTTTACATCTGACTTGTCAACTTTTCAAGTCACATGTAATTGTGCATGTCTGTCAAAATTGCTGTTTTACATAAGGTTTATAATATTCGGTCACAAACGTACATGTAATTTGCTTCTGACACTGTCTATGTTTTTTTCGCATAGTTATTGCAGAAACCAAAGTATTTCTCGGTTTCAAAATAGCGTGCGGCCGCCATACAAATTTTTGTTTACGCCGAAAAACAGTTTAGCCATCTAAACATTTTTTTCTTTAAATTGGAAGATACCAATTAAGGATATTATAATTAAAAGTTTTTTCTTAATATATGTACATAATTTCTATTCAATGGTGAAATTATCATACATGTATCGGTATTGTAAAATATTAACTTCAGCCGGCTAATAATTCCGTCAATAGTGAACGCCGCTGCCGGTTTCTTTCCGGCATAGATTTCTGATGTCAGATGGTTTGTCAGAAGAAAATAGAGCACGCTCTAATTGAAATTTTGTCAGATGACTTTGCGTCTGACTTTTACAGAAGCAAAGTTAAAAAGGTAACACACGACATGTATGTATGTATTTTGCAGTGGGAAATTTGACATGTCAGATGACAAATACATGTCGTGTACGGTCGCCTTTACTGACTTTTGCAGTTTGAGTGAACTGAAAATTGTATGTGACATTTTTTTTCGATTTTCAGTTAGTATATTGTTAGGACTGACAATTCACAACAAAGCTTGCTAAAAATTGTGAAACAATTTCCAAAATAGCGTAAATGTTATAAACTTTTTTGCGTTTGTTTGAGTTTTTGGTATACACTCCACCACAACTAGTTGTGATAAGGGTATACTAAGTTTTTCATTCCGGGTGAAACTTTTCTTGCTATTCATCTCAGACCCCTGGGTCCTTGAGTAATTCTAAATCGATTAAGCAATGTCCGTCTGTTGAAATCACGCTCACTTTCTTCTAAGCAGTTTGGGATTGAAATCCAGCAAAATCCATAGGAAAAGGGTTATAAATCAAAATGTCAAACAACTACCCTAAAAATAATTTTGTTACAAAAACCAGCATAACTAGTGGCGGAATGCACATATTATTATTCGATTTTTTATATGACTAGAAATTATACTGAAAATTTTCGTGATTATTAGTCCATAATTTACCATAGGCTCCATTTAAAGCCCATTCTCAGAAAATATCTAAGTACGCCTAAGACCGTAACAAATAATGCAATTGTAATACATTTTGGTACGTTACAGTTTTATATGATTTAAAATCACACTGTCAACTTTCGTGCCGATCGGTCGATACCCTACAATTGTCCCCATGTAAAGCCTTCTCTCGGAAAAAACTTTAGTACGCGTAAAACCGTAACAATCTTAATCTGTGTTCTATTATAATAAAATTTGGTCAGCCATAGTTTTATAAGACTATAAATTACTTGTAGGGTATCAAAGATTCTTGGGAATTAAATAACTGGGGAGGTTTGAAACCTGAGTATGTAACGTTTTAAAGTCCGATTTGGCGGGAAGTGCTCAAAAGATGTTAGCAACAGTCGTCTTCGATGTGGTTTCGACAAGTGTACATGTCTAGCGGATGCTATGTTACTTTGGTTCAGAATGAAATAATTTAAAATAAAAACTTAAACATTGTAGGTATAAAAATATTTTTCATCTTCATTTGTTTTTTGCTCCATACAAATTTACTAGTCATACCACTTATTTTTTTTTAATAATTTCCATTTTTCAACTCCCAATTTCAAAAATTTTTAATAATCCTAAAATGCTTGGATTTAGATTTAGAAGTGTGTCTTACATATGGATGTGTCAGTGATATTTGAAAAATTATTTAATTTAGCGAATTTATATTGAAAACAAAAACAAATGTTAATTTTGTATTGTTGTTTCAATGTAAATTCCCAAACCAAAACTTTATTTCCCGTCCATATTATGAATCCTTGGAGTTTGAGGGTTAAAAGGGAAAAGACAAATGAAAAAGTGTATGGAAAAGAGAAGGCATACCAAATACTGAAATGCTGCAAAACAAAAGTGTTATTGTACAAACACAAATGCAGTTTAAAAAGATAATTGAAAAAAGCTTCTGCAGAAAATGTTTCAGTATAGAGACGAGGACTTACAAAAAGAGGCTGTAAGTGTAATTCAAGAAATAACTGTAAATAAGTACAATTAAAAATATTGTAATGTGTCACTGAAATTCTATTTCACCAATTCCAATAAAAATAAAAATTCATATTTAAATATACATACATACATAGTTATTCATATAATTTTATTTTTATTTGACATGAAAAACGAATTTTAATCATAAATTTATATTTAAATAGAATTGGCGAAATAGGCCATTAAACAATTAAACCAAAGTTCCAACAACAAATAATGTAATGAATGAATGGTCTATATATAATGGAATATTGCTATCGTATTAACTAGATTGATTTAACTGGTGTAGGTTATTATATCGAGCCCTAACCGCGAAAATAACGTTAGCAGCATCATTTTCAATTTTCGTTTTTTTAATAAATGACTTTATTGGCAACACTTGCATTATCTCCTAAAATGCCATAATCGCATAAGGATCCGTTACGATATATTATAGCAAGAACAATTTTATCGGAAGCGACAAATTTCATACAAAATTTATATGAAATAAATAAAAATAAACTCATATTTTAAAATAGACTTTTCGGTTAAAAATTTCTAATTTCTTGTGTGTTTTATTTTTTTTTAAATTTAATAAGTTCTTGAATTAACATTTTTTTAACATTTTTGAAAATTTTAAATTAAGGCATACACATTAATTAAGAAACCGAAGAATATTCGAAGAATAAGGGCATTTTCAAAGACGAGACAAATCCTTATTAGGGTACTTCTTTCACCAATTTAGGTGAAAATTCATATGGCATGAGATTAATGGGTCACGTATATTTGCTTAACCCTAGAGTCCTAACGTTATTTTTTTTATACGTAAACACTTATAAACGTATAACATGAATATAAAATTGATTTTTTCCGTATCTATAAGCAAAATGTTAGTTGTTTTTGTAAAAATAGGTTTTCCGCTTTGTTTTAAATTGAGATCCAACAAAAAATTTATTTATTTTTTTGTTTAATATAGTTTCTTTTAATATTTATTCGACACATTATTATAGAATACCGCATAAAAATGCAACAAGCTGTTTGCCAAATCGACTAACGAAGGGGTTAACTTTATTCATATCTGTGGCATTTTGAGAAAACATCTTTAGTCAAATTTAAACAGTTGAAAAAATAATGTTAATCATACGAATTTTCTTTCAAAAAATGTTTTTGCTTACGATTTGAAAATTTTGTATTATAAGCGTTATATTTCTTTAATTTTGGTTTATTTTTTTTTTTAATAAACACTATTTTTTCACCGAGTTTTTTTTCATAACTTTTTTGCTATCTTATCTCCACTAAAGATGTTTTGTCAAAATGCCACAGATATTATTTCAATAATTTTAAAACATAAGTTTTGGTATTAAATCATTTTGCTTATTTTAAAAATATTAAAATTGTAGTTTATTACATGATCTATTTAAAATTCAAAAATTTCTACAAGTATGTAGTATATCAATTTCATAGATAAATCTGGTAACAAAAAAAAAAAAAACTGACCAGATGTGATGAACATAAATTGTAACATTATTAATTATTCCACCGTAGCATCTTTGTCTAAAAACTGAAAAACCACAAGTAAAATATACCCCAAGGACATTTGAAAAATAAAAAATAAAAAAGCCCTCACATAGCCACAAAAACAAAGTATCTTTAACAAACCACTAATCTGCAAGGCCACTTAACAGGAAATGAAAATAAAACTACCACTAAGTAAAATAACACAAAGTTCTTTATGTGCAGACTCCTTAAATATAATTGGCATTTGCACGCCCTAACTGTAAGTGTTGACACTTGTGGTGACAATCATGACAATTTAATCTTGCCACACCAAACCAAACAACAACAGCAATAATTTAAGGTTGTAGTTGTTGCAAAAGAACAATTATCACCCCATAAAGACAAGACTAACCTGGAGATTTTCAAAGTCAATCTCTCAGTAAACATGTTTAAAACATGTTGTATTTAAATAAATACTCCTGCTTATGTTTCTTAAGTACAAAGGAATGCCAGTCTAAATTTGTTTTTGTTTGTCACAAAATCCTGTTTACTACAAGTGTTTTGGCTAAATGTCCTGGGAAACATTTGTCTGGCAGACTGAAGGCATAACCTTAAATGTTATAGTAAAGTTCATCATCATGTTTGTTACAGATTTTGCGCTCTTCGTGAAAAGGAAAACTAAATATAATAAATTTGTTACGAAGGAAAGTTAAAAAAACAGTAAACGAAGATATAATTTCGTTTATGATACTTTAGGGAATTTCCCAGAGAATTGTTGCTAAAAACAAAAATTAAAAAAAAAATTTGTTCAAGAAATCTTGTTTGTTTGTTTGATTTAACCCCTGATTTAGTTTTTTTTTTTTGTTATTTTCTTATCTCCTAGGAAATAATATGTAGTATATATGTTAGTACAACTTGACCACGGCTAAGATATTACAATTTATGGTAGATATAATTTTTTTTTTCTTTATAAAAGATACAAAAGAACTTAAAGCTATTAAATTTCGAGTATGATTTTAGAACACATTTCCTGTCTTTACATTTTGGACCAAAAAAAAACAAAAAAGTGTTAAATTCCTTGCAAAAATATTTTGGCATCAAAAGTGAAGCGGGCAGAGAAATGTGTGTGGTTGTTAATGTCTTTGCAAGAATTTTATTTTCATGAGCGTCACCAAAGCGACAATATAACCATAACATTATTTGGCATTTTGTGGCAAACTAAGATGCTGTTATATCGTAAATATTAGCTGCAAATTACATCATAAAATCATTTGATTCGATTTGACGTTTATTTTATACGAGCATACCAACGTATGTACACAAATATGTACATGGATATTTTATTTATTTCTATTCTTATATTGCATGTGGGGAAGGAATGATGGAACATTTTTTATATTTTTGGATTCAATGATATTATAAATAAATAGATATTAATAAAATAAACTAAATACATACATACATATGTATATTTATCGTCTTATATAAATAAAAGCTTAACATTTTTATCTTGGATAAAATTAAATGATTTTTTCACAAATAATAATAAAAATATATTGTGAAAATAACCAGAAATTGACATTAGTACATAGATTGACACTTACAACATGTCAAAATCTGAACGTCTGTCTGTGCTTGTAATACTAAAAAACAAACTGGTGGCGCAAAAGTAATGAATAACTTTTTTCCTTCTGATTTTATTGAACGTTGGCATTTATTAAAATTTAGATTTTAATTTGGAAATATATTCACATTATCAGGGGTGTCATAGAAACCAATCTTATCGGTATTGGATTTGAAATCGATAAAAAAAAATTCGTTGTTTTCATAAAATCCAATGTTGTCGGTTTCGTGTTCGAACTAGAATTAGTGTCGGTTTAAGGTGTCACAGAAACCCATGTTATCGGGTTTTTATTGAAAAAAAGCTGCTTGGTTTATTTTTTATTGTAAAATAAAAATAGTTGTTAAAAGCTAAATTTTTTATTTTATTTTTTTTTCAACAGTTAAATATTTTTTTTCTATAGATAAAATTGATAAATTGGTAATTTAGTATTTTTTTTGCATGTTTCACGTAGTCTCAGGCAGCGGGCTGCTGCAAATTCGCTATTGCAAACCGACACCTAACACTCATTGAACCAAGCCGATCAAAAGTATACTTCAGTATTTACTATAACATTTTGCAAATGCTACGATGCAATACCATTTTGCACCAAACTTTGAATTCCGCTAATATTTTAGCACAAAAATCATAATTTACAAAATTATCAAACAAAAATTGCATTAAAAGCTGTAAACACATGAGCCAAAACATTAAACAGCAGATTTAAATATCGGTTTTATTTGTATTCGAAAAGAACAAATCCGGCTTGTTTTCATGACACTAAATGAAACCAATGTTGGTTTGCAAAATCGACAATGAGCAAAACCTACTTGGATTCTATGACACTGCATGCGCGCCACCAGGATTGGTCCGCCCATTGGTCCCTATCAGGTATTCCTATTCAATGCCAGACTAGGCAGCATATGATCACCCACCACAATGGATGGATCATTCCTAATGATTTCCAGTATCCGCATGTGACCCACCAAGTCACCTGCCTTATATTCAGCAATGCCGGCCATCCTGCTAGCACCCCTGCAGGCTTCCTCCCTTATAGAAGTGTGTAATGGAGGAATTTGCCGGACAGCTCCCAAAGCCAGAGTGGCACAGGTCCCCGTGATCGAAACGAAGATCAGGCGGTAGACCTTATTGAGTATCACTCTAGCTTTGACCTGTTCGGTCTTAGTCCACCACGCCAGGGCGGCGTAGGACAACGTAGCAAGAGACCAGTGAATCGTCCTAGGTTTCAGCCCCCATGTCTTCCCGAAGAGTCTTTGGCAGGCATATAATGCCCTTGTTGCCGTTCTGGTGACAAGAGCCAACAGAGCGTTAAAGTTGAGGGATCTATCCAGACTTATATATATCTATTCAACCCAATTATGAATAAAAATGTTCCCAAAGTTTTCAGGAATGTAAAAATCTCCTTTTCTCGTTTCGAAATCAATCCTGGACCAATTTAATTTTAGTCAAGACTATTGCCTAAACAATTTTCGAACTATCGGAAAGAGTAATTCTATTTCTTTACATTTATTGTTTTCGCTCTGCGATTAATTTCTGGACTCTAAAAACTGCACTGTTTTCGATGCGATACAAAATAATTTTTTTAAATTGTTAGAAATAAAACTTGAAACTATGAAATGGGAATTTAGCACATTTGAAAGAAACCTTGTTAATTAATTTTTGAATCCCAAGAAAAACTTTGATAAAACTTTTTAATATTTATCCTCTTTTAGAAAAAATATTGAAAACATTGTACAACATATTTGTTTAATTTTCCATTCCATTTCGGTAAAAAATCAAGTCGAAAAAATACAATATTTCGACTTATTTTCCGCCTGCACTCTACATAAGATACATAAGATATGGACAATATCTGTGGCCATAAGGAAGAGTAGCTAAAGTCGATATAAGACAGTCTTGAGCTATTACAAGGTGTAAAGTTTTTTTGTTAGCCTCTGTTGAGGTTGTTATTAATACGATAATATATAGATTAAAAGTAAAAATCTCCTTTATACAACTTCAACGAAACTGAGGATATCTCGAAACTACAATATTCGACATAAGCTACTTTTCCATATTGGCACAGATATATAGAACTCGAAATCGATTACATTTTAAGAACAAATTATAAATTTTTGATATTATTTCGATTAGTTTGCATACCGCGAATATGTCAAATTTTTGGTCGTGTAAATTCTGTTCTGTAGGAATGATTGTAGGCCATCATGTGAAGCTTTTATACACTTTTTCACAAACTAAACAATCTACTAAAAATAATAAATAAGTGTTTATAAATATTTCTATCATAAGACCTAAAGGATATTAAAATAGACGTAAATTAAATGTATAAGTTCTGATATGACAACTCGTGAAATTAGTTTTAAAAACAAAATATTTTTTTTTTAATTTAAAAGATTTTGTTAGTCGTGCTTAATTCAAAATTTTTATTCTTGATAAAAACACTGAAATTTATTGTTGAAGGGATGCGCATTTCATTGGTTGCTTAGGACAGATTGTCAGGAAACTTAAAATTTTAGTTTTAAAACAAATATGTAGGTACACCAAAGCCTTGTTATACAAAGTGCAAAATTGGCAACAACTTCTAACGAAGTGAAGACAATTACTTTTTATTTTATAGTTTTTAACCTTAAATTCCCTGTTATATCTAAAACTTGTGAGTATTTGTATAAAACGCGCAATTAAACTAAATAAAAAGCAAATATTTTCCTAAGCATTAAAAATAAAAAATTACAGATAATACTATTATTTCGTAAAAATAAGATTTGCTAAGATAAATTTTTAGTTTCTTCGTAAAAAAAATAAACTTTTGGATCTTTTTGTTTTCATACAGCATATTCTTTTTTTTAAATATTTCGGAATTTTTTTAATGTAAATACATAATTTTTTTTTTTTAATTTAAGAGCTTATCTAAGGTTTTATTTTCTTATTTTTCACGCTATTTGTTTTTACACTTTTATTTAGACACATACGAACACTCTACACTTGCACTTGTTGTCGTCTTATGTACATAATTTAATATAATTTAAGGTTCTTAATAAGTTATGAGTACTTAAAAGGTATACAAATATTTTAAAATTTATTAAAGCAGACCTTTTAACAGCTTCTAGAGTATTAAAATGACAACAAACACTCAGCTAAAATGTAGAACGTTCGAGAGGCAACATTATTGAGAGAACCATCACAGAACACATTCATATCATAACTTGTGTTTTTGTTTTTGTTCGATAATGCTTATCTCTGATTTCACTTGATTTGTCGGAAATTTGATTCGGGACATGAAGTAAAAGTTTAAAAATCAGGGAAAACATTCATTCAAACAAAAAATAGCAATCCTGAGAGAGTTTGGATTTTTCATATTTTCTTTTTTTCAGCGGTGAGATTGACTGTTCCAGACTTCTTTGATAATTAAGTCTATTATAATGTACATAACAAAAAATGGAAATTGCACTCCGATAATTTTCCTTATTTCTTAATTTGTGTTAGTTCAAAGTATATAAAAAGGTTAATATCAGAATAATTGTTTTAAACATTTTATTCTGGATGTTTCGAGTCTAAAATTTTTCGTACACAATTTCCTTTCATCGTGCAGATCTCTACTTCTTTTCATTATGTATCTAATATATGTTTGCTATTAAATTTTTTTTTAAATAAAATTAACTTTAATTTGCAAAAAAAAAAAAAAAATGTACATCAATACGACCATTATAACAAACTCGATATCGATTAATTTTTCCGAAAATTGATACAACGAAAATCTTAGTATTAACAACATCGTTCAATTAATATTTTGTATTATTTTATTTTTCTTTAAAGTGGGAATTTCCGGAATCCCGAAAAATTTCAAATTAGTTCGCCGTATCCACAAAACAGCCCCTAGTCATAAAACAATAAGCCAACAAAATCAACCAACCAACCATGATGGTTTCGTTTTTCGCTATTTTGTCGCCATTCATATTATAAAAAATAAATGATAATGAATATTTGCTAAAAAAAAAAAAAATCTATTTAGATATAATTGTCAAACACGGTCTTATTTTAATGATTTTGCCATTGTTTTCTATTGTTACGAACAAGAAAATAGGAATTGTTTAAATTATTTATCTAAGTGTTGAGTTAATGTACAGGTATCTTAAAGATGTTATTTTCGTGTTTTCCACACAAAAAAGTCTGTAAACCTGTCTGTTTTTTTTTGTAATTTTTCTATTTGATTAGATTTATTTATTTTGGGGTTAGGTGTTGTCTTATAGCGATAAGGCAATTAAATATACAAACATTAATTTCTGTCTAACTACATACATGGTATATGTATGTATTTATATACTTATTCTGGCTTTATTATTATTTTTTGAATTGTGTTTTATTTGATTTCAGTTTCATTTTATTTTTTAACAAAAAATGTGAAAAGTCATTTTCATACAAACAGCTTTAGATCACATCACGTATCATAAAAATATGATGTCAAAAAAGAAAAAAAATCTTAAAAATTTACAACACGAGTGTGTTCAATCTTAAATATTTATTTAATTTAAATTAGAATGTTGCTTTAATTTACTTCTATGAAACTGCAAAACAAAAAAAAAAAAATTAAAATTATGTTTTTTTTTACATCTGAGTTGTCAACTTTTCAACTCACATGTAATTCTTAATGTGTGTAAAAATGATTGTTTTATTATTATAAACTCTCTCTGATCGATTGTAATCGGTCACAAACGTTACTATGACGATGAGATACGTGGTTGTTTTCGAAACAACGTTGTAATTTCGTCCCCAGTTTTAGCCAAGAATAAAAATAAAACAAGGGAACAAAATTCAACTTTTTTTGTGCGGCCTGGAACATTTTTGCAAATTTTTACTAATTTGAGGTGGCTAATTTTAGATCTAATCTCCGTTTTTCCCCACCAGTTCGCATTTTTCCAAAAATTAAAAGTTAAAAAAACCGTAACTTTTCTTTGCATTCAGCGATCTTCAAAATTTTTCTTTTTTTAAAAAAGGTATTTGTTAGCTTTGAAAACAATAAAAAAGGCTAAGTAGTGGTTGTTTAGGTAAAAATTACAAATTTTGTATTTATAAAAATTATGAAAATTCCAAAACAGAAAAAAGTTAAGGTCTTATTACGTTCACGTAAAGTCACATAACCTTTGAACAAAATGAGACATAGATAATAAAAATCGATGAACGCGTTTCGCTTTTATGTACAATTAACTGAAGGTACCTCATTTTTAAGTGAAGCAAAAAATAGAACAGCAGCATTTTTTGTATTGAAATCGCGATTTTTACCAATCAAGTTTTCTCAGTAAATTGTGAATAAAATCAAAATTTGTGCACCGATTACAATAAAATAAAGCTCATTTGATTCGAAAAATGTTTAAGCTAAATATTTTTAAACCAAAATTGTGATTTTTGTTGCGGTTATATTTTTTATGAATGTTTAAAGAACAAAAAGTTTTTTTTTAATTGTTATTTTTTTCAAAACTTTAACGACATCTCTGAAACTTCTAGGCAAATTTAAAACAATGTAAGCACGGCTTGAAGATAATATTGTTGCCGAGTTTCGGATTTTTTTTTTAACTGAATATGGTCCACAATTTTGTACATAACGGTATATCTCGAAAAGTCGAGCAGATAAAGAAAAATGAAGATTTGATTGGAAATCAGCGACCTCAAATTAGTAAAAATGTGCAATGGTTCCAGGCAGCAAAATGACTGTTCCCCAGTATAATTAATAAATTTTAATTTAATTTATGTAGTAAAATTCCTTCCTTCTTTAAAATAATGAAATGAAAATTAATTTTGTAACATTATAAAAATTTGGCTTAAAATAATTCCCAAAAATCTTGTTATTGATTTCTTGTAAAACGCATACAATTTCGCACGCCAAATAATTGAAAACTTCTCGGGTTCATTTGAAATTCACTGTTTCATGTTTTAACTAAAACTTTTTAATAAATAAAATAGAAAGTATTTATGTCAGAAGATCCAGGGGCAAATTTATTCGAGAAAGTTAATTCGGCTGACAATTTCGACAATTAAAAAACAATCAGTCTCTTTGAAATACCCAAGTTATATATTTACTAAAATATACCGACCAGGATGTTCTTAAAAAGCGACCTCACTAACGCAGCTGTTCGCAGTGGTTTTCCTCGGGGTGTGACGTTTGATATCTTTTTTTTGTTGTTTATTTTCATTTTTATAAAGACATTTTGACATTTGTATCCACAATTCTAGCAACAAAACTTGTGCTGTTTTTTCTGTTGTTATATTGTTGAAAAAGTGAGGTCACTTTATTTATACATTTTGATACTGACTTATTATTATTTACATATTTTTGAAAATTCTTGACATTGTGAGGATGATTTTTACATTGAATCATTTAAGCCAGTTTTTGAATTATTGCTTAATAGTAATTTTTGGAAAATTAACTTAACATTTTTTCTATGTCATATAGTTGTCGACCGATATCTTTGTATATGTATTTGCAAAATGCAATGACGTTAAAATTGTTTAAATTTTTTTCTCCGGAACGTATAAATTTTTTGATTGACACAATTGCGTAGTTTATCGTTTAAAGTCAACAAACCCGTATTTTTATGTCAGTCAAATGCACATGTATCTTTATTTTTTTTTTATTTACGTCTGTATCATAATTTAAATATTGGTTAAAAACATTTTTTAACGACTGAAAAATGTGGGTAATGCAAATTAGAATGACTTCTTGGTATTAAAGTATAAACGAAGTCGATGGAAAAGTCACAAAACTAAGAAATAAGAAATTGTTTATTTTTAATTGTGTTTACAACCTCACAACAAATTATCTTGAAACTACGTTTGTAAACGTATTTCAGCCGGAAAATTCTGAATCGATCGTTAGATATAGAGCTATGTAAAAGTATTAAGTGGGTAAAGTAAAACTTTAGCAGGTCATAATGCAAAATATCCTTTTAATCTCAATAATTGAAGTACAGCCGCAAATAACGTTTTAAGGTACAAAATAATTATTTTTTAGGAGAGCAAAAAAAAAACGATATTATAAATAGATTATTAAAAATAATGAAAATAAAATTTTGTATACAAAAGGCTTTTAAAATGTTTTCCACGTGGCAAAACCATTTCGCTTGTATCATTTTGTTAGTAACTAACAACTTTCTCCCACTGGCTGACTCTTTGTATCGCATTTTGAAGGCGCTTAGGTGCATAATTTTAGGTGATTTGATGTTTCAATGTTAACGGTTATCTGCAAATAAAAAGTAGTTTTTGAAAAAAGTGGCTTTTACAACGTTATTCGCGGCAGTGCTTCAATTACAGAGCGTTATCTCAATACGTTGAATATTTAGCTTTGGTGTTGAATTTGATTGTTGCACACGTTGTAAATATTCCGAATTGGTTTTCGAATTATCGTATTAAATTCATTCATCTTATCTTAGCCACAAGCAAATGCTTAAAGCGTTTCAAACCGGCACACAGTGTGACTTTTGGCAATTTAAGGTGGCCAAAATAAATATCTTGCGTTCCGAAGCAGATATCAAAATTGAATAGTATGGATAATGTCTATACATACGTTAAGCTTTGTAAAAAAAACTGGTGTAGTCCGCCCACTTCTGTTGGTAGCCCCAGTACATGGTGAACAAAGTGGTCTGTAAATTTTGCAAGACCTTTAAGACCTTAAAACGGCAAGAAAATCTATTTTATTCAAAACCCTTTTCTTTTTGTAATTTTATTGTAATCTATTAACTTTATTTTCCTACTATCACCTGAAGTAAACTAAGGTAAACTCTGGAAGTGAAAACTAGCAAAATCGGTTTATAAATGACCTATAACTTGGTCATAATGGTTTTGGCACAATAGCACTTATACCATATGACTAAGGAGAAACAAATTTAGCTCAGAGGCCAAATCACCGCATTCGAAATTCCCATTTAAATTGTATTCTAATTTCGATCGATAATTTGGACCCAGATCTTTTCGAACATAAAGAGTATTAAATATAATCAAATAACCTAATCAAGCAGTTATTACACCTGGACTCTATACAGGTGTCCTAGCGAGTTTGTAAGATCGGGTCAATGCAAAACAAGCTATTTTGATTAAATTAAACTTTGATATTCTTTATATGTGACCTTCTCCGAGGTTTGGACTTAAGAGTGGATTCTGGTACCTAAAAGGGTGTAGAATAAGATGAGTTTTTCTCAAAACTTCATTTTCACACACTAGGTCCCTTTTCTCGGAGAAGGTCACATATATGAAATTGGTTTATTTTTAAAAATCACCTTGGTTGGGCTATTATATCACGTAGCTCCCATACAGATATGCCTTCGGAATAAGGATTTTGACACGATAGCGCCCATGAGATATGAGCTAGGGAACAATTGGCTTTACAATAATATGGCGAATGGTATGTAAGATACGGCGTGTTATCTTGATTTTTTATGGCATTATTAAGACCTTTTCTATACAAAAATTTTTTAAAGTCGAAATATTTTATTTTGTTTTATTTGTCTCGCAAAACTTTCAAAAAACCTGTTTTTTTTAATTTCTGAAATTTTTCCCGCTTTTTTGAAAAAAAGAAACTGGCAATCCCACCTCATAGCAAAACGGTCGTGAATAGTACGTAAATGAAGACATAAAATATTTGAGCCGCTCCCACTTTTCCAATCCTGCCCACATTTTGCCGGATGTTGGGAATTGATAACCAAGATGCTTGTATCTAATTTGAAGACTTTGGCTCCTGCCGTTCTCCAAATATACATAAAAATAAAATAAAAAAAAAACAAGGGAATTTTGGGTAAAATTAGAGGCAGTCGTGGTTTTTGCTCATGTCTCAGCTTTTGTTGACCGAACAGGCTAAGTTTCCATAGCAAACAGTTCTGGACAAACCGACAGATGCTTAGACGGACAGAAGAACACCGCTAAATCAACCTCGCTCACCATAAGGACCCAGAATATATGTATATATATTTTATAGTTCTAAGATCAACATTGTAGAAATTACAAAGAGAATGAAAAACTTATACATATATGTACATATACTCTTTTACCTTAGGTAAAGGATATAAAAAAACATACCAATTTGTGTATAAAAATAAAAAAAATTAAATAAGCTACTTTTTGCATAATAAATAGAAACTCTCTTCTATTTCCCGTACTTAGTAACAATTAATTTAATTAATCAAAAAGAAAAAATAAATGGCCAACTTTTATCACAAAAACTAACTATGTAAATGTTGAATAAGCAAACTCATCACTCATTCTATTTATTCTACTTCAACTACCAGACAATAATAATGAAAATTCCTAATAAAATGGCCATAAATTCATAAATATATATTTTAATTATCTGTTGAGGATTAAAAACTAAAACTTAACAGAACCCCATTGTATTATATTCTAGTTCATCTATGTTTAAAATATTATTTGCCGTAATCATATTTCTAGTTATTTTACTACACTAGTAGTACTTACTTGTTTTTGTTGGCTGTAATTGCTGTCAATATATCTCAATGCAAAATCCAATAAAATAAAACTTTTAAGCTTCAATGAATACAATATTGTATAAATTGTATTGGATTGTATTCTCGCATTGTTTGTTGTTGTATGTGATATTTGTTTGGACGTTTTTTTTTATTTATTTCTTTATTGTTGTATTTGCCGTTCCCTTTGTCGGCATAATTCACGCATTATAAGAAATCCATATTTATACACAACAACAAAAATTAAATTAAATAAACTTAAAAAATAATAAATAAGTATATAGTATATAATCGTAAATAGTATGTTATTAACATAACTCGTACAATAAATAACCAATTTTTAAAAGCTTTAAAAATATTATTAAGTTTATAGTATTTGATTAATTATGTATATTTATATGACACTTTAGAATTCTATTATAACTAAATTTTGATTTTTTTAAATATTATATTATCTAAAATTTTTATGGAAAGACAATTGAAAATTAAATATTTTGATTTTAAATTAGAAAATTGGCTATTTGGCATACGCGACATTAGAAAAAAAAATTGAAATGCAAGCTCCCATTTTCAAATCTTTGGATTATACCTACACCAGTATAACAGTAGAGAGGATATTATGCGTTTGTGCTGATGCTTGCCCCACGTTTAAATATCCCAACAAACACGAAGTCAAACCTTTGATATGAAAAGACTTAATCGTTTGACATCAAACACAATTCTCAACCTTTTTTCTATTGTTTGATTTTATCATTAAAATTAAAACTGATAATGATTTGAAAATAAACATTTGACACCAAATGTTTTATCAATTTGATGAAAAAATTGGTATCAAATGTCAAATTCAAATCAAAACTAAACTTGGTAATGCTAAAGTGAAAAAGAAATGTAAAAATTAAAAATGGCGATTAAAGTTAATTTTTACTTCGTGGTTAAATGTGATTTAGAAGTGAACGATTAATTTCTTGTGAAAAATTTGTAAGTAATTACAAAACAAATAAAAAATAAAACGGGAAATTGAAGAAATTATAAGTTTGTTGTATGATTGCCGTGCTTCAATCCTCAAAATAAAAGGGAGCCAATTATTTCGTCTTTGCAAGAATTAGAGGACGGAAAGAACATTATTTCATCTTTAAGCTATTGTGTCAAAAGTTTATTATATAAATAATGAAAAAAATAATATTTTTATCAAATTCCAAATACCGTTATACATTAAGCAGCGGTTCTTTGCCCTCTGTGGCAATTTCGGAACATATTTTGTACCAAAGGATATAATTAGACCCATTTCAGACTCGGCAAGTTAGTTGTGTACTACTTGGTTTGTTGATGTCAGAGGTAAAGTCGGGTTAGGGGAAACATTGTTGTTGCAAGTTGTTTTGTTCTTTCATTATTTTTTTTTTGCCTGATTTTTGGTGTTTGACGTTTTCTTTTTTTATATTTTTAATAAGTTGTTTAATGTTCGTGGTACGTTTTATTGTGGCAAACATTTTGTAAATTTAAAAACATTATTATTAAATAAAAAATGAGAAATTGGGATAACCTCTTTATCGCTGTCATCAGAGTCTAAATCAACCGCTTTTCCAATGCACTCAAGTAAATCTTTAAATAAATTATTTTTTTCTTCAAGTTCCATTGTTTAAACCAAATTTTACAATTCAAATCACTTTTCACAATTAAAATGAAGGCAAATATAAAAAATAAAAAAGAAATTTTAGTAAAAAGCAATTTTAAATTGCGCAACTAAATTGCTCAGTGTGAACATAATATTAAGTTCAAAAGAAAATAACAAACCGACTTGTTCAAGTAACTTGCTGAGTCTGAAATGGTTCTTATGAAGTTTTCAAATTACAACAAAACTCGGAAAAACATTTTTTTAAACAATTCAATAAGGCATTCCCTAACAACGCATTTACAAATTGCTCGAAAATGGAAATTTAATTTTCACATTTTCACCAAATTAAAGAGTTTAAACAATTCTTATGGAAACTTTTTGTTCCAAAGATCGATCTTCGGTTAATTTTTTTTGTTCAATTTCAATTTCAAAGGCCTTTATAAAACACTTTTTAAAGACAAGTTAGAATTACAATCGTTTCTTTTAAAAATGAAGAGCAGGCCCTCTCAAAGAGTATTTATTTTATGTAAGTACATTTATACTCCGTTTTTTTGATTCCCACCGGAACATAAGGCGCCCTACCATGTATTACAATGTATCAAATAGTTGTCCTGGATTTTTTCAGAATATCCCAATTTAAGTTTTAAAATGTTCTCTATTTAAAAAAAAATTGCTTTAATTTTCATTATTTAAATAATAATAAATTGTATTTAGAACGTTGATCAAATATCTAGAACAGAATATTTTTTTCATACGTTAAACTTGACTGAGTGACACAATAATAAAATTGTTCACACCTTTATTTTTATATTTGTAGTATAACTTTGTATATTTTTTTTTCTTGTTTCACTTTTGTTTCCATCGTAAACATAAAGTTCAAAAAAGTCTTAAAACAAAACAAAACGAAAAAAAGTAATTAAACAATGAATTTTATGGTTTTCAATTATTCACATACAAAAACAAAAAATTAACACCAAAAAAATTTTTATATATTTAAAACTTGCCCAAAAAATTCCCCTCCCTTATGACGCCTATTTTGTGGTAAGAGTTTTTTGGTTTTCGTATCAAAAAACACCCACTTTTCATTAGCGCAATTAAAAGCTTGGAAGAGAAGCGCACAGAGAACTCATTTAACAATATTAGGAAATGTAATTTGAATCTTCTTTTGAATAAAATAGTCTAAATTAGTATTTAAAGGCGTTAAATGTGTTATAAGTGTTTGTGTATTTTGTTTCTGTTTGTGATAAGAACATTTAAAATTTTATTTTTTATGTACTTTAGATTAAAATTTATAGCAAATGTTGTGTTAAGAACAACATAAACCTGCTAAAGTTGTTTAGCAATGTTTAGTTTTCTAAAAGTCATACGTTTTTTTGTTTTTGAAAACCTCAAATCATTTGAGATCACATTTCCATTCCATAATCTTTAATTTTTCTTATTTTTTTATACTATCTTATCTAACTTTTGATATATTCATTCTTTCATTTAAATTCAAATGATACTCGTATTTAGAGTATTTTTCTGTAAAGAAGGACAAGTTAACTTTATAAGATTGTAAGCTTTTTATTTTACTATTTATTTTTTATGTTGAAATAATTTTTTTTAAAAACATTTGAACAGAGTTGTTTTATGGCGTGAAAACATAAGTATTCACATGTACATACTTGTGCAACTATAAAAAATAAAAACACGTTAATAATAAAAATTATAGGATTAATAAAGATGCAATGATGAAATTAATATCTATTTGATTCAAAACTTATGGAAATCAAGCCCTGACATACTTCAAACAGGGTTGTAAACTATTTCTTATCAAAAAGCACCGTGCCACAAGTAAAAAAGCGCTAAATAAAATTTTAATAAAAAACTTAATGAAATGTTTAGGAATCAAGTTCTATTAATTACACTTGTCGTCAAAAAAAATCGTTCTAAATAAAAATATATGAAATACAAAGATTATACAGCGCTAAATTCAAATCCGTTTTCAGTTCTTTCTATCATGCCTAGTTTTTTATGGACTAGACTATTATTTCGACCGGAACATAAATTTTAACATAACTTGAGAACGATTTGTGCGATTTTGACCTTTTACAAATGATTTTTTTCAAAATTATTTCTTAATTAGTGGCGACCATTTTTTAATGCAAATTAGTATGTATGTACATATTTTTTATCATTTAGCAGAAATCCAGGTATATTATGAATAAAATAAGAAGATCAGTACACAAAATGTTAACTAGACGTGACTGAATAAACTTTTTGGATGAAGCACATAATCAACTCCTCTACCCCGACTTTTTTTTTTTTTTTTGTTTTTTGCCGAGCAGTGTTAATAAGACATTAACATTTGTAAAAAGCCTTTTCTGATATTTCAGGAAAAGAAAAGAAATATCAATTCAAATATACACGGAAAGAATTATTTACTAAATCACCAGAAAATATGTCCAAGCCAAAAATTTCTTATTGTAAATATATGTGTGGCTTGGTTTAAGCAAAAAGTTATGACTCAAAGCGAACTAAAATTTACTTAACTACAGCTTAAAAAAAATTATTTTAATTCTATCGTTACTTAAATCAAGTTTTCGTTGCTTTTTATTTTACAAAATCAGAAGCAAAGCCTGAATTTTTTCATAAAAACGTGTAACACTAGTTAGTTTAAGAAAACTTAACATGTCGATCCAAATAAAAATTATAATAAAATAAAACGAGAGGGGAGACAGAGATATACAATAGAAAGCTTGAGAATACAACAAAACATAATGAAAACAATGAACCACAATGCAGATGTGGACAACATTAGCGCTTGCTATAGAACCGCAATATAACTAAATCTGTAATAAAAATTTTAAGTTGTGCTTTACTGTTTTTGTTAAATGTTTTTGTGCAATTTAATTTTATTAAAAATCTGATGTTTTTTATGTAAAATAATATATAATTTTTGTTAGTTGAGTTTGCTTGTTGTGAAAATATTTTGTATTAATGTTGACCTTTTATTTTTTTTATTTAAATAGACGACCCTTGAAAAAGTCACCAAAAAAGTGACGAAAGTTTCGTCACGAAACGTCGGGTGAAATGTACTAAATTTGTTTTATTTCCATCACCATCATTAATTGTTATTGGCTTATGAAGAAAAATTAACTGAAAATTATAAATCATTTGGCCAAATAAATAAATACGAATCAAACCAAGTTTTCTGGAGCATTCACTGAAAAATGTAAATAAATTCTTAGCATTTGTTTCTTCATGCAAGAAATTCGATTCTATTAAAAATCAAGAAAATCAGACTAATATTGAAAAATGCCGCTTGCTTTTAGAAATATATCTTTCTTCTTTTTAATAAAAATAAGCTACTTTTGTATTTCTTGTTTTAAGAAAATGTTGATCATATGCCAAAAACGTGAACTTTTTGATCATGAAAAAATGTTTCTTTATTTAAGAAATTTTTACTTAATAGGAACAAACAAGTTGATATCAGGAAATTATTTTTGGATTTGCTTGTTTTAAGAAACGAAATGGATTACTTTTGACAATAAACATCTTTCCGTGTACAGTATGCATTTCAGAGTACTATTTATCAAAAGTATTTAAAAAAACGAAAACAAATTTTGGTTTAATATGTCTTGATTTTAATGTATACAAATAAAAGTACAAAATTGTTGGATATCTACATATAAAAGCGCTAGTTTAGCGCTCTTTAAAAAAAGCGCTAGAGAAAACATATGCGCCTTTTACACAGTTATAAAGCGCTAAATTGGCAACTCTGACATTAAAGAACTTATCTAGCCGATAATTTGCCATTATGGAAAAAGAAAAAAATACTGAAATAGTATGTCTTAGTCACATCAAGTTTTCTTAAGCAAGTTTCGTTTATTTCATTAATTTAAGACTTGAGTAAGAAAACTTGCTATATTTTATTTATGCATAAAAATTATAAGTCAACTGCTGAATGTACAAGTTTTTTTTTTGTGAAAAATTTTTATCGCATCCGGTTCTCATCCGTAAATACTGCCCACCCCTCGAAACAGTCCATTGGATCCACGCCAAATTTCCCTCTCCGGAAACTCCACTGGTGGTGTTACACCGAAGTCCAGGGTCAAAGTCCTATGATCCGAAATTCTCTCGAGAATAATACCCCGACAAAGCAGACCCACCTCGTACAAAATTCTCGTGTGATCATCCCGATTAGGCCTAACCAAAGAAGGCTCGTAAAGTCTAAGTAAATTCCTAGCAGCCACACTACTAACTTAATGCTCAATAGGGGAAAGATATATGTAGTAGGATGTCCTTGCGCCTCTAATGCCAAGAGATGCACTCCTTTGAACCTTGCTGAGCATCTTCCTATAGCTATCCACTCTCAACGCACCCCACCAAACAATGCATCCATAGGTAAGTATTGACCTAACCACTGATGTGTAAATCCAGTTTACCATATCCGGCCTCAGACCCCAGTTCTTACCAATGGAGTTCCTGCATGTGTTGTAGGCATTGAGTCCCCTTCTCATCCTTTCCTGAGTATTTCTCTTCCAAGACAGTTTGCAGTCCAGAAATTTACCCAAATACTTCGCTCCGTCTGATAGAGTTAACTCTATCACTGGTCCCCTAAATCCCTCTATCCTTCTGGTAAATAGCACCAGCTCAGTCTTCACAGGGTTAACACACACCCCCTATCCTTTGGCCATGACGAGAGTTGGCCCAGCATCCCCTGCATAATTTCCCCGATCGTGGACCAGCAGAACTATGTCGTCCGCATAAGCAACAACCTTCCTGCCCATGGAATCAAATGACCTAAGAATTCCGTTGACCGCAAGCAACCACAGTAGACGTGATAGAAACCCCCCTTATGGTGTACCCCTGGTAACCTTCCTCCATATCACATGATCCCCCAGGCTCGAGTTTATAATCCTACTGCCAAGCATGCAGACTATCCACTCCACCAGAAAGTTCTTAACTCTCAACAAACCGAACATATAATTTTATTTCAGTTAAAAGTTTTATACAAAAAAAAAAAACCAAACTTTCAGCAGACATTTTGTCGTCATTTCCCGCTACTATTTCACTCCATTTATAGTGCCCTTATGTCTGCGCGCGTAAATAATGAATTGTCATTGGAATTTGTTTACAATCTAGTCGTTGAATAAATAATTACAAATATGTCAGCCATGATGGATTACTTTGACATTAGCTTGACACAATAAATGGATGTCGTATTAAATACTCGCATATTAACTGCTGAAACATTATTTTTATAACTTTGCTATATTCCAAAGATATTTTTTTTTTTTTTTTGTTCAAAAGCGTTTTATGGAAAAAAATTACTCTAAGTATTTACTCGTTGCACATCAAATATACCGCATTGCATACAACATTAATACCTCTTGATGAACAAATCAACATGATAAATATTTTTCTGTTGCACTCAATACAAAACAATGTTATTTGAGATTCTATAAATGGACTAAAACTAAGTACAAATGTCTTTTTTATTAAGTTGGCATTGTTATCGCTGTTGGAAATGGAAAATATTAGATAAAGAAAGTCTATTTATTATGTACATATTTTGTTAAGGGAAAGGTTTTTTTTTTGTTTTCAATAACTTTTAGGTAAAACAGCGTTTTTTCAATGAAATGAAAATTATTTTCACAGACCTTTTTAGTGAAATATCTTCTTTTTTGTTTGTATTATTAGTATTTTGGTTATTTAATGGAACTGCTAAAGTTCATCAAATTTAATTTTCATTAAATGATTTTTATGATTTCTGAAAAAATTGTGCGGTTACAATCGAAACATGTCAAATCGAACTCTGCGTGAATGCAGGTTTGATTCCCCGGTCAGTCAAGAATGAAAAATTATCAATAAAATTTTAATTCATTTCTTGTTGAAAAATTCCTCTCTTATAAAAATTTAAATTTGATGAACTTTAGCCTGATTAAAATTTTTTTTCCTATTTTTGTAGAATAGTTTTATTTTACATTTTGTAGAGGGAGTTATTATTTTTATAAGAAATTAATATTAAAGCAGAAATTTTTTGCCAACTTATTAAAATTAATGAATTTAATCGCGATAGATAGTTCTCCTATTACATCAGGAAATCAAAAGAGGAAGGGGGCTGATAATCTTTTTAAAAGAAGGGATAAAAAAAAATATTTTTTTGTATAGAAGTGAGAAAGTTTTTTTTACAACTTTTTTTTATTATTATAATATGTAAATAAATTTATAAATTAAACTAAATCTAAAATATTTGATCTAATTCCATCCTCCATTATTTTTTATTTTTTGTCTTCCAGGTAAAACCCGAACCAAGGATAAATATCGTGTTGTCTACACCGATTACCAACGTTTAGAATTGGAGAAGGAATATTGTACCTCACGTTACATTACCATACGTCGCAAAACCGAATTAGCACAATCGTTGTCATTGTCCGAACGTCAAGTAAAAATCTGGTTCCAAAATCGACGAGCCAAAGAACGCAAACAAAATAAGAAAGTAAACGAGCCTACCTTAGGTGGTGTACCACATCCAGACTATGCCAATTTAATGGATACAAAACCAAAATTGGAACCAGGTCTACACTTGCAACATTCACTACATTCCATTAACTCTATGGCCATGAGTATGCCCACAATGAGACTACATCCCCACCTACATGGACATCCATTAGCTGTCAGTGCACATTCGCATCAACTACATCAATCGCCTCATGCCCAAATATCTGCAGCCGCTGTCGCTAGTGTGAGTTCATTATCGATGTGACAACCTTATGATAGTGCTAATAATAGAGGTAATAGTAGTTGTGTACGAGCAGCAACAGCAATAGTTAATACCAGTGGTTGTGGTATAGGCGGAGACAGTGTTTTACATGATTTAGCTAACTCGCAGCCACATGGTAACGAAACTGCTGATGTTGAGGCCGCCTTGGCGGTAGTTGCTGCCGCTCACAATAGTAATAATCACAATGCCTTATGTATTGGCAACACTTGTCCTAGTGAAATCTTAAATAGTCCCCTACATTGTCTTTAGGCTATAACAACTTAACAAATTTGCTTAAAAGTTTTCGGCTCTTAACAGGGTTTTATATTAATTTATATTTTATTTAAATTTTTTTGAATTTTGAGAGTTTTTTTATTTATCCTTCAGTCATTACGAGTGGATGTGTATTTTCTGTAAATAGTTGTTTTATTTATCTTTTGTAAATTTTAGCATGTGATTTGACAGTTGAATATTGCACGTGTTGTCTTTTGTGATTGTATATTCCAACTGTTAATGAAACATTCTTCCCCTCTCCTAAATTTATAACACATCGCCTTTGTCAGAAAATAAAAAAAAACCCTCAAAATCTTTATATAAAAATTATTTTTATGTTTTATATATTTTTGTTTTTTTTTTGTTTTGAGTTTTTCGTTTATTCTAATTTAATTAGTAGTATTAAGCTAAAATATCTATAATAAACAAATCTTTAATAAGTTAAATTTTAAATTCTAGGAAATACAATGAAGTGTTAAAAAAACATTGCCTTAAACAAGCTTAATAAATTATTATTATTAGCCGTCCCTAAAGAAATTCACTTTTAAAAATATTTAAAATTAATTTAAGTAAACAAATTCCACTCACTGATTACCCAACATTCCTTTTGTAAAACTTAAAAAAAACCACAATAATTCTGTGCAATTTTTTCCTGTCTCCTTAAAATGTTGCGATTGCTTTTTATTTTTCCCTCCAAATGTTTTATACAAATTTAACGTTTATTACTTATTAAATAATAAGAAAGTCTTAATAGTTTAGTGAAAAAATAAGAAACAACTTAAAATGTTTAAATATTTCCTTTTACATATTTTCCTACGTACAAAACACAACACAGCAACTACTTATTAAATCAATAACTACATATTGAAAATTGTTTATCGTCTCTTGTGTAAATGTAAACAATTTACTTATCATTAAATACATCTGTAGAAAATTATAAATGTTTCTTTTAATTTAGTTTAATAAAAAGAAATCAAAATTTGTTTTCTAGCAATTCTATTTATATATAAAAAATAATAATTAGCTTTTAAGTAAAAACTATTCACAATGTAAATTTTTTAATAAATTCACAAAATTAATAAATTAATTGACAAATTAAAAATAAAACCGGATTTTGTTTTTCTTAAATTTTAAAAGGCATTAAATAAAATGGAAAATTTACAAAATTTCTTCTTAGCCTTCTTATTATTTGGGAAATAAACATTAGACTATAAAGGAATTTAGTACAAAACACACTGTGCTTAAAGCAGTTCTAATTTATTGAAGTCCACAGCTTACAAAAATATTACAAATTTATATTAAAGTTACAAATTAAAAAAAAAAAAATAAAATTTGTTATAATTTTTTGCTATATTCGTCTATGCCAAATGTTATATACTCTTTACCATGGTGCGATTAGAACAGAACGCTATATAAATCAGGGTTCCCGAACATGGTCTTTTCCGGCCAAATTTGGTCGGATATTTTTGGTTTGGTCGGACGGTAGGCCAAACCTAATTTTGGTCGGTTTTAGAAAATGTGCAACATACTTATACTTATTTATAAAAATTAAGAACATTGGACGAAAAACAGACAATTGCAAATCTAATAGCTTTTTTACAAAAATTGGCCAACTAAAATAATAACACAACATTTTTTTTTGATTGTTGATGAAACTTTGGTTGTGGCATTTAAATGTATTACATTAGTAGCAAGTTACTTTAACGGTGTTAGTTTTATAAAGGATTGTTTTGTCATCTTATTCGAGCTTACCAAGTCAGATGCCGTTAAAATTTTTCACAACAAAATTCGTATAAAAAATTTGATCGGATTGGCAATAAACGGCGCACTGTGGCGCCTTTTCCCAAAAACCGTGGCAAAAATACAAAATTTGATGACAAAATTTTGTAAAATGAATGAACACATCGTATAAAGACCATTTTACTGATCAGAATTCAAAAACGTTTTTCTTAATTGGATAAGAATTATAGCTGGTGGAGCTGCTTAAAGTCGACAGTTTTTTAGAAAGTCCAAAAAAAGGTGATTTTGAGAAAATAAAAGAAATTTAAGAATTGAAGTGTCAGAAATATTGCCATGTGATCACTACTTTTTTGGTATTGTTTTAAAGGTACATATATCTATTGTTGCCGTTTTTCAGACACCCTATATTTAGGTACTTTTTATAAATAAAATAGAGAATATCTAAAAATGGGGAAAAATGGTCACGCCCATATTTTTTTAGCATTTTTACTACACAGTACTTTAAAAAATTACAGGTTTTCTTGAAATTTTAAGAAAGATATTAAAATCTTTTAGCCAGCGTTGCCACAGTCAAGATATTTTTGCAACCAAAATTAAAAAAAATTGCCAATTAAGGAAAAAAGCTACCAAAATTTTAATATTTTTTATATTTTATGTTATCTTACAGCACAAAAATGTAAATATAAGTGGAACTGACTGACATATTTCTGTTAATAAAAATTATAAACAATATTTTCTTGTGTCAATCAGGTAGGCATATTTATTAGAATTTGTTTATTTATTTAAATTTAAGAACACATTATGAAAATAGGCAGGTAGTTTAAAAACTTGGTTTTTATACTAAGTAAAATAAAAACTGCAGTTGTTTATAATCCAGTTAATTGTGGCCTAGATTTATGTTTCGCAAATCAGGTAGCTTGAACCTTTTTATTTTCGGGTATAAATTAATCTGCAATTGTGTAATGCAATCAGTTAAAGTTTTATTTTGCAAAAGTAGTGATCACTACCAGAACTCATAATGTCATTTCAAAATTCGGAATTGTTCGAGTTATTTAGAAAATCACATAATGAAAATGTATTTAATTTAGCTATTGTGGAAAAATTGCACGGCTTACCAGGATACCAGGAAAAGGATGTTAAAAACAAAATTCACTTCGTTTTCTTGGATATTCGTAGAAAATGGCTTGCCTCAAACAGTACGACAAAAACCTTTATGAAAAGGTCTCAGACTGGCTAAATGGAGTAAAAACTTTTGAAAACATCGAAGAACCGTATACATCTTTGGACAGCAGAAAAGGAAGACCTGCTAAAACTATAAACGAGTGTTCGGAGTACACAAAAAAACGTAAACTTCAAAATGCTACAAAAGATATATCTACATCGAATCTGTCAGAAGCATTATGTTACATTACTTAAGTACGTAAAAGATAATGATAAATCAAGGTCTGATATTACAAAATCGGTGTAGCTTGCTAGCCCAGATCGACTGCGAAGGATTAAAAAAAGTATTCCAACTCCTCCGAATGCATTACCCACAAAGTATAGCATAGAAGAAGCCTTAGCGTTATTTATGGACTTGGGATTGTCAAAGGAGAAACATAATATTTAACGAAGCTCTTTAAAGAATCATAATGTGATTGTTCTTCCTGGATATAAAAAGGTTACCTCTGCCAAAAAAGAAGCAGTACCATCTAATGGAAAAGTAATGTAAAATAAATAAAAAGACTTATATTAATATAACATGTAATATTAGAGTAGCATTTTTTCTAGACTTCTCTATGAGAATGTTATTTAAAGCACAAAAAGTTGTGTTTTAAATGTTTGAGAAATTTTAAAAATATCATTACTTCAAAATATATGATTTTTGCGACATGAAAGGTCAAACGTGTCATCGTGTCCAATGCCTATCACAATAAGGGAGCACTTATTTTGATCCTAAAAGATTTTAAAATCCAGTGTTTTTTCCCCATTACAAATTTCTTGGTAACTTCAAAAATTATGATGATTTCAACAAAAAAAACCACTGTGCACAGTGCCTCTACAAAGCTATGGCCAATAATGATACTCATTTTTATTAAAATATCTTTCTTACCTCAAAAGTTATGATGTTTGTAATAAAAACAGTCGAAATCAGACACTGTGCACAGTGCCGCGCCTAACCTATGACCTTGAAAATCATGTATATTAAAGCTAAAGAAGTTTCCTTTCAAATGCTTTTTAAAATTTTTAAATATCTTTATCAGTTCAAAAGTTATGATTTTTGCAACGAAAAAAGTCAAAAGGCGCCACTGTGCGGCGCTCACGCCATGACTGGAACTGTTGGCAATCTTACTTAGTAATGCAAAAAATATTAAGGTTCTTTGTGGTAATATTTAAAGTTGTTTTCATATAGTCCTAAAATAATAACATAAATAAAAGAATTTCAGGAATTCTGTTCCTTTACAAGATACACATCTTAAAGATGTTGTATGAATCATAGAACAGAAAGTATGGGTGAGTTCCAAAACGTCGGTTGCAAAGTAAGTTACAAACGCGTAAACAATAAGCCAACTATGCATTGTAAAACTCTGACACATTTTTTACGTTGTCTGCAAAGTATTAGGATGTATTGGAACTCAGCCTATGTCTTATAAAGTTTAATAAGTACTCTTTTTTAAAAAATTGTACAAACTTAAGTTAATAAATTTTGATTCATATTTTATTAGTGGTCTATATGTGTTATTCCATACGTTCAATGAATTATTCTAGTTTATAAGCGTTATTAATTGAATTTTTATATACATTTTGTTAAAGTTAAACGTGACCAGCAAATAAATTCTTAATTGAACTAAACCGTATAGGGGTTACGTGTACGACGTCAAATATTCAGTAGGTGTGAACATAGCCTTACTATTTTGTTTTTACTATTAATTGCATATTACAAAAAAAAATTATATGTAGATTAATAGCTTTATCCAATAAAAATTATATACTTTATATTAAAAATACATACACATACATATCGTCATATAAAATGCAAAAGGGCCCATCTTCATATAAAAAAAAAATTCAGGAGAGATAAAAACTTAATGAAAGGCCTCTATTCTGATTATAACAACGGGGCTTAGTAGTAGGGAAATGGGGAGGCAGCAAAAATTCTGCCTCCCCATTCTATATTCCACAGAGGGAGCATTTTGCTTTTTATTTAAAGCAGCAAAAATTCTGCCTCCCCATTCTATATTCCACAGAGGGAGCATTTTGCTTTTTATTTAAAGCAGCAAAATTCTGCCTCCCCATTCCATATACCACAGAGGGAGCATTTTGCTTTTTATTTAAAGCAGCAAAAATTCTGCCTACCCATTCCATATACCACAGAGGGAGCATTTTGCTTTTTATTTAAAGCAGCAAAAATTCTGCCTACCCATTAGTTTTTTTCCCATATACCACAGAGGGAGCATTTTTTTTTGCTTTTTATTTAAAGCAGCAAAAATTCTGCCTACCCATTAGTTTTTTTCCCATATACCACAGAGGGAGCATTTTTTTTTGCTTTTTATTTAAAGCAGCAAAAATTCTGCCTACCCATTAGTTTTTTTCCCATATACCACAGAGGGAGCATTTTGCTTTTTATTTAAAGCAGCAAAAATTCTGCCTACCCATTAGTTTTTTTTCCCCAATGTATTTTTCCATAAGGAGGAGTTTTGAATATAAATAAAATAAAGAATTTTTTGAGTAGTTTTAAATATAAAAAGGAGTAATATTAAGTTGATCATATTTATATTTTCTTCAATGAAGAGAAATTTAAAAAATTCTGTAATATGTTTAAATGTATTGTTTGAGTATTTTAAAAAAAAGAGAGAGTAATATGTAATATAGTTTAAATATTCAACATATGTAAGTATATAAATAAACTCAATTTGTACTCTAACCTTAGCAAGTATGCCATTAAGAAAAATTCTGTAATATGTTTAAATGTATTGTTAAATTTAAAAAATTATGTAATATGTATAAATGTATTGTTTATTTAATTTTAATCAAAGCATATTTTGAAAATGATCTATGGTTATTGAACTTTTTAGAACCTTCCGTTCAATAGGGTAAAAAATGCAATCGTATGCATTTTTAAAGTTTAAAAATTAACCTTGAACATTTGTTAAATATATTTATTTTATTAGTCTATAGACTACTTTCAAAGCGTGTAAACATTTATTAAAAAAAATTAAGCTTATATACTATAACATGGCATCGTTCAACTGCAAATTTTGTAAATCGGTTTTCGAGGAAAAGGATATGCTCGATACTCATGAAGACCATCACTGCCGTGAATGCTTCAAATTTTTCTCCAAAATAAATCATCTAAGGGAGCATGAAAAGTCGCATGCTACTACATCTCTGAGATGTAATAGTGGAGAACAGGTGATTGAAATGTCCAATTTAAAAAACCTTAAATGTGTGAAAAGGGCATTTAAGGATAGAATTGTCACATACCTCCATGAAAATCAAAAGGAAGAGATTCTACATCCACAAGAGTTTTTCAACGGAATTCTTGTGGATCTTTTAAAAATTCTCAATGGAAGTCTAAAAAAACACGTAACCTTAAAGTACAATCTAGAGCTGGAATGCGAATATATACAAATAAAAAATGAAGATATATACATTCGGTCTATTACGCACAGATCTAAAATGGAATTCCTGACTTTAAGCGACGACGTGGAGGACTCCCTCAAAAATCAATTTTTGAATATATGTACAAAAATGTCCGAATTTCAGGAGAGGGATAGCGGGTGGTCTCTATTAAAAATAAAAATTTTGGAAATTAATATAAATAAATCATCGTTTATGAGAGGTGCCAAATATATTCCAACACCACAGTGGTTAAAAAAAAAACAGGGAGTTTTTAATTTTCAAAATGATGATGACTACTGCTTTAAATGGAGTATTATTGCTTCATTTTTAGGCAATAATCCAGATTTACTGAAAGAAGTAAATATATTAGAGGAGAAGATACAAATAAAAGATAGTCTGATCAATTTTCAAACATTGGAGTTCCCTCTAAAATTGAAGGATATTAAGATATTTGAGCAAATGAACTCAAATATAAGTATTAATGTATTTGGTTGTGAGGGAAGTCAAATTGTGGGGCCATATTACCTTACCAGTGAAATGAAAGCTCATCATATAAATCTACTTCTTTTAACGGATGAAGAATGGTCCCATTATGTATTAATAACAGATATTTCAAGGTAAAAAATATAAATTACAAAATTTTAATTCAAAATATTAATTTTGTTTATTGTATACACATTTTAGGCTAATAAGAAGTAGCTTAACTTCTCATAAGGGACGGATATATCTTTGCAACGCATGTCTTCAATACTCTTCAAATGAGAAAATTATGAAAGATCATGAAGAAGGTTGTAAGAAAGTTGTCTCAAAAATGCCGAAGGCGGACGAATGTGTGTTACAGTTTAAAAACTACCATAAACAATTAGATGTACCATTCGTCATATATGCAGATTTTGAGGCTTACTTGGAGAAAATTGATGGCAGTGATGAGCACGGTAATATTCAAAAACACGTAGCGTGTGCCTTTAGTTATTACATTAAGTGTAGTTTTAATAATAATTTAGACAAATTTAATATTTATTTTGGTGAAGATGCTCCCAACGTATTTATTGACAATTTAATTAAAGACAGTAAAGAAATTTTCACGGACTACTTATCTAAACATCAAACCATGACAGCACTTTCTAATGTTGAGATAACTTCACATAATCTCGCAACAAATTGTCATATTTGTGAAAAAAGCTTAGGGAGTGACAAAGTAAAGGATCACTGTCATTTGACTGGTAAATACAGAGGAGCAGCGCATAACTCTTGTAATCTTCTACACCAAATTGCTAAGTTTATACCAGTATTCTTTCATAATTTTTCTTCCTACGATTGCCACTTATTTGTAAAAGAATTATCAAAATTTGAGGGTGATATAAAAGTAATACCTCTCAACAAGGAATTATATATATCATTATCAAAATTTATACCAATGCAAAATAATAATAGCTTTGAAATTCGGTTTTTAGATTCTTTTCGATTTATGGCATCTAGTTTAGAATCTCTTGCAAATAATTTAAATGATAATGATTTTCAAATTCTCAATAAAGTGTTTCAACAGAAAAATGAATTTAATTTAATAAGAAGGAAGGGAGTATTTCCTTACTCTTACATTGATTCAATGGAACGCTTTAATGAAACAAATCTTCCCACTAAAGAAAAATTTTACAATATTTTAAATAATACTAACTGCACTAATGAAGACTATGAGCATGCTCAAGCTGTTTGGAGAACTTTTAAATGTACTAACTTATTAGATTACACAAAATTATATTTAAAAACAGACGTTCTTTTATTAACTGACATTTTTCAAAATTTTCGGCACATTTGTAAAAGTATTTATAAACTTGACCCATGCCAATATTATACTGCCCCAGGACTATCATGGGATGCTATGTTAAGAACAACTAAAATAGAGTTAGAACTGCTAAGTGATGTCAATATGTACAATTTTATACAAGATGGTATTAGGGGAGGCTTAGTTCAATGCTCAAAGAGATATTCTAAAGCAAATAACAAATATTTAGAAGACTTTGACAGTAGTAAGCCTTCAGAGTATTTAATGTACCTCGATGCTAATAACTTGTATGGATGGGCAATGTCAGAATATCTTCCGTATGGAGAATTCGAATGGAATTATGAAGAAGACATTTTAAATATGTTGGATGTTGCTAATATATCAGATACGTCTGAAATTGGTTATTTCTTGGAGGTAGACTTAGAATACCCCGAATACTTACATGAAACACATAATGATTTACCATTTTGTCCAGAAAATAAAATAGTTGGTGAATCTAGATATAGAAAGCTAATTGCAGACTTAACATCAAAAACAAAATATAAAATTCATTATAGGGTTCTTAAACAGTGTTTGAAAAATGGATTAAAATTAAAAAAAATTCATAGAGCGTTAAAGTTTAAACAATCTCCATGGCTAAAAAAGTATATAGATTTAAACACATACCATAGAACATTAGCAAAAAATTCGTTTGAAAAAGATTTTTTCAAACTTCTTAACAATGCTGTTTATGGGAAAACCATGGAAAACGTTCTTAATCGTACAGATGTTAAAATAGTTAGTGATTGGGAAACTACAAATCGTAATCATTTAGGAGCTAGAGCACTAATTTCTAAGCCAAATTTCTCGAGTATTACACAATTTTCCAACAATATGTTTGCAATTCAATTAAAAATTATGCAAATAACTTACAACAAACCAATTTATTTAGGCTTTGCTGTGCTAGAACTCTCTAAATGGAAAATGTACGATTTTCATTATCAGTACATGAAGCCAAAATTTCAATCCAATTTAGCCTTAAATTATATGGATACAGATTCATTTATCTACACAATAAAAACAGAGGATTTTTATGCTGATATTTATGATGACATTGCTTCAAGGTTTGACACATCTGAGTATCATCCGAATAATATTTTTAACCTCCCATTATTAAATAAAAAAGTTTTAGGTATGATGAAGGATGAAAATAGTGGAAAAATTATGAAAGAGTTTGTTGGACTTCGATCAAAAATGTATTCATTTAAAACAGTTGGTATGAATGAAATAAAAAAGTCTAAAGGTGTTAAAAAGTCGTGCATAAAAAACCTTTCAATGGCAGACTATAAAAAATCATTGTTTGAAAAAGTAATACTCTCTGACACAATGAATACATTTAGATCTAAGTTTCATCAGCTGTATACTCAAAAATTTCACAAGATTGTCTTGAGTTATGCGGATGACAAAAGAATTATCGCTTCGGACCAAATAAATACTTATGCACGAGGGCATTTTAGACTTCAGTCTAACTTTGACAACTTGTTTACAGAAATAGACAATTTTTTAAATGACTCATCTGACGATGAATATTTAATGGACATAGATATTTAGATTAATATTTAATAATTATGATACCATATAAATGTACAAAATTTATATTACTTACATATATACAAAATAATTTTTGAAATATAGTCTTAGCAAAGAAAACAAAATAAATAAATAAAACAATATATGTTAATAAATATACTTTTATTAAAAACTTTTGAATTTTATTTCTAAAAATAAATTTTTAAATATTTTGCCATAATACATTTTCAGTATCGTAATCTAATTTCTTTCGATTTCTTGTTACACGAGGAGAGTATTGATAAGGTAAAGTTGATTGTTTCATATTTGAATAGTTATCATTTTTTGATAATATTCTAATTTTTGGAGTTCTTTTTTCCGAAAAGCTTTTAAGACGCTTAGCTACGGAAGATGCAGAAGAAGGATTAAATTTTTGTATTGTTGTATCCATATCGTTTTGATCATCATTATTTGTATAAATATCCTCAGGTAAATTCAAATCTGTTTGCAGTTCTATACTACTCGATTTAGGTGTTATTGTTTGAGTTTCGATGTGCTTTTTATACACCTTTCTAGTTTGAGTTTCATTATCGCGCAAATTATGCAATGCCGATATTTTATTCTGATTAGATGTTCGTTGGGATCCAATTAAATATTTAGCAAGTTCTTGTTTAATGTAATACCATTTGTTTATATCCTTTAGTGTATGTGAACCATATATTGGTAAGAGTTTCCGATGTAAAAAATCTGAATCAGTATATTTAACTTTAAATTTTTCGTAAGTTGATGGATGAAGAACTATAAGTTTTGATAATTTATTTGACATTTTCTAAAATTTTTCCAATGACTCCACTTAATATTGACGTAATAATAATGGGTAAAAATCCTCCCTTTTGAATAAGATGTTTCCTCTTTTGACGCATAGAGGTTTGTGATGAGCAAACTTTCCTCAAAGTATTTTTATATGGTCTAAGTTTTTCAAACACATTTTTGTTTATTTTATGATTTCTGTTTATAATATTTAAAATAATTTCATTTAAAGTTTTGATAACTACATTGTCAACATTTTTCAAAATTGCATTTCGTAGTTTGTGATCCGCTTTTTTAAGAACGTAGAGAATATGTTTGTTCTCCTTCAGTAACTTCAGATTTGAAGTCATTGTTTATATTCGCATATATATAGTAATCTGTATCAAAAATATTTGATCTAAATCTTAAAGCGTTAGGTATTTCTTGAGTAAGATCAACTATTAAATAACCATGAGCCTGTTGTGTACAATGATTATATACATCTACTAAAGATTTTGAGTTTTCTGGATAAACTTGACGGGCTAAATGGTGGAATTGTGTCTTATCTCTTGGATTTTTAAACATAACTATATATTTGGAGTTTAATGAAATGTCTCTCGAATAAGTCCCTTTATGAAAAATATTTTGTGTAACTAAAATTACACTTAAGTTTCTATGATGAGATCCTTTTGTAAATAGTTCACAAACTTTCTTATTTGATGATTCAAGCATTAAATCATCCAATATAATTAAAGTAGATTCTTCGTCATTCGTATTGAAAGTCTCTGGAATTCCTTTAACAAACTCTACATTTTCTATATTTGGAAGTGAATTTTTTTCTGAATAACACCATATGATTCGGTCTATATCTTTAGATATTAAGTTTTGATTTTTAATTAAATTTTTAATAAAAGTAGATTTTCCACAGCCTGAGGGACCACAAACCATCATTGTAAATGGGTATATAAACTGATGAAACATGTTTGCGCTCTTAAAAACCATTTGTTAATAAATTAAAAAGGAAGAATATTTTAATTAATATGAGTAAAAAAAATCTTATTGACGAAATTCATAGTCAAGCTAGAAAAAACTTTAAGCGACGTAGGTTTATTCAAAAGGGAATTTTAGATACTTGGCAAATAGACTTGGTGGAGATGATACCATATGCAAAATTTAATAAAGGTTTCAAGTATATGCTTACGGTAATAGATGTTTTCTCAAAATATGCCTACGCTCTGCCATTAAAAACTAAAACAGGACTTGAGGTTTCAAAATCATTTAAAAGCATTATAAAGTTAAACAGTAATAAAGCTCCTAAAAACCTACATTCAGATCAAGGAAAAGAATTTTACAACAAATATTTCAAAACTCTTATGAAAGAGCTAAATATTAATCATTATCATACATATTCAAACTTAAAAGCGTCAATAGTTGAACGATTTAATAGAACTTTAAAAAATAAAATGTGGAAACAATTTAGTATGCAAGGAAACTATAACTGGATAGATGTATTAGATAAACTGTTGAAAGAATATAATTCATCTTATCATCGAAGTATAAAGATGAAACCTAATTTAGTTAACAAGCGAAATGAAAAAAAACTTTTAAAAACTGTATATAATAACTTAAAAGTTTTTAAAAATGGAAAATTTAATATTAACGATTTTGTTCGCATAAGCAAATATAAAAATGTTTTTGAAAAGGGATATACACCAAATTGGTCTACAGAAGTTTTTAAAGTAAATAAAATTAATGCAACAAACCCTGTCACCTACCAGCTAAAAGATTTTAATGGAAATATAATTAAAGGCGGATTTTATCAAGAGGAGTTATTAAAAACTAAAGTTCCTAACATCTTTTTAGTTGAAAAAGTCTTAAAACGTAGAGGTGAAAAACTATTTGTAAAATGGTTGGGTTTCGGAAAAGAATATAATTCATGGATTAATCAAACAGATTTTAGTTGATAAACTAAATTTTTTATATATGTATAACACACAACTTATAATATTTAACATTTCTAATAAATATGTCATCAAGCACAGAGGATAATAGTATTTATGTTACTTTATTAAGTAACGATTCAGTAAATTTATATAAAAACACTTCTAGTACTTTCACAAATTTATTAAAGCAATCTCTTACCATGAGTGACCAGTGGGAAGTCGGATTATCAGATATATCCTTTTCGATAACGAATAAACAACTAAATATGAATCAAAATATACTTAAACGTAAAAAACGCAACATTTCAAATTTTAATAATCAATCTGTAAAAACATTGGAAATTGACTCTAATAATGAATATGATGAAATTAAAACAAAATTTAAAGAACTAATGAAAGCATCCGACGAGCTAAAACTAAAAAATATTAATAAAACTTCAAAACTTTTAAATACATCAAACATGCAAATTGACTCTAAAAACGAATATGATGATGAAATTAAAACAAAATTTAAAGATCTAATGGAAACATCTGACGAGCTGAAACTAAAAAATATTAATAAAACTTCAAAACTTTTAAATACATTAAACATTTCTAATATATCTACAAAAGAAAAAGATACTCGTAATGTAAATATAAAAAGTTCAAACATAGAACAAAATGTTCAAATTACTAGTCCAGAGTCTACAACAACTTATGAAAAAGATCCCATATTATCGTCAACAAATTATATATTCGAAAAATCTTTGAACAAATTCTCTGACAACATAAATCAGTTTATCAATAAAATTGAATCTTCTGATATAAATGAAAACATATTTATTTATACTGATATAATAAAACCTCGACATGTTGGTAGTAAAAAAATTAAATGTTTAAAAATTTTTTCAGTAACAACATTAAAAAACTATATACATTTCAATAGAATTGAATATTTTCCTCTTGAAGCCTATAATATAAATGATATTTCCATAATGATTCGAAATGATGAAGGAGAAGAGATAAACTTTAATAAATTAGTTCCCGTTTATTGTACTCTACACTTTAAAAAAATGTATATAAAATAGTTGTGTAACAAAACAAAATTAATCATTTTTATTACAACCATGGATGCGATTTATACAAGTTATTATAATAATCAGTCTGGAGAAAATATACAAAATATTGGTGAAATATATCACGCACCAAGAATTTTACAATACGGTCGTGGTATTGGATCCATATTTTCAGCTGTATTTTCACATTTAAAACCCTTATTTAAAACGGGGATGAATATATTAAAGAATAAATCATTAGATATTGGAAAGGAAATTTTAGAAGAAATTGGAACAAAGCCAATAAAAGAAATCTTACTAAACAAAGGAAAAAAGGTCATACAAAATATAAAAGAAGCTACTATTGATAAAATGAAAACAATGCAGAAAGGTAAAGGTCGACGTATAAAACTTAAACGTTTAAAGCAAAAGCAACAGATTAAATCAAAACGTTGTAGAGGAAAGAACTTTAAGGATATTTTTGGAAATTGGAAATGTCAGGATTTATAGAATGTATGAAGAGTGAGTTGGATTTATTTGAATCTCCTCCAATTCAAACCAGCGTTGTTAAAACCGAAGAAATATGCTACAATCCAATTGCCTCATTAGATAATTCGAGCACAATTGAATTTGTATCACTAGGCAATGGTGAAACATATCGAGATCTGAACAGTATTTATCTTCGACTGGTCATTGAATTAAAAGGAAACGGAGGAGTAGTTAATAACTTACTGCACTCCTTGTTTAGAAATTGTATTGTACACCTTAACAATAAAAATGTATCACAACCTGACAATAACTATCACTATAGGGCTTATATTGAAAAATTGTTAAATTATGGAAATGATGCCAGATCTACACATCTTGAATCATGTGGCTGGGCTATTGATACAAATAAAATAAATTCATTAGTTGATAAAGAAAATCCTGGTTTAGACAAGAGAAAAAAACTATTTAAGGATGGGAAGAAAGTAGAGCTTTTTGGAAAACTTCATGTTGATGTATTTAACCAACAAAAATACTTGCTTAATAATGTTGATCTAAAGGTAACATTAAATTTGGAAAAACCGGAATTTTACATTTTAGAAGGTGGCGATAAAAATGAATCTTATATTAAAATACATGAAGTTAATTTATATATAAATCATCTTACTATTAATAATAACATTTTAATGGCTCATCATAATGTATTACAATCAAGAAATGCCATTTATCCTTATAAGAGAGTAGAAATAAAAACGTTTACAATACACCCTGGAAATCATTCTTTAACTTTAGATAATGTTATACTAGGACAATTACCAAATTTTTTAATTTTTGGAATGGTATCTAATAAAGCATATACTGGAGAGAAAAAAGAAAATCCATTTAACTTTCAACATTTTAACTTACAAAGATTTAATTTGGTTGTAAATGGAGTGCAATTTCCTGCGCAACCAATTGAACTTAACTATAATAACGGAGGAATAATAAGTACTCGTGGTTATCAAACACTATTTAAAGGAACTGGAATTCATCATTTCGACAAAGGTCATCAAATAACAAAAGAACTTTTTGATAACGGCTATTTTTTACTAGCTTTCGATTTAACACCAGATCATAATAATAATTCCAATTGCGGTAACTTAATAAACCAGGGAACTATTCGTATTGAAGGGCGTTTTGGAAAACCAATTATTGAAGCAATAACGTGCTTAGTATACTGTGAATTTGATAGTGTTATAGAAATTGATAGATCGCGTAATATTATTCAAACACTATGAATTCAATTAATATTAAAGATACTCTGAACTCCAATAATTTAACAAAATATAAATTTAAAGGTGTATTTGCATGTAATAAATTACCAACACACCCAGTTTTAAAACCGTCATTTTACGTTGCTAACACTGATCCATCACATAAGCCTGGAGAGCATTGGGTTGCTTTTTATTTTCCTAAAAACAAACCTGCTGAGTACTTTTGTTCTGCTGGTCAATATCCAAATAAATACTTTAGATTATTTTTAAATAAAAATTGTAAAACTTTTACTTATAATAGTCTTCGAATTCAGAGTGAAACTTCAATTTTATGTGGTGTTTATTGTTGTGTTTTTATTTACTTGAGATGTAAAAACATAAGTTTCAAACTAATTTTAAAATTATTTAATTATTTTAATTTATATTACAATGATATTTTAGTTTTAAGTTTATTTAAATATATTTTTAAGAATTTTTAAGAATGAATAAAAAAAAAAAAAAAATTAGAAAATATAGTTATTGTTTTTCTTCCCAATTCCTTATCGTATCCAAGAGGATTTTATCCATGTCGTCATGCAGTAGCCATATCGGTGGTATAGATCTGAAAACGTCGTCCTGCCCGTCATACATCGCCAGGAATATCGGCAAATCTATCGGCGGTAATATAAGGACTTCCGTTACATCAACTCTTTCTCTTCTGTTTTGGTTATTTTGTAGATTGTCCATTGCGGCTTTGCTAATAGATAGTTGTCAAATAAAAGATTTGTTTTTTAATCATAAGTTTTTAATTTAAACTTAGATATTCTAGATTAATTTTTCAACTTAAAAAAAAAAACGTACACTATTGCATTCACTAACGAAAAGTTCATTAATTCATAGTTTAATTTGAAGCCAACATTCAAGGTTAATTTTTAAACTTTAAAAAAATGCACACTATTCCATTTTTCACTTATGAAAAGTTTATTGACTCATAATTTAATGCGAAACAAAAATTCAAGGTTAATTTTTTAACTTAAAAAAAAAAAAAATGCATACGGTTGCACTTTTTAGCATAACGAAAAGTTTATTGTCTTAATTTCCACCATAACAATTGTATATTTACTTTTTACGAGAATGTTCTTAAAAGTTAAAAGATTTGTTTTTTAATCATAAGTTTTTAATTTAAACTTAGATATTCTAGATTAATTTTTCAACTTATTTTTAAACTTTAAAAAAATGCACACTATTCCATTTTTCACTTATGAAAAGTTTATTGACTCATAATTTAATGCGAAACAAAAATTCAAGGTTAATTTTTTAACTTAAAAAAAAAAATGCATACGGTTGCACTTTTTAGCATAACGAAAAGTTTATTGACTTTTAATTTCCACAATAACAATTGTATATTTACTTTTTACGAGAATGTTCTTAAAAGTTCAATAATCATAGATCAGTTTTTAAAAATTTGCTTTGATAAACATTAAATATATGTACCAAACAAAAAAACAAAAAAGTGCATAAGTGCATAAATATATGTTTTACGAGGTATTTTCAAAAGATTTTTTTACTGTTTTATTTAATTAAAAATGGAAAGTGTAAAACTAACTTGTGAATTTTGTAAGAACATAACTTTTGCAAACAAATTTAATAAGAAAAGGCACTTTATGCGCCTGCATAATTTCAGTGCCAAGAAATCCAAATTTTATAAAAGTGCTTCAGCTATCAAGGAAAAAAGGCGGGAGGATGACTTATTTTTATCGGAAATAAAGGAGGAGGACGATTTAATAAGACAATTTATGGAGGAGGATGACTTATTTTTATCAGAAATAAAGGAGGAGGACTTTAAATTTTAAATTTTTTAATGTAAAATTATTTTTTAATAAAAAATATAATAATATAATATAATATATATATAATAAAAAGGAATATAAAAAAAAAAAAAAAATCTTGTTTTTGTTTTATTATATTTATCTTTATTGTAAGGATTTCTTTTTCAGAGTTTAGACATAATTTAAATCAAATATTGCAGGACCATTTGGTAATTGACGCCCCTTGTAAATAATTGTCCAAACTTTATCATTCATCTGAGTTAAGTATGGATCCTCCTTGTTTAAAAATTTCATCATTCTATGGGGGAGATAAAAATATTTATTGTCATCTAAATTGGCAATGACTTTAAGACCATATTGTGTTTCTTTCCATTCAAAATTCACAATTTTCAAAGATTGGTGTAAAGGTATATCATCTATTCTAATATACTCGGGCTTAATACCTTGGGCAATATTTACAATTTTTTTATACATCTAAAAACAAACAAGAAAAAAATAATAAAAATAAATAATTAAATATAAGATTTTTATATAGGAATTTCTTACCATTTTTATTAAGTTTCCTTTAAAGTGGCAATTAGGGTAATGATGTTGAATATACTCCCGAAAGCCTTTTTATATTAATGGCATACTTGCTAAGGTTAGAGTACAAATTGAGTTTATTTATATACTTACATATGTTGAATATTTAAACTATATTACATATTACTCTCTATTTTTTTAAAATACTCAAACAATACATTTAAACATATTACAGAATTTTTTAAATTTCTCTTCATTGAAGAAAATATAAATATGATCAACTTAATATTACTCCTTTTTATATTTAAAACTACTCAAAAAATTCTTTATTTTATTTATATTCAAAACTCCTCCTTATGGAAAAATACATTGGGGAAAAAAAACTAATGGGTAGGCAGAATTTTTGCTGCTTTAAATAAAAAGCAAAATGCTCCCTCTGTGGTATATGGGAAAAAAACTAATGGGTAGGCAGAATTTTTGCTGCTTTAAATAAAAAGCAAAAAAAAATGCTCCCTCTGTGGTATATGGGAAAAAAACTAATGGGTAGGCAGAATTTTTGCTGCTTTAAATAAAAAGCAAAATGCTCCCTCTGTGGTATATGGAATGGGTAGGCAGAATTTTTGCTGCTTTAAATAAAAAGCAAAATGCTCCCTCTGTGGTATATGGAATGGGGAGGCAGAATTTTGCTGCTTTAAATAAAAAGCAAAATGCTCCCTCTGTGGAATATAGAATGGGGAGGCAGAATTTTTGCTGCTTTAAATAAAAAGCAAAATGCTCCCTCTGTGGTATATGGGAAAAAAACTAATGGGTAGGCAGAATTTTTGCTGCTTTAAATAAAAAGCAAAAAAAAATGCTCCCTCTGTGGTATATGGGAAAAAAACTAATGGGTAGGCAGAATTTTTGCTGCTTTAAATAAAAAGCAAAATGCTCCCTCTGTGGTATATGGAATGGGTAGGCAGAATTTTTGCTGCTTTAAATAAAAAGCAAAATGCTCCCTCTGTGGTATATGGAATGGGGAGGCAGAATTTTGCTGCTTTAAATAAAAAGCAAAATGCTCCCTCTGTGGAATATAGAATGGGGAGGCAGAATTTTTGCTGCTTTAAATAAAAAGCAAAATGCTCCCTCTGTGGAATATAGAATGGGGAGGCAGAATTTTTGCTGCCTCCCCATTTCCCTACTACTGGGCTTACTAGTTAATATCGTTAACACATTACGCATGATTGACACTATCCTGAAAAAACTGTTTTTGTAATATCAAAAGTTTGCTTTTTATTAAGCTTCGTATCGCTACTGAAAATTTTTTAAAAATTATGATAGGGCTCTTTTGCATTTTAACGATGATATAATTTTTTTAAATATTTGGTCGGTTTCAAAGGATTTTGGAAGTTTTTGCGGACAATTCTGGTCGGATTAAAATTTGTCAAACCCTGATATAAATACTGTTTTTTAAATAAATATATTTTACCAAGCATACTTCTTCAATCCCGCCCCTTTTAGTCAGATGTTCTGTCTTGACAACCTTGCTCCTTGTTTGGAAACTTCGGCTCTTCCATTTCTCTGTACAAAATATACAAAAATGTATTGGCAAGAACTTTGTTTCTGGATTTGAGAGATTTTCAAATAATGTAATTAATAAGGACTCAAAGGTATTTCTTTGAGCTTTTATGTGATTAAAATTATTATTAATTATGGTATAGATTACCGTTTCACAATAACATTATGGCAAGAGAAATAACAAACGCCGGCTTCGCTAACTAAAGCATCTCTGCATAACAGGCAAACATTTTCTCTACTTTGGTAAAAGAATTCGGGTATTTGATAGACCCCTTTCACACTCGGCAAGTTACTTGCGCAAGTCTGTTGCGCAACTCTTGGTTTGTAGATGTCACTTACCGTCGGGGTAAGGAAAAAAAATTTTGTACAGACTTTGTTGTTGTCGGCAAGTAACTTGCGAGTGTGAAAGGGGTCATACTATCCCTAAAAACTTTAACATGTAATTTGTGTAAAAATGTTTGGGGTAATTTTTCCTTTCTTAAAATTGGCATTTTTTATTAGTAAATGAAAAATAGCCCTAAAGTAAAAATTGTGATTTTATTTGGGGCCATTTTTCATTCCTTGATATTGGGGTAATTTTTCATTACACTTAAAATGCAAAAACACCGCAAGAAAAATTAAAAACAACCCCAAAAAAAATTTGCCCAAAATTTCGTGTTGTTGTGTTTCATGTAAAATTTTGTTGTTGCTGGCTTATCGACGTACACCTTTTCTTTCAAATAACCCCAATTGAATTTAGCGCGCAAAAGAGACTTTATTTCGTTAGCTGTGTGGCAAGTGGCACCGTGCTGTTGATACCAAATATCGTCCACATCCATATCTTCCAATTTGGGCCATAAAAAGTTCGTTATCATCATACGATGATAATGCCGCCAGCCCATAAACCACACCAAACATTCACTCTTTGTGGGTGCATTGGTTTTTCGACAATCACCTTTGGATTATCATTCACCCAAATGCGGCAATTCTGCTTATTGACAAATCCACTGAGGTGAAAATGTGCCTCATAACTCAAGTTGAAGTGCACGATATGCATGCTCGATTGTGTACTTTCAATCAAATTGAGTTAGTCTGAAATTGAGAAATGTGAAATGAAATGTAGAAAAAACTTGACGTTAAGGTGGGGTTCCCCATCAACATCGTCCCTTAAAATTTACTTTTTATTTTACTTGTTTATATACACCAATGACATAAAAGTCTTCCATTATATTGAATATAGTGGACTGTCGTTTTGGCTTCTGTTGTTTCCTAAAACCCCACTAATTATTTTCTGGAAAGAATTCCATCTAACTGCGAGCGATTGGGATAGTAAAAAACGCGTGTCTCTCTATCCAAAAATTCTCGTTCCGAGTTCTCTTGTGACAAGTTTAAGTCACGACATAAATTATTAAATTTGTCATCTAAGATGAAATAAATATACTTATACGAAATATGTCACATAAAGTACTTTTAACGGAGAGCGAAACGAAAAGTTAAGCAATTCTCATCTTTGACAGTCTGCTGTTATAATTTTTTTATTTATTTATTTTTAACAAACAATTCGTCTTTGTTGTCAAAGTGTTTATTGTGGCATTCACCTTTTGCGTTACGCTTTGCTGTTAAAGTTAGAAACGTCACGCAAAGCGAAGAAGTTTTATCTGACATGGCCTTCATCTTTTTGCGGGCTTTTTTTAACAATGCTTGAGTTATGTCAAAGTTTTTATTGTATCATACCAGTGAAAATTTGTACTTTTTTCAGTACTTTATTATATTAAAAATACCGAAGTACCCCCGCGCTGTTTTTAGTACTTTTTTAACCTTTGCACTTTTTAATTTTTTAACTGTGATGTTATCATTTCAATAGCAGACTTTTATAATCATCTTTTTGTTGCTAAATTTATGTTGTTGTATATTTAATATAATTAACGACGTTTATAATGAAATGGCAGCCGTCCTCGCCTGGATTCATATTTTGCTATTCAGAATGGGATATTTGTTCTTATAAGTGGCAAGAAAATTTAAAAAAGGGATGCATTGATTAATATGTTAGTGTAAAATTTGAATGAAAACCATTTAACCTTAAATGTAATTTTTTGTGGAACTTTATTTGAAATATTTATAGAAACATGCAAAGTTAAAAACGAAATTGTTTATAAATTGAAAGAAACTGCAAAATCATTTTAATTGAGATTTGGTGAAACATTAAGAACTTAATTTTGTTTTGGAATTAAATTATAAGCAGCTTCACTTCAGAAAATATTGTTTCCGGGAAAATCAATATCATAACACCATTGTTATTTATGTTATTTCCAAACGAGAAAGAAAACTATGAAAATTTAGAACTAAGTTTTAAGTATGTAATAAAGGGTGGTAAAATTTTAAAGGTCGATGTTGAATGTAAACCTCTTCTAAACGTCAAGCTTTTTTCTGAATTTAATTTTTGAGTTTAAAAAAAACTAATTTCTGAGGTTGGTTTTTTGTAGCATAGTGAAATTGATTCTTACAGATGAACTAACACTCCATATTTGTCCCATGTTGGGATATAAAATGAAAATATTATTTATCGAATTTTTTAACCAATCCTGGCTCTCACAGAGGTTAATTGTATATGCACACACAAAGTTACATATTTTAAATTTTAGTGATACATTATTTGTGTGCAGCTTTTTTGATTGCAAGTCAAAATTTTACACTATTTGAATTGAGTGCAGATGTTTGCATTCAATCTGCGTTTAGTGATAGTGAAACAATTTACAATATCACTAAAAAAAATTTAGTGGTAGTTAAAAAATAACGGTCATCACTAAAGCTGGTAAAAATTAGTGCAAACTAATTTCTTTGCAGTTTTATTTAGTGATAGTGCACTGCTGATTTAAATCAATATTTTGTGCACTACCCCCAACTTTGGTTTTTGTACACCGCAATATAGCAAACTTGTAAACCATAATACAAAAAGTAAGAAATTACAACTCAACTGAGTTGAGTTGTAAACCGTAATAGGGGCCTTAATTTTTGTGTATAAGTATTAAAACAAATTTATTCATGAAGAAAATAAAACTTATTACAAAATAAAACAGTTTAATGTATTCTTTTAAAGTAATATGAAAGTATGTATTAAGCCTAGTGGGCGATTCTATTCTGACGAGTGCAACATTTAGACGCTTTAAACGTCTTTTACTAATATAAAGAAACACATTTGCACTTAAGTTATTTCTAGAAGGGGCAACATTTTGTTATATACTATTGTTATCTATTTACAAGAATTTATATGAAACGATCAAATAGCCACGAGAGAGCTTTAAAGTGCATGACGGGTGCAACCACGACGAAACCAATGTTCGCATTCAAAACTATCGTAAGTAAATAGCTACATACATATATATATTTTATGACAATATTTAATTTATTTTATCTCAAATATATATTCAAGTAATAATCTAATAAAATAAACTTCAACAAATATGTGTCAAAACACCTTTGGTTGAACACCCCTAAGTTTTTAACACATTTTTTACAAATTGCATGCGCAGTTCTATTATAATTCACTTAGAAAAGAGACCACACCGAATTTTGTATTCTGATATAACATTTATTCACTTGTGACTTCTATTTGTAACCAGTTAAAAATTAGATTCATTGCCAGTATACATTTTTGAAGTTATTTTTAATAGGGTTGATTTCGTTTGTTTAAATATAGTTGTATTTGATAACGCACGTTTTTCCTAAACCCAAAATCTTTTTACATAAAAATCCCTGGATTCGGGACTTAACTTTTTAGAATAATCCCGGGGTTACGGGATTTTGGGATTTGCATCCCTTGTACATACGCGTGTGTTTATAAAATTTTGATGTAGACACAATCTATAGATTATTTTTATGTATAAAAAGTAAAATAAGAAGCATTAATTCCCATATTCTTTTTTTAGTTATTAAGTTGAATACACCAAATAGTTAAAGTAGAATGATTACGGAAACCATATTGGGCATGCTGCTGGTGTCTTATAATTCAGTATTCTTCTCTTAACAAAGGGCGGAATACAGCAAGAGTGAAACAAACATGTGTAACGAGTAAGTAAAATAATAATATTTAATAGTCTCTCTATAGGCGGATCCAATATGGTTGAATATTTTTTGTAATGTTATTGGATTTATTTGAAACAAGTGGATTTTGATACGCCTGAATGCTTTTAGGGTTTGAAACTCGTTACCTGGTTGTTTTTGGGGTCGAAAATTAGTACTCTGCTATTCAATATGGCGGACTTTTTTTGTAAGTTTAAACAGTTCATTTTTATAGAACTTAGCACTTTTATTCGTAATCGGTGACCCAAAGAGCCCTTGAGTGACGAACCGCAAGCAAATCCAATAATGTTATAAAAAAAATGCTCCATCTTATTTGGTCCGCCATTTTGAATTTTCCAAATCTAATATCAGATTCGTAATCAGCGACCCGAACAACCTTTATGTAACGAGTTTCAAGCATAACCCATAATGTTACAGAAAATAGTCAGTCATATTGGACTCGCCATTATGAATTTTTAAAATCTAAGAACTGGGGCCTAATTCTGGCACTCGTTATCGAGTACTTTCTCGATTCGAAAGCAAATTAATATCTAAATATTTCAGTCAATACTGAACGAATCGGAATCATTTTTCCAGTGTTGTAAAACATTCATTTGAGTTTCACAATACATACTGAAAAAATAATTCCGATTCGCTCAGTATCGACTGAAATAAAATTGCTTTCGAATCGACAAAGTACTCGATCAGATTCGTAATCTACAATCTAAAAAACCCCCGGGTAACTAATTTCAAGCCATAAAAGCGAATAGATGTATCAAAATCGACTTGTTAACTTTATTACAAAAAAAAAAAAAAAATGCCGCCATATTGGATTTTGAATTTTCAAAAACTAATACCAGATTCGAAATTGTCGATCCCGAAAACCCCCCCGAAAAGCGAGTTTCAAGTAAATTAGATCAATTAAAAAAATTGTGTGTTACATCAGGTTCTTTTTTTTCTTTTCTTATCAAAATACTTGTCTATAAAACTTTTTGAAAAAAAATCCTTTTGAAAAAAAACGAACTTTTAGTGAAAAAAAACTGACTTTTTGTAAAAAACAACTAACTTTTTGTAAAAAAAAAAAGTGTACTTTTTATGAAAAAAATACTTATTTATAAAACAAAAGCTTACTTTTCTAAAAAAAAAAGGATTTTTCTAAAAAAAACAAATTATTTTTGTACAACAAAGATACTTTTTTGTAAAAATGTACTTAAAACATTTAGGGGGTAATTTTGTTGTTCACTTCAAATTCAAAATTCATATAAAATTTTTTTAATTTTTGAAAATTTAAAAAATTTTATATGAAAATTTTCTCAACTGTTGTCAATTGTTTTCTAAAAAAAATGCTTCTTTTTGAAAGTATTATTTTTATTAAACTGTTTAAACTTGAGACCAAAAACTCATTTTTGTGTGTCTTAACGCTTACTTATGACAAAAGTAATGCAGTTAGCAAACTGCGGTTTGCTGCATTAGAAAAAGCGTATTGTCTATTTTAAGAATCACCAAAAAAGTAAAAATCGATTCTCCCTTTTAACTAAAACTGACACATACATATATATATTTTTCTTTTTCAGACATTATATTATAATCTTAAATATTTCTTTGTTGAATTTTATATTTGTATACACACTTATATTGCTATAAAGAAGGTTAATAAATTTTAACTTCAACTTCAGTTCTAGCATACATATGAATGTATGTAAATGCTAGTTAAAGCTTCTAAATGACAAATGATTTATTTACATACATACATTTAAAAATTCAAATAAATAAATATGTATGTAAATTGCAAGAATTTGAAAGCAAAACAATAACGCTGTCTATCAAAACTTTTAGCACCTGTCAAGTGACAAAAGTCATGCACAAAATTTCGTGATTAATTAAAAAGATCTTCCTCAGCCAAAGCAAATTTAAAAATAAATATGATAAATAAAATTTTGAAGTGCAAACTAACAAAAACTTATTTTAAAGAAATGATCGAAAAACTTGATTATAATTGTTCCATGTTTGTTTGTTAAAAAAAATTTTATTTTTGGGTTTTTACGAATATTGTTCATAATTTTTGATTTTAGCAAATTAATTTAAATACCGGACAAAGTAAGGAATTGCACCAAGTTTTTTAATTAGTGCAGAAGCACTAATAACTTTTGTCGCGAAATTGGCAAATACATAGTTGAAAACTTCTACCTCACATCGAGGGATTATTTAAAAGTTATTTGTTCAAACTGGTTTCTCTATTATTGAAACAAAACCGATGCTTGATTTTTAGTTAAATAAAATTTTGTTTGTTTCGTAACTGGTTTAAAAAAGGTATATGTATTCATTTTGACGTCTAGTTTGCAAAACTGAGCAGAAAGTCAACTTAATTGAATCATAGGGGCAGATAATAAAACATACCAACGAAATTTGGCCTAAGGTTCAATGAGCCTTTATCCACGGATTTCATTCAATGCACTTCATATTGAAGCGCAATTTTAAAAGATAAATACGTTATTTTTATACCCTTTTCCACTTATAGTTGTGAATTAGGTATACTAAGCTTGTCATTCTGTGTAAAAGTTTTTTAATTTTAATGTTCTTAAGTACTTTTATGTCGATTTAGCCACGTCCGTCTATCCCTATGACCGCTTATCCGTCTTTTGAAATCACGCTCACTTTTTAACGACTATTCCCAAAATCGCAAAATTTAAATCGCATGTACGGAAAAACTATTAGAGGTATTGGCATAATTTTTTCATATTTTTATTTTAAAATTCGGAAATTTGTTTCACAAAAAATTTTAAAATTTGAAAATGGAGTTTTAAAACTTTCGTTAAAAAACTATGTTTTTTTGGTCATACCTGCGAATATGATATTTTTAAAATTTTTCTGAAAATATGTTAATTTTATTTTTACATTTCTTGTTTAAGTGGTCTGAGACACGTTAATGGCCTGGGCAAATTCTAATAACTTCAACAGTTTTTACCCAAATTTATTGTCTTTTATATCTCTTTCGAACGATAAATAAGTGCACACATCGATTCATTTACATTTCGTAGCAAAAGTTATTATTTCATGGCAAAATTATTACAAAAACTGAAAAAAATTAAATTGAAATTTTAAATTTTCTTTACTTTTGGTTTTATTCAATACTTTTCAATAGTATGAAATGGAAATTTAGCACATTTAAACGAAACCTAGTTAATTAATTTTTGAATCCCAAGAAAAATTTTGATAACTTGCTTTATTGCTTTCCAAATATTAAAGCATGTTGCCAGTTACATTTTTTTAGCCGTGCACTTGCCAGTTTATTATCAAAGTAATTTTGTGGGAATACAATGATTTTATGAGACTATAAATCTCTTTGTCAAATTTAGTTAAGATCGGTTCATAATTTACCATAGGTCTAGTGTTGTCACAACTTATTGAGGAAAAATGCTAGATTTTGTCAAAAACAAAATGCTTAATAAATGCTAGAATAAATGCAAAAAAAAATTTATATGAAAAGTATATAAAAAGATCTTCATTAAAGTAAGGGCCAATAAATGTTTTATAATATGCTGCATATTGTCCTTTAGGTTCAACGACGATCTGTCAAATTGCCTTTAATAAAGGTTTGTCAGATACTCGACAGGTGCAATCTAAATATGCACAGCACACAAACTTAATGTCGCCTCTGCTGAAAATTCCCAATAAAAAAATGTACTCCAAAAGGAGCAGGTTTTATGTATGAACTCACACCTTAAATCGCTTCAAACCTGCTGATGGGATGCCTGATTTTGGTATGGGGTGTTCCCGGTTTCGATGACTATTTTCTGCTGACAATAAGCGCTTCTTTTAACATGCAAGCAAAGCGCTCCTAAAGCGCCTTTTTAAGAGCTAACTTGTTAACATATTCATTAATGTTTTGCTTTTACTGGTTTAAATGCCTGTTCTCAATCATTTTGGTATACCATAATATATATTTTTATTTTTTTCGCTTTAAGCCCTTCTTCGCTGTCAGCACTAAAATAGCAGCTTTTTTGCATATTTTTTTCTATATAATTTTCTGGTGTATAAGAGCTCTCTTATTGAAGCGCTCGATTATGCGCTTTTTTTATTTTAAGTGCTTCAAAAAACCCAATTTTTTTACTGGGTTGTAACATATTCTTAAGAAATGGATAGGATTGTTTTAAGTTATGCCCGTAAAATTTTTGTGCTTTCTTAATTCTGCATGTTGCTCTAGGCCACTAATTTTAGACAGTATCGCATTTGCAGCAATTGCAAAATGGTTTTTTTAAGTCATCTGCTTCTTTCATCCATTCTTTTTACCTTAACCTCAGGCCACACGATAAAGTTTTTTCTTGATAGTCTTTTACATATACTGCTTGTCAAAATTTTAATAAATTGAAAGCTGGGACGTAGGCTGCACTCAATTTGTGAGCAATTTACTTTCAAGATGTCATCAAGAAAACAAATTATAAAGACAAACCTTGGTAACACTTAGCTCATGTCTGATTTGACAGATAATTAGTTTTATCCTTCCGTTGAACGAATATGGTTGTGTATACGCTTGAACAATGCGTTTTCCAATGCTTCGCTAAGTGGGCCTGCGATCGACTTACAGAAAATGCCGATTTTGCCAAAAAAAATCATTTTTTCAGATGAAGCTCATTTTGATCTTAGCGGGTATGTAAACAAGCTAAATTGTCGCATTTGGGGCACAGAAAACCCGTACGCATACATTGGAAAGCCGATGCACCCAAAACAAGTCACCGTTAGGTGCGGATTTTGGTCCAGAGGCATAATTGTGCCATTTTTCTTTGAAAATGGACAAGCAACAGAGCTGATGTCGTTTGGCCACCTCGGAGCTGCGATTTGACACCGTTGGACTATTGTTTGTGGGCTGCCGTCAAAGATAAGTGTTTCGCCGACAAACCAGAGACAATTGGCGCTTTAAAGGCCAATATTCGTAAAGCCATTGGTAAAATACAGCTGCACACAATCGATAATGTGCTTAAAAATGTTCCACAAAAACCAGGACCAGCCATCCTATCCATCGTGCGATTTTTATAACCAAAACTGTACAACTATTCAGGATTTTTAAAATCGGGATACGACCCCAACCTAAATTTCAAGTATTAAGTTCTTTGTATTTATTTTTTTTTAATTTTAACTTTTAAAAAATGTAAGGTGTTTTTTCATAAAAAAGAATTCACCCAAATTTAGGGTCATATTTAATTTTATTTTTAGGACTATTTTTTATGGCGGCACTTCATTAAAAAATTTAGTCATATTTCATTATAAATTTTGGGTTCAATTTTCATTTTCTTTTTGGGGCCACAATTCCTGGGGCCACATTCCATAGCGCCAGTGAACATATTTTTATGTGTGCGTATTATATAATGTTTATGGTGAAATATATGCAAGGTTAAGCTGCAAATTGGAAAAAGTTTCGCCCTTCAAAGATTATATTTAATATAATAAATAAGTAATAAAAACTAAAAACTCTGAAAATTCCTTGCCATAAATACAGATTAATTCGCAAAGTTTTAGCTGGATATTTTCTATTTCGAAGTTCTTTACAAAAGTCGATATATTTTTATTTAATCTGATGATTTTCAAATCAACCAAACATAAAAGTATTACATAAATTGTGAGAATATCAAGATACCTGCGGTGCATTCAAAAATTATTTTGACACACATTCGTGACCTCAAAAGTTTCATCTAAACAAATTTTAAAATTTTTTGTTTGACTTTTTGATAAGAAAAGTGTATCAAACACAGCATACAAACAAACAAATGAAAGCATATAATTTATTACCCAACATATTTATATGCAAAACTCGCAACTCGGTAAGATGCATTTTTAACAAAAAACAAAAACTAAATCTTTTGTTGTCTCAATGATAATGGAGAGTCACAGCCGAGTCACAAAGATAAATTCGACAGAAATTTTGAATTTTCACACTTATATGCTAAAAAAAAATTATAAAATAACCTGAAGACTAAAAACAGAAACATTGCACAAATTAAAAACAACTTTGTTTATAAACAGACAAAAATTCAAATTGACATGGATGACTGTTCAAACGAAGAATGCCATATGCCGATAAATACGGTTGGTGTCTGCATGTACGAGTTAAAAAACGCACGCATTGTAAAGATACGTAAATATCCGTATCCGCAATTGCCTGTATCCATCCGTACCATCACACTTTAACACACACATACGTACTTGCATGCGATACTGCAATTGGGGTGTAAAGATGTTTCCTTTGCATACTCATGCAAACTCTTCAAAATGGATGAAGAGTTAAACTCATTTATTTATGTACATACGAATACTGTATCTAATCCTTTTGTTTTACTCAAAACGTTTGATCCATTTACAAAAATACCGACGTTTAATTCGAAATTTCTATTTAAAATGTTGCGGTGTTTGAGATGTTGCTACTTGTTTTTTCTAAACAAATACTCGGGCCACTTTGAATTTGACAATAAGTTTTTGGTAAAACAGTTGCTCTTCCTAGAAATTCACAAAAAGCAGTTGTTTTCTGTATGCATTTTGAATCAATTAGCGTCTCAACATTTCAGAGGAACTATCGGACTACTAAACTAGATAAATAATTGTAATTTAGGAGTCTAAATTCAAATTGGTGTTAATTAAAAGGAATACACAAAGTTTGGGTAAGATTAATGAAGATTTATGTATCTATTAATTTTTAAACATTACACTTTCTTGTTTTTAATAAAAACAAGCTACTTTTGTTTTTCCTGTTTTAGGAAATTTTTAATCACATACCAAAAACGTGAATTTTTTTATCATGACAAAATCTTTATTTAAGACCATTTTACTAAAGAGTGTTTTTATAGAGTGATACAAGTTTAAATCATAATAAAACATAGAAATATTTTTTTGATATAAATAACACGGTCTTTATTGATTTCTACCATGTGGCCGCCATGGCTTGCGCGTAAAAGGCGCAATGTGAAACACAAATTTTCAACAACTTTTCGCATTCTGACCATCATCGTTTTTGAAGAAATAAAGGCCAATGACTCCGCCCACCCATAAAACACACCAAACAGTACTTTTTCTTGTTATGATGGTGTTTCGACAAAAGCTTGTGGATTCTCCTCACTCCATATGAGACGATTCTGCTTATTTACGTACCCATTCAACCAGAAATGGGCTTCATCGGAAAATAAAATTTTGAATGGACATTCAAAATCAATAACAATTTGTGCTTTAGCCCATTCGCCGAATTGTTTTGATTACAAATTTTAACAACTTGCACGCGTTGCTCTGAAGGTAGTCGATCGATAATGAAATGTCAAAGCAAACTAAATAAAAAACAACTATCAGCTGTTAAATATGTGGTCAAATAAAGCAGTGATGCCAACTCAAAGTTGTATCATTAAAAAAAACACCCTTTATATACAAACAAAATAAGTCAAAAGCAAGAAGTTATTTTTGAATTTTCTTGCTTTAAAAACGATATTGATTACTTTAAAAAAAAAACTTCTTTCCGTTTTGCACAGATAAGCAAAAGTGTAGCAAAGTAGCTAACTTTTGTAACACATATACCGGCGCACGGGTATATGTCCTTAACAAATAAGCCATCAAAATCGATAGTTTTTTCTTAGATACTACAAAAACAAAACAAAAACCTATTTTTTATTCAAATAAACAAAAATATCTTATACCAACTAAAAAGCACTTCTTGCTAAATACATAAATCATAGGTTGACTTAGTTTTCAGCCTTTAATAAAAACCAGGGCATATTGCAATGCATGTTCCAAACAAAAATACTGTTTGCATGTAGCCAACATATATACCCGCGTCGGTCTAGTGCAAATACCAAACCAACACTGAAACGGAGCTTGTAAAAAACGCGGAAGCTTACAGAAAATTCAACTTTGTAGAGTTTCTGGAAAAATAGATAATTACGTAAAATCGTTTTGTCGGACTCACAGACCAACGCGAGTGTATAGGAAGGTCTCTTAAAAACCGCAATTTTATATTGTGCAAAATAAATTATAGGAAATATATGACAGATACATATGTATACGGGGGGTTTCACCTCAAGTGACGCAACTTTTGAAACCGATGTCTTCCGATCGGGTATACTTTCTCTACTGTAAATTTAGATTTTAGATAATTAAGTATTCTCTTCTGGAACTCATAAACTGCACCGTTATCATGTTTTAAATCGTAGGATATTATTGCCATGCTACGACTTTTTAGTCAAAGAACTATGGTGATAGTTCAAGGATTTAAATATACATTTGAAGTCTGGTGAATTCGTTATTTCATATGCTTCCCAGTAGTTTTGTAAGGGAGGGAAGCACAATACCCCCTTAAAAACCTGCTTACAAGAGGTATGCATTCCCACTTGAAAGCACTCTCAGCTCAAAAACAATTTGATGACTGATTGCGTAATAAAAACAACCTGCTTCCATCCCAGTAAAAACTTCGCCTACAAAATAATGTGTTGAGTAATCAGAAAAAAGTAAAAAGGCTACTTATAATTCTACTGAAAGAACCAATGAATTTTACAAGGGATGTCCCAAAATGAACGCATTCAAAAGTATGCCATTACTTTTTTTAACTACATGTATCCAGAAAAAAGTAGTTATAGAAGTTGTTGTAGAAGAAGGCAAAGAAGAAAGCTACTTAATAATGAGTGAAAGAAGCTATTGATTTTGAAAAAGTAAGCGAAGTTTTTACTGGGATGTAAGGGATTAACAGAAGCACTCTAAGAACTTTGTTCTTGAATTTTTTCTATAAAATAATGATTTTAATTATTCACTTACAACATGCTTACCCAGTAAAAACTTCGCCTACAAAATAATGAGTTAAGTAATCAGAAAAACATAAGAGCACTACCCAGTAAAACTTCGCTTACTTTTTCAAAATGAATAGCTTCTTTAACTCATTATTTAGTAGCTTTCTTCTATAACTACATCTATAACAACTTCTATAACTACATTTTTCTGGATGTATTAATGTAAAAAAATAATGACTTACTTTTGAATGCGTTGATTTTGGGACATCCCATATAAAATTCATAGGTTCTTTCAGTAGAATTGTAAGTAGTGCTCTTATGTGTTTCTGATTACTTAACTCATTATTTTGTAGGCGAAGTTTTTACTGGGTTATAAGGGATAATGCGAAGTTATTTAATGATTTTTTTTTACTTAAATTAAAAATAAATAGTATCCAAATCTCTGCTGCTTCTTAGTAGTATGCAATAGCCAGCGCATATATCAGCGCTCATGTAATTTCTTGCTTCCAGAAACTTTATCATTTTTTACTGGGTATTTACTACATGAAAGATGAAAAACTGGACTCAAAAGAATGGCAATCATATCCATCGATTAAAAACATGATACAGTTGCAGTTTATTAGTACCAGAAGAATACTTAATTATCTTAAATCTAAATTAACAGTAGAGAAGGTGAGTAGACTGCCCCGGTAGGCTAGCTGGTAGTGAGCTAGTCTATCAGCGCCGGAGTTTCGGGTTCGATTTCCGCCAGAGACTCTGGTTTCTCTCCTGCAGACAAGCGAAGAGCTTCGCGGGATTAGCTTAGGAAATTAAAAAAAAAAAAAAAAAAAACCAAAGTAGCTCATGAAAAAGATGCTGAGTGGCATTTTCATCTTACTAGTCATGGTAAAGGAGTATGTGTTGGAATTTGAGCAAATCTTACAAGAAATGTTTACTGTTTGATTTTGCTAATTTCTGTCCTGTCTCCGAAATTAAGGTAATGGAATCAAAATTCTGGGAATCATTTCCTTTCGAAGGTTACTTTATATTATATTCAAATTTTTTTTTATTTTTCGCATTTATTCTATGAGCTAAATTTTAGTTATGTATTTTATAAAGCTTTTTTGCAATAGTCCTATTCCTTCAATTTTTCAAAAATGACTTTTTTATACACTACCAGACTATTATATTGTATCTTCTTATTACATTTTACCTTAGCTTTCCTTTGGACAGCAATGAAGTATATTGTGGTAGTTTTTTGAAATTCTGTTTAAAAAGGCAACAAATTTTAACTAATTTTAGGTACTTTTTCTAAACAAAAGTTTTTTAATTCACAATTAAACTTCTAAATTATTACAAATAGGAATACAATTTAAATCGATTTAGGTTTGGTTCATTCTTAAAAACATATTCAATGCGTTTTGGTACTTTTTTGAAATTTGGACTGATATGGAAACAAATTTAACTTATTTTGGGTACTTTATCTAAACAAATATTTTTTTAATTCCCTTTAATTTCACTTCTATGATTTTAATCGATCAATCTAGGTCAAATTCCAGACAAGATTTGTTTTCCGCGTTTTTAGATTGATTTTATAATTTTGGGATTTACGGAGGTAAAAATTAATAGCTAGATCCCATTCCTGGGAAAATCAGTTTCCGCAGTTATTTGGACATTTTGACTTGTCTGGATTTACACTATAAAAGTTTTCTTTTTCAGCAAGCCTGAGTTTATGGGTAAAAGGGAAGAGAACATGCTATTCGTTGATTCTCTCTCACCATTCAACTCAAACTTTCTGAAAGAAAACTTTCACAGTGTGAACCCATACCTAGAGTGAAAAAAGAATACGTTATGAAAGAGTTACCATTAGTTAATCGATAATATTCTATTAACTCTCTGATCCTTTAAACCTTAATCAGTACAAAAATAGTCTCTCGGAGGACATTAAACGGCAACTGGGGAGAGAATTGCAAGAAAGTGTTCATCGGTTCATTGATTAAGAATGCTTAGAACAATATGGATTGCCCCGGCCAAAAAAAAGTCTGTAGCAAATTTCGTTAATCGAGAACATCTGAGGCAGCCAAATTATGACATTAGTGATCTAAGAGAATTGGTGACATCTAATGAAGAGTTACGGATGAAAACCAAAATTACATTCATATATTCTTGCAATTATAGAGAAATGAAGGAAAATAATATTTTTTTTTTCGATCCACCTGGTGCCACTGGAAAAACTTTCATTATAAATTTTCAATTAGCAAAGGAGCAAACGTGTAATCGTCTTAGCCTTCGCATCGTCAGGTATCGCGGCAACACTGTTAATGGGAGGAAAAATAGCTTACGTTTCATTTAAGCTACCGGTAAACCTTACTAATGTCGAAACTACGATCTGCAATATTTCAAAACAGAGTAATGAGGCCAAAGTAATGTGCGAATGTACACTTATAGTTGGCACGAAAACTCGATGGCAATTAAAAATTGCTTTGAAGCGATAAAATTGGCTTTTTTCGATTAACGATTAAACCGGTTAATTTCAGTAGATTAACCGAATAACCGATGTAACAAAATTTTGAATTTTTTGTAGTATTAAACCATATTTTTTTTGTGTTTTTAAATATAGGTGAGTTTCAAAACGCCAGTTGCAATGCAACCATGAAGAATTTTACAATGTTATCTTTACCAAAGTTCACCAAAAATCGGTTAACCGATCAATAACAAAATTAACCGATTAAACCTCGATTAAACAATCGTGCGATTAACCGATTAAAGCAAAAGCCCGATTAAATGAATACCCTATTAGTGATACTTCAAAAATGTTATGTATATAACAACTTTAACAAATAGAATGTGAAAATTATTTCTTTTTCATATAGAACTGGCGATAAACAAGAGTTAGATTTCTATTTTATATTTCATATACTTAAGGGCCAAATACACTTGTCAAATGCTTGTCCAGCAGGCGAATTCACACGTGTACGTGTGCTGGACGTAACATTCGCCGTCATATCTAAATTTTTTGATTTTCCATCCAGCATCGTCGGTGTGACACATACAAACACATTTTCACTAATACTATCACAATGCTTGATGAGTATTTTGATCAGAGTATTTGGGCCTTTACAAAAAATACAGCTGTATAGGATATTTAAAAATCGATATAATCCCAACCTTACACCGTAAATTATTTAACAAATTTCTATGCTGAATAATAAAAATGGCTTCTTAGTTTTTTATAAATCAAATATGAATGCAACGTGACACCTTTACCATTCTCCTCAGACTGTAACCATTTTGTGCTAAATCCAAAAATAAAATAATATTAAAAAACAAACGAAGGAAAAGAAGAAGAAGACAAATAAATTAAACGGAAAAACAGTAAGAATAAAAATGATTGCATGTCAAATGATTTATGAAGGCTTTCTATATAAAATTCCAGCTGATGCAAACAAACGTTGCCTCTCTCTCATCCTATAAAATCCCATAATCTTTAAATGATCTTTGGAGAAAAAAAAACAGAAAAAGAAATGCCAAAAGAAAGAATCATGAGTGTGAATGTGTGTGAGTTTATGGATGAAATTTGGAGAAACAAAAATGAACAAAAAAAATTTATATAAAATTTAACACGACAAAGTTTTATGATGATCAGCAAGAAGAGTGTATCTTAATTGAGGCTCCCTGTATACTTTTTTTGACGTGACTTTGTGAAATCAGCCATCATGGTAAGGGATCAGCTGCCATTGTTAAAATAATAAAAAAAAATTCAGTTTCATGTTGTATTTAAATCGACCAATACAAATACAAACGTTCAAATTCATACAGTCGAATGTGTAGACAATCATTTATTAGAAGCATTCATTCGACTTCGTATCAATTTAATTCAATGTCATAAAATTTTATTACACCCTTTCAGTAATACATTTATTCAGGCTGGCTGAGTGTATTGTCTGTCTGTAATTCCAGGCAACCTTCTCTTCACACTTTACATTCTTCATGTTTGCACCCTACAATCAGTTTAGCTGTACATGTTTCTTAACTTTTAAATCGATTTTAGAATTTTTTTGCCTTGGAAATCGAAAATCTGTGCATTTTTTGAAAATTTTTTAATTAATTCTTTTTGTTTAGTTACCCTGCGGGAATTGTTCGTGACAATTGTTCGTAAATCACTTATCATGTGAATAGAAAACTAACCATGGAAGTGGATTTATTGTGGACTGATGCTATCTGTTTATATTACTTTATATGAAGGAGATCTTTCATATAAATATGATTCACTCGGAACGATATCCGCCACAGTCATTTTTTAACAGAAATTAAATGTATCCCTTAATGTTACTTCGGCAAGTTAAAGTAAAAAATCCCCTTTATATAAAGTGTAAGAACTAGAACCGGTTCCTATCACTTTAGAACTGTCACGTGACAAGTTTGGTGCTAGTTCCGCTAGGAAAATTTTAAAAATAGAACCCGCAAGCCTAAATTACTCCTTAGAATTTAAAGTTTTTTCATTAATATTTATAGAAATTTTTTAATGTGAACAATACAAATTTGCAGTTAGATTCATTGAAAAGGTATTTTTTTAGCTATTTTTGAAATACAAGTCGAATCGAACTTACTTTTTCCCTGTTATAAAGCATTTATTTGAGTTTTCACAACACTCAACATACAAATCGTCACCTAATACGCAAAAGGCCCTATTAACATTTTGAAAATTTTCCAGAAATAGCAAAAAACTATGTGAAGTGGTAAATTGATAAATTGCATTAAACTGTCTATAACTAATTTTTCTTCTATTTTTATTGTAAAACCTAACCGCTGTTTGCATATTATAAGAACTGTTGTTATCATTTTTTGTTAATAAAATCGTTAATTTAGGCCGAAAGATTGTTTGGTTAGTTAGAGCCTTTTTCATTGATTTCAAATAAGCAAAAAAAATATTTTGTATTTCGTATATTAAATACATGAAATAAAAGTATTTTTTAATTTAAATGCACGAATTGAATGTATTTTGCATTTTTAAATCATCAATGCATGTTAATCAGGTATGTGATGGAAATCGATCGATTTCAAACCAAACGTTTTTACAAGGTGTGATGAATTTCGAGGGATTTTAAAATTCATTTCTGAATTAAAGGATTAAGTTTTCGATCAGAATACACTTCAGTTAACGTATAAAATATAAAATTTAAAAGAATAAAGACTGAAAATAAAAGGAATATGTATTTAAAATCCATTTTAAAAGATACTGAAAACGATATTTTCGTTTTCAAATCGTTTCATTTTTAACATCGATTTCCATCACATACATGAATGTAAACATTTTCTCTTACTTAGCTTTCATTAAAGGTACAGGATATTCATATAAACTTAAGTTTTAACATGTGTTCCTGATTTCTCTTACATTTTCCATTTCCGCCAACGCACAGTGCAAAATTTCTTGAGTTTAGCGGAACTTAATTATTTAAACCAGTAAACCAGTTCTATTTGTGATTTTTTTAAATTTTTAATAAAAATTAATGTGTTTTTTTTAAGTCTTTGAGTTGCATTTTTTTTTAGAAATGATGCTAAATTTCGACTGGATTCCCACCACATTTTTTGTATTTTACAAACTAGCGCACGAACAGGTGCCTTTAAACTGCACATAGCGTCAGATGTTAGCACTGGTAAGCCTTTTTTTCAAAAACAAAACCAATGATGGCGTCCGATGTCGGTTCTTCCTTCCACTTTTAGAAAATGCAGTTATATGAAATTTGCAAAGTCATTCTGGAAAAAGTTTAATTTAAAAGAAGATCGCAAAATATCGCAGAAGATATTTTGTGTTCCCAATAGAGGAAAAACATACCTTTAAAATGTTGTGGGTTTTAAGATGGTATTATGCGGTATCACCTTTTAAAGTCTCCAACGAAGTTAAAAAACTAAATTTACTTACTTCTTAAAAATCACTTTTTTAACGAACAAATCACACACGAGTACGAAACGAGTTTGCAATTATTTAAATGCCAATAATTGAAAATTTTCTCATAAAATAAATTATGTAAAAATCATGGCCTACTGCACTGCCGTTTGTATGTACCACTCTATTAACTGAAACAAATCGAAAATCTTTCTGTATGCAAAAAGTATAATTGAATAAGAAATGCAACTTTCAGGTGTATTTTGGAGTTGTTTCGCAGGGTAAATCCCCAAACTGAGTATGAGGTTTTTGAGGTGGGATATTAATCAACCGCAATAAGGAGTAATCTTATGCATTTTATGTATTTAAAAAATTTAATAAAGTTCCGCTAAACTTCCTGAATTTCGCACTGTGCAACGCATTAAAATGTTCTTTCTTTCTTTCTGTAATTTTTTGTGGCAGTAAATTTAAATTTGATCGTAGCTTTTATATAAGTAAGACCCAGGAAATATATTTCTTAGGGCCTTTTCCGTATACACCGTAATGGACACCGTAATCGGCGACGAAGATTATGAATGTAACGGAGCCGATAAGCAACGAAAAGCTAGCGTTTTGGGGATATAACGAAAACAACATAGGGTAGGTTGTTTTCGGTGCTGTTTCGTCGAAATATACATATCTAATTAAATTGTTCTCAGAGTTATTCTGTTGCTAAAACATATTAATTCAAACGTCGTACGACATTTATTGAAATCATTTATTTATTCCAAATTTTTTTATTCGAAGAGGAAAGAATAATTGATTTTGTCAGAAATAATAAAATTGTTTAAATATTCGACATCCAAAATTCCGCTTCATTACAGGAAAGAAAGCAATAATTATTTGGTAAATTTTAATTGGTTCTCTATTCCGGTGGTAGGCATTCCCTCCAAATCAGATTTGAAAATTTCCTGCACAGATTCAAAAATGTGACTCTTAAACGAGAACATTTTTTGAATATCACGTAAAAATTTTTTTTTCACTTTCAATAATAACAGCAATAGCACATCTTCTTCATATTGCTGCTGCGTCCTGTTATATTCTGAAATTCGATAATTTGTCTCGTTAATTTCATCGACATTGTAATGTTCCACACAGAAAATATTCTTAAAAAATAAAATAAAACATAAAAAATAAAATTTCTTGTTCTCAAATAGAAACTGGGAATTATTTCCTTTATAAAATACATAACTGAAATTTAGCTCATAGAATAAATTCGAAAAATAAAAAAATGTTGATTTCTTGTTCTCTCTAAAAATTTGAACGAATTTTAATACATTTTTCTGTTTTCAAATTAATTATTTTGTTAAGGCTTTCATTATCAGCTAATGCTTTTTAAAAAATAGCGTAATTTGAATACACATATAAAAGCTATATGAAAAAGTGTAAATGAGCTTCGCCGATTCGACGAACAGTAACCATCCAGGGTTAGGCGTCTAAATATTTTTGAGTTATGTAAAATTTTAAATGGTTAAGAATGTCCACTTATACTTTGTTACCTGTTTGTATTTAAATAAGTTTTGAATCAATATAAAAATGAAAATATTAAGTTTTTGAAGCATAAGATTCTTAAAGTTATTTTCATAGGCTCAAACTTAGTTTTTCCAAACCCGTTTTTGAAGTTATTTTCATAGGCTCAAACTTAGTTTTTCCAAACCCGCAACACAAGATATCCACTTTATTTTATTAAATTATTCATCAGGTATTGCTTTTTTATTACACAAGACAACTATTCCTGATATATCAAAGGTAAAAGAGTATATTATAAGTTTGTTACTCCGTTTGTAATTTCTACAATATTGATCTTAGACCCTATAAAGTGTATATATATTCTTGGTCCTTTTGGGAGCAAAGTTGATTTAACGACGTTAGTTTATCTGCGTGTCCGTTGAAATGGGGTTTCCGAAGACCCCGGATATGATGGGGACTAGGTAGTTATAAATTAATGTCACACATAGTCCGGAATTGTTTGCTATTTAAATTCGGCCTGATCGGTTCACAAATGGCTGAGATATGAGCAGAAAACCACGACTGCCTCTAATTTTAACAAATAATCCCTTGTTGTTGTTGTTTTATGATTTATTTTTATGTATATCTGGAGAACGGCATGAGTCAAAGTTTCCATATTTGAACAAGCATGTTTATTATTAAAACACAACATTAGACAAAATTTGGGCGAGATTTGACAAGTGGGTGTGGCACTTCCCATACAAAGATATTAAAGATCTGGAGAACGGCAAGAGCCAAAGTTTTTATATAAGATGCAAGCATTAATTCACAACATCCGACAAAATGTGGTATGGATCGGACAAGTAGGCATGGCACAAAGGTAAATTATTTTTATTTAAAGTACGGGATTTGTATAACTTTCTGTTATTCCGCACCATGGTGAAGGGTGTATAAGATTCGGCACAACCGAATTTAATTTACAATTTTTTTATATTAATATTACGTATTCTAAATTTATTACTTAAACCTTTTTAGCATTTCTTTGTTGGACATTAATAATTTTTCGATGTATCTATGTATGTTTTTCCAATTCGTTCGATCCCGCTTTAATTGTATATGATCATATCAAATAGTATGTCTTTATTAGTGATAGGTAGGTTGGCTAGCTCTTTGAATTATGGCTTTCTTGGATATGGCTAAAGGTAAGGGGCTCTAAATACAAATTTTATTGTTGCTTCTTTTTGACTGTCTTTCGATAACAAGTTCCAAATGATGCAAAAGTTATAAAAATATATTTTATTTATTTATTACTGTGAAAAATAAAATTCAAAAAAAATGAATGCGTCATATTGCAGCATTTGATCTTGTGCATCTATATATTTGTTCCATTTTATCAGAAACTAACCATCTATGCATACATATCTCACACATATGTACATTAGGGAGATAACTTTTTAACAATTTTTTTTAAATATCAAAATTGGCACAGCACAGTCCGATTGAGCATAAAAAATTATGAGGGAACGCAGGTATATTTATTTTTTCGCAAAGGTCAAAAAAGTTCACACACCAACCACGATGAAGTTTTGAAAATTTTTAATATTATTTTTGATTAAGAAAAATTAATAATACGTTTATTTAAAACAAAAAATAGCTCCAGTATAAAATTTCATTAATGTTTAGAGATGGAAAGAGATTTTTCCTCAAACCAAAACGTATCTTAAACCCTTTTTAACGAAAAAAAAAAATAAAAATGAATAAAAAAAAACGTATAAAATGATGAATATTCAATATTGTATTGGTTTAGAAAAACCAATTGGTGCGTGAACTTTTTTGAGAAAACTTACAAAAGATTATAATTTTCGTGGATTGTAGGAAATGGTTGACCTCTTGGTGCTATGCCAAAAAATTCGTTATGCCCCTAATGTACATACATACAACTTTCCGTAGAAACTTTATAAAAATATTTTGGTCATTGCTTATAAAATGTTGCCAGTCTGTTTTTTAATTGGCCGTTTTATTGAAAGCCTCATAAATCATTTCAATCGGTATCTTAATGTTGCAGTAAGAATTCGAATGCAAAAGAGATGGGCTTCAAACTTTGTAAAACGTTTGTATAGTTTTTCTTAGTTATATGTTAATAATATTAACATATTTTATTGATTATTACATCAGGTAACATTTCAATACAAAATAAATCAATTTTTAAAATTAGTTTGCACTGTCTTTAATGAAGACATTAAAATTAGTAAAAAATGTGGTTAAATTAAATAAATTGGAGGGATAAAATATAATTAAAATATACAAGCTTAATGACATTAATTTGTGGCAGTGTGGGAATTTTTATCAAGTGTGGACTTATTTTTACAAACTCTGGTACAGTTTTTGAGGTTTACGCAAAAGTCAAACTTGACATCTTAATAACATGATGTCACACATGCCCAACATATACTTAAAGCTTACTCTTCTTGCTGCCTGTGGGGGACGGCTACAAGCTTTTTTTTCTTTTTCAGTGATTCGATCTGTGACACCGATGTTAGCCCAAGTGTAACTTTCTGAGAACTTATACTTTTAAATAAACATATAAGTTAACGTTTGACACAACCCAATTTTAGCTCTCGAAACTTTCGATAACAGAGTAGGGTATAAGAGCAACTTTTAACTACGGTACTGCGAGGTCGCTGTGAAGTATGTGGCTAAAAAAATTTGAGTGCGTCAGGTTACTGTGTTTGGAGCATACAGTCCCCATAAGCCAAAGCTGTCAATTTCAAGCCGAGAATTAACTCTAATTACTCTTTAAGTTATATTTCAATATTATTATAATATTAAAGATAAGAATAGAATATTTTAAGTTGATGCCAATTATAGAAAAATCAACTTTACTCAACTTTTTGTAATTTGTTATTTAAATAAATATGAAGTAACTATTTAATGAAATTTTGATTTGTCGTTTATGTTCAGGGTTGTGCTGGAAATCGTAAACGCAAAACGCAAGAATTTTAAAAGTCGTTTTTAAATAAAAGAATTTTATGACAAATATTTAACAAATATTTTCCTATTAAACAGGATTTTAAACCAAAAATTATAAGAATTAGGTTTAAAGTTTATTAAAAACAACATCCAAATTCTTGCGTTTTGTGTTTGCGATTTTCAGCACACTCCTGGTTTATTTTACTATTGAAAATACAAAAAAATTAATAATTTTTTTTTTTATACCTACATAGTCCAAAAATATGTGTTAAGTGAGATGAAATTTGTATTTTCTTTACTTGGGTCTAAGAGGCCGATGTTAGTAAGAGTGTTATGAAATTCATGTTAGTAGCGAAGGTTTAAGAGACTAATGCAGTTCAAAGCGATTTTTATGAAGAAACCCTATGCATGTATGTATATGGCGATTATGTTTAATTATGAGACGAAGCCATTATTCCAAATGGAGTATGTAGTCAAAAATAGACTTATTACAAACAACTATTTTTTTAATAAAAAAAAGCTACTTTTCCCAACAAACACGGAGGTTTGATTTCAAATTGAAAACTATTTGAAACAATGTGCGACAAATAAAGACTCTTGGAAAAACACAAGAAATTTACAGCATAGATTAGAAAACCAATTTTTTAATGGGCCTCCATAAATTATGGAGCTCGGTGGGCCCTTACTTTTGGCCAACAGCTAATTCAGACTTCGTGATACCGCTTAACTCTATAAAGCAATGATAGAGCTTAGAGTCCGCCGTTTAAACTTTGTTAACATTTTTTGCTATAGAGTTGCAAAGTATAAGTTTGCAATCATGACTAAAGCTTTGTACAGAAGGTGGTCAGATCTTACAATTTTGTCATTAAAATTGCCTAAAAATGTCTTGCAACTGTGTGAACATTGTATGCTCATTTTCATTTGGCAGATGTGTAAAATTAATGCATCTGACAACGGCACCATTGTCAGAAGAATGACAACATTGTAAGATCTGATCACCGTCTGTACAAAGCTTAAGAATTTCTTCCAATAAGCGCATTAATTTGAATTGCTGTTAGTTTCATTTGAGTTAACTTTGCCACTTAATGTCATTTCCACGTTGAACATCGATCTAGATATTATACATGCGAGAGTTGATGTATTGTTTGATTATTGATTTTAATAGTGGCCATGATTCCCAAAGCAATGAGAATGTAATATGTACGCATTTTTGCTCATTGACCATTATCCTCCATTGTTTTAACCACATTTCTGGTTGAAATATATGAACTTGTAAGTAACAAGATGCTTCAGGCAGGGTTGCCAGACTTGGGGATTTATCCCCAAATTTGGTGATTTCATGCGAGCAAAAAGGACAAAGAACGTCATTTGTGGATTGGGGATTTTTTCGTACATAAAATATGAAAAAATTAGCAAAACTTTTACCTTACTCTTATCAACAACTAATACAGTGTAGAGCGTCTTAATTAAGATTACCATTTTTCTTAAGTGTGTAGAAGGTGCTTAAAAGCGTAAACAATTTTGAGTGAGTGTTTTTAAAAGGAAGAATTAAAAAAAAAGAATCTTAAACCGTTGACAACACATACAATTTTTGATTTTTTAAAGACAATTTTCAAGCAAACATGTCCTTCCAAAAAATAAGTAAAACGTTACCTGAAACGCAAAAGGAACTTATTAACGAAAAATTAAAATATTAACGTTTTCATTGATTCTGATCTATTGCATCAACACAAATGTCCACAAAAAATCTTTCGACTAAAATTTGCGATTTTACTATCAAAAAACAAAAGGCCATATCTACAGAAGATACTATGATAAACGCTAAAAGGCCTAACTGACAGTTTGCATAATATGCTACATTGTCAATTGTCAAAACAATTGGAATGTTTTACAAGAAAAATAAAAGAAATTTAAGTATAAACAGTTAAGGTGATTTATTAATTTTGAATAGCTTTTACTTCTGCTGTGAAAGTTTCAAAATGTTAGATAGGGCCTTTTGCGTATTAGGTGACGAAATATAAAAGACAATATAATAAAGTTTGGGCAAAAGAATGCGGGGCTATTGGTTAGTACTTATTATGCTTCGAAGTATTAAATAATCGACGGATTTATGTATTTTTTTATGGATTGCTTAACCCGACTGAACAAGCTCCAAATTCTTATAAATTGGCTCATATTTCTTAAAAAACAGCATATTGCTCTGCTTGTAATTCCTCACTGGAATTACATAAAAAGGATTTAAAAAAACATGCTGAAATCAGTCGCTTCAAACAAAATAAATAATTTTTTTACTAAACATTTTCATTTGGGGATTTTTAAGGATTTCCTATTAAAATGTTTCTTACTATTTTTAAAAAAATTTTAAATTTTTAATTAAGATTAAAAATTTTTTCAGAAAAAAAAAACAAAACAATATGTTAACTTTTTAAGGTTTTGATTTTTAGTTTGGGGATTTTTTGGGAATCTTTTTTAATCTTTTGGGGACAAGGCAAAAAAGTACCTGGCAGCCGGTTTTCATGTGTTCTTAGAAACGCTGTATAATAAGCAAATGCTGAAGTTTGGGTATAGTTGTTTGTTGGCATGCGAAGTATATAAATATATCTATATTAAGTATAATGTGGCTTTAGACAGCCGATACTATCCGAGGTATTTAAAGCAATGTCTGAGTTTGGTATACCTGCAAAGCTAAAACACTTATGCAGAATGGCATTAACTGATACAAGATCATCGGTTAAAATTGGAAAATACCTCTCCGAGACGTTTGATACCAAACGTGGTTTTAAACAAGGGTGTAGTTTATCTTGTGAATTATTCAACATTTTGTCGGAAAAAATCCTGAGTGGTTCTGCAGTTAATAGAGCTGACACAATTTACAACATAAAGCATATCGCAAAAAAAACGCAAGCGACATCGTTTTCAATTTTCGTTTTAATTATAAATGACTTAATTGGCAACACTTGCATCATCTCCTCAAATGTCATGGTCACATAAGCTACCGTTTTATACAAAAGGTACAAAATTTATAAGTAACAATATAAAAAAATCTCTCCTGTAAAGTTGGATTTTTGGCGCTTACGTTATTTTCGCGGTTTGGGCTCGATATTTTACTCGCTTATCCCGATGATATTGATATCAAGGTGCGGACTGTGCGAGAGGTAACTGCAACAAACACCAGTATCGAGAAGGAAGGTGGGTCTGGTAGTAAATGAAACTAAAACGAAGTTAATGGTATCAACGAACATAGAATCAACAAGACCGGGTCAATGTGTGAACGTTGGTGATCATAACTTCGAGGTAGTGAACAACTTTATCTATCTCGGTACCGTCATAAACCAAAAAAATAACATCAGTTTGGAAATAAAACGAAGAACTGTTTTTGCTAATAAATGCTATTTCGGGAGAAACAATCAGTTTAGAAACAAAGCCGTGCTACTATATGGCGCTGAAGCGTGGCTCCTGACGCAAGCAGATGAAGCCGTTCTTGGGGTTTTTGAGAAAATGATTCTTCGCAAAAAATACGAACATATCTGCGATGACAGAGACTTTCGCCATCGAATGAATCACGTGATATAAAAGTTGTACAAACACGCAAAGTAAAAACATGGTTGTGGTAAACATATTCTAAGAGCAACATATTATGATAAGATTTATGATTGTTGTCACCATATTACGATTATTATTGAATCATATTATGATCAAATATTCGTAATATTACATCATAATATTTTTCCCTTAAGCATCTTATTATCCTGTTAATCATACTAAGTTAAAAAGTAATCATATCGTTGTCATGTTAATCATAATAAGATAAGACGCAGTGTTGCCAATTTAGACTTGTAGTGGCTAGATTTTTCCATTTTTCAACCTGTTTAGCCATAAAAAAAATTAGTTTAGCCATTGGCCATTTTTCAACTTGCTTAGCCATACATTTTTTCCGTTTTTCTTTTAAAAGAATACTTTTTATTTTATTATAAAAATTTATAGAAGTAAAATAAACATTTTTAACAATTAAAACGCCTTTAATTTAAATCACAACTTTTACAAATGTTGAAAATCGCTGTAAACGATGATGAAGAAACATCTTATTATTTCAGTCAATACTGAACGTATCGGAATTATTTTTTCAGTGTTGTAAAGCATTAATTTAAGTTTCAATATACTGAAAAAATAATTTCGATTCGCTCAGTATCGACTGAAAGAATTATAAATAAAATGGCTTTCAAATCGAGAAAGTACTCGATCACGACTGCCAGAATTAGGCATCTGGACTCAAAAGGTTGGGTAAATGTTGTCGTAATTATGATTTACCTTCAAATTAGTTAAAACTAATAAGCACGAGTGATTCCTTTGAGATGAACAATAACGTCATCGAATTTATCGATGATTTATTTTTTTAAATAACTATCAAAATATTAATTTACGTTGATTCTTATTTAACAAATGATTTTAACTTACAATTTCATCGTAAACATCTTTAAATGACTTATTTCTGTTTTGTTATTGAATTTTAATGTGTTTCTATTTAAAAAAGCTTTTAGCCATTTGTTAGCCCATTTTTCGTAAATTTATCAATTTTTGGTCACCAAGTTTTTGCAACACTGATAAGATGTAGTCATATTATTATCATGTTAATCGTAAAAAGTTGAGAAGTAATCATATTATTGTCATGGTAGTCATATTATTATCATGTTTATCATAACTAGTTAAGAAGTTATCATATTATTGTCATAATAATTAGGGATTGCCGTTCGGTTTTAACCGAAATCAAGACCGTGGTTTTAAATGCCTAAAAACCGAAAACCGACAAAAAACCTCGGTTTTAGCTTTTACTTTAACAATATATTTATGGATTAATATTTTGTATTGCTGGATCAAATTATATTAATTGAGCTTTTATGTTGTATTGCCTCTTTAAATCCAATACAATAGAGGCAATACAACATAAAAGCTCAATATATTTATGCTTGAAGAAATTGCAAATTATACATAATACTCGTACTTCATATACAAAAACGTTATACATAACAGCCTGTAACAATGACAAGGTATTTTAAAATTCTTAAAATTCAAAATAAGTACATACTAATAAAAACAAATGTTACCTTTTTAACTCTTAAGTAAACACCTAATTTGAGTGGCACAAACTGCCACCTGGGCCTAGCTGGGACCACTAGTAGTTTGTATGGAGTTTTTGTGACTATAGAAAAAACTCACACTAACGAACGCCTGGGCAAGGCTGGGACTACTTTTATATGTATGGAGTTTTATGGCTATAGCGGGAACATTTTGTTGGGAAATAGAAAAATTCTTCGAAAAAACAGTAAAGAAAGAATTCTTATGTGTTGTGTATGCTTTTTGGACCGTTTCATTTTGATTTTATTTACTGCATTGCATATTATAATAGGCCTGGGCCTGCAATACTCAAATTTATTATTGCTATAAACATTGATACGTTTACAGTAACTATAATATTGCTGATATTAAATAAAAAAAAAAATAACAATTATTTGTGTACGACAACAATATATTGTTACAATGAATACATTGTAGTTTCCGTAACCATGCCCAACAATATTTGTTCTCTGTGTGCAGATATCAACATACTTAATGGCATTAAAGTACAACGGTTGCGAATTTGAACCCGAAAGAAGACGTAGAAGGGAAACACCTAAACTCCGATTGAAAGATCAAGCTAAGGAAGATCTCGCAAAACTGAAGGCGAAGCGCATTAGACCAACGCGCATGGGTTGTTTATAGCCATCTAAGTAAGTAATATTAAGTATAATACAGAGCCCAAGATGCTGCGGGACTCCATCGTCAATTGGTTGAGTAGAACTTTAAAAATTATCTTGTTTACTAATAAATTTACGACCGACTTAGAAGCTTTTCAACAGCTTGCGTGTGTTTTAGAGTTGCGGGACTTATTTGCCACGGTCTTAATTGTCAAGCCCTTTAATACATATGTTTCAAGAATCAAGAAAACATTTAAAAATTCGTCAAGCTTAAGCGAAATTTTAAAAAATGTTCTATTAAATTGTCAAGAGAGACTTACCATTATTGATCGTGTTAATTATGTTAGGACTGCAGTTAAAATGAAACAAAAATAAAATTTTACAGGAGAAGGTTTTTTTTTTAAATATTTTTGCTTCAAGTCTAAGGTTTTGTTTGAAATTGCTTTTGCTCTTATTTCCTAACGGTACTTCCCAGAGATATGAGATTTTTAGAGATGATGAAAATTATCAAAAATGATCGAATTTAATCAAAAAACAAATAACTAAAATGTTGTTGGTTACATAATTTTTGCTATTAGGGCTCGATATACATATCGCACCTATTCAACAATACTGTATTAACTCATCAAAAATTTTAGTTTTTCACTTTTTGGAAATAATCGACAGGTATTATTCATATCTACCCACTGTGAAAATAACGAGCTATTTTGTCTACCTTTTGGTAAAAAAACGGTTGGTTTAAAAATACTTTTTCATATGCCTTTCATATTAAATTAAAAATTGTTTTGCTTCTATTGAAAATTTTAAAATTTTTAGTTAATACAGTATTGTTGAACAAGTGCGATATGTGTCAAAAAACGGGTTTGGACTTAAGAGTGGATTCTGGTACCTAAAAGAGTACAAAACTTCATTTTCACACACACTTTTCTTGGAGAAGGTCACATACATATGTATGTGTATAAACTAAAGGGATTCGTAATTTATTGCAGACATCTCAGTCATTTGTGATATAAATAACTTCTACAGAAAAATTATTATATCGACCGACATCGCTAAATTAACTCCGCTACTTATAAGATTCATATTGTTAAAATTACAAACTGAGTAACATACAAACGAACTTATAATAATATGTATAACTGTTTTTTTTGTTAACTTAACGGAATTTTTAATTGTAAAGGAAAATCAAGCTTTCTCTTTTGAAAGTCAAGCTTTTTGTCGATTTCGATCTGGCAAGCCTAGTGTGTTTACTGGAAAGCTTAGCTTTAATTTATGTAATGAACCTCCATGCCAGACTTGATTAAAAGCTTGAGAAACATCGTTAAAGAGTGCGGAGCAATATTTTCTTTCTTTCTTAAAGGCTTTTCTTATGGCGTTTACTATTTATTCGATGGATTTGCTCAATTGTGATGTGTTTTTTTTTTTCTAAAACCGTTTGATAAGAAGTAAAGAAACACTTTGAAATGTTACATGATGCCCGTAATAACGCTAACGAAAATGACTAACCCTTGTATTCATAAACGATTATTAAATTTAACAAACGTTTATTAAGGATAATTTTCATAGTAAATTTGTTCTTTAAACCTTTATTAAATTTAAAACATTTTTATGAATACGGGCATAAGTAAGTACATTTTGTGGATTTTGTACCAGTATTTACATACATACATTATTGAATTCAATAAATTATTTAATGGTCAGATTTAAAAAAGTTAAGGGGTAATTACTAAAATTTACTAAAATTTTCAAAAGATTTTGTTATTCGTGCTTAATTCCCAGTTTTTATTATTGATAAAAACACTGGGGAATGTAAGATGAGATGAAGCCACTGTTTATTGTTGATGTTGTTTTGTTTAAACTTTGATATTATTACAAGTAGAACTGTTGCTATAATTCTTATACGCTTAACAGTTTTATTTGGTTTAATATCTTTAGTTTTTCTAAAACCTTTATGGATGAAGTTTCCTGATGATCTGGCCAAAGCAACCAGTGAAATGCGCATAGGAATAGCTAATCCCATCAACAATAAATTTCAAGTGTTTTTATCAATAATAAAAACTGGGAATTAAGCACGAATAACAAAATCTTTTGAAAATTTAAATTTTGTATTCCCAAAAAATTGAAATTACTTTTGGATTTACTAAAATTTTTCAATTGTAGTAAAAGTAGTAAGAATTTGCGTAAACGAACACAGCTTTGACGGCAAAAAATTTTGATGAGATTCAAAGTTGCTAAAATCTTTAAAATTCGATTGAAAAATTTAAAAAAAATGAAATTTTCTACAATATACAAATATGATATTATTTAAACAAAAACTATTGTTAAACACATTTCAAACTATTTGATAAAAATAAAAAAATTATGTGCTGTTTCAAGCAAGTGATTGCGTAGTAAAATGTATATGAAAATCACTCAAAAAACTGAGTACTATTCATATAAATTTGTCTACACAATCACTTGCCTTGGAAACAGCACATAAGTTTCTTTTAGCAAATAAACAAAATTTTTCCATTGATAGGATATTCGTCTACATATACCTTATAAATTAATACCTATTCTGCCGTTACCTGACTAATCCATTCCAATACAAAATCAATTCGAATCAATTCAATTAAAATGAGTTGGAAATGAATTGCTAAATATTTTTTCTAATTCATTTCAATTAATTCCAAATCAATTCAATTCAATTAATCTCTAAAATAAATTTCAATTCATTTTTACAAATTCATTTGAATTAAAAGCGAATTGCAATTACAGTGAACTCGCGATAACTTGAACATGGCGTTTCATGTTTTCGAGATTGTTCACGTTATCGAATGCCAAAATTTTAAAAAATTAACACCAAATAGATAAACAAGTATTTTAAAACAAATATTTTAATAATTTTTAGTAACAAAAAATATATGTCTTTGCAATAATTCAGTTGATATAAATAATAATTCGGTGTCATCCTGATTTTCTTCAGGATTGTTGTTCTAGTCTTTCACCGTAGAAAGGGTCACTTCAATCTATGATCAAATTAATAAGTTAAATAAAACTCTCTAAAAATACTAAAACCTACTATAATAAAAAAAACCTGAGGATAAAGCGCCTGAAGAAGTTTCTTCTAGATGTCTTATGTCTTATTTTGGTCAAAAAATATATTTAAAATGTTCCAGCATTTGTGTAAAATTTATAGATAAATTCCATCTTTCGGGTTTTTAATGAAATTTTTACTTTCACGAATAACGTAGCTAACTAGCACGTCAGCGTATACATACATGGATACAATTAAGAAAAAAGAACGCTGTAAACATAAACAAAACATTTTAAAAAGTAAATAAAAATGTGTTCACGTTTTAAGCGGCTCATACACTTGCAATAAAATTGTTCAGTTTTACGTATTGTTCAATTATATCGCCAATGTGTATGTGATATACGATGATGGCACAATATATTGGCAACAATCAAAATACATTTGATTTTTATTGCACAACGAAAAGAAAGTGAAATGTGCTGGCAACATTGTACAATGCTGTTTATGTTATTTCTATAGGTTATGTTCACCTTTTTATTGAATGAATGAAAACATAGTGCGACTTATTGCATAATATACATATACAATAATATTGCTAGTGTATGGGCCGCTTAAGAGCTTTCACATTTTGTTCAGGATTTAGAATAGTCTGTGTTAAAATAAATTTGTTCACGTTTCTGAGACGTTCACCCTTTTGAGTGTTCACGTTTTCGCGAGTTCACTGTATTCTACAAATTTATTAAGTTGGAAATGAATTGCAATTTATTTTTACCAAATTAATTTGAATAGACTCAAATTTCATTCAATTCAATTTTTTGTGTTTAAAGAATTAATTCAAAAATTAATGATTCATTATAGGTCTGCTATGTATATACCTTTGTTAAAATTATGAATTGATAAATTAAGGGCCTTATTCCGTAAAACGCAGCGCCAAAATTTCATTGAAAGCAAAAACAAATTCAAAAATATTTTAAAATTTTGTTTGTGCTGCCAAGTTTATTTTTGATTTAAGAAAAACATTTAATAACAATTTTATATTAAATTGATAAAACATTGTATGCAGGGCTGCCAAAAAAATTTGTGATAAAATCGTCAATTTCCTGAGAAAAAAAAGGCCTTTTCACGTTTCGAAAAATCGTCAATAAGAATCGGATAACTTGAAATTTAGGTCTTTTTTACAATTTTTGTTCGATTTTTATAAAAAAAAACATTCAAACAAAAACATAATTACTTCATACCCAACACAAGTGAGATTCTTCCATAGCACATAGATTATCTAACAAGTCTTTCATGCCATGAATCTTATGAGACTCATATTATCTTACAACTCGTAAAATGCCCGCCGTATAATTGTTGAAAATATAATTTCGTCAACGCTTTGCAATTGGAAACCCCGATTTTGACAGCTTGCTTTAAAAATAATGGTTGAAGCATGGATGTAATAAAACGGTACCAACGAATAAGTTCAGCGCCAAAGAATATGCATCGCGCTAAGATAAAGAACATACATAATTATGAATTGTTAACATGGGGTCTTCACCTGACAATTTTTTGTCATACCAAACGTCAAAGTCCATATAAAAAAACTCTAAAATTTTTGTTAGGGTTTTTTTTTATATGAAGTTTGACGTTTGTTATGACAAACAATTGTCAGGTCAAGACCCCATGTAAGGCAAGAAAATTACTGCCAATCAAAAAAATTAACTGTTTTTGAGACAAATTATAAATCAAAATGTACATATTGATAAAGTGACGTCACTAATACAACAACAGAAAAAACAAACTATTTCATTAACAAGAAACTATGCTAAGTCAAGACATTTACCAGAGAAGTATTTAAAAAATAATTTTAGCACCCTGTGTCACAAATTCACTAAAAACAATTTTGACATTTATTTTTTTATTTCATATTCTTAAAACATTCAACTGCAGCCAACTTCACATCAATACAAATTGTTTGTCATTCCCTTTTCAAAAAGAAGAAGCAATAAAATATTGAAAAGCTAATTTTAAGACAGAAATATAAAACACTAACTAAAAAATGGTAAACGTTTATTTCATAGGTGGACTATTTTGCAAAAATAATGTGAATATTATTCTTCCAGGAAACCTCTATTAAAGTACAACCTTCGGTAGTCACAAATCTTGATGCAGCACCTACTGTAGCTGCTCCCGGCAAATCCAATTGTTTAATGCAAGTGGCTCACATCCATCGTTTACGCGATTCAGAAGCCAACTATGATGAACATCAATATAATCTCCAGATGCAAATAATGAGAAACCGTGAAGGTTTAAATATGCCCATCAAAATGGGCATGGAACTTTGTGCAGCAAGGCAAGTTGGTCGTTTGCCTTTCTTACAATCAAGGTTAGTGATAAAGCAGGTTTTGTTTGAATAAATTTATTCATTTTAATTTTTAGCAACATGATGGAAGATGTTCTATTGGGTCGAGATGAAAATATTGGTTTCCAAGATTTCTTAGGTGTGCCTGAAAATTGTGAATTTTTACGCCAGCCCAATGTTGTAGTGGAGAAATCTTTAGGTATTTTTTAAATTATATGAGAAATTATTGGCTTTTGATGTATGTAAAAGCAAAAAAAAATTAAATAGCCTTTATGAAATGGTTTTTTTTAATAAAATTTTTAAGTTAATAAAAATTCAAAAATGCATTGTCTTGTGATGAATGAATAGGTATTTTAAAGAATACTTTTGTTGTGCAATATACATACATATGTAGTATGTATGTATGTGAGTATAGTTTATTTTGTTTACTCTTAAACTAATAACAAAGAATATTTTAAAAACAATTATGGCAAGGACCTAAAATAATCGTGGGCATGTTCGTAAATGCATCACTGCGCTCGATCTGTGATGTTTATAGGTACATATATAATATAAAAGTGACTTAGATGTGGACCAAGACGACACTGCAAAATTACATATTGCAAATTTGCACAATGACCATCGTAATTACCCTTAAAAAAAATGTTTGCTTCTACATAATTTTTATTGACAAGAGAAAAAATATTTCTCAAATATCAGTGTTTCAAAACAATGGAAAAAATATAAATTGAATGATAACAGTTACGACCAAGGCGAATTTACTCCGGGTGACCTTATCTTGCTACGTAAGCAACAGCTGATAAGTAAACCGGCGGCACGAACGAAGGCCCCAATGAACTAAGACCCCAAAACGAAAATGAACTAAGGCCCCAAATATTTGTACAGGGAACAACAACAACGGTTTTTGGGGAAATAGTTCATTATTTTGTGGTTTTATTTCATTTTTTGAATTGGGGGCTTAATTCATAATGAAATAAAACCCCAGTTTGTAAAAAAGAACTAAGGTCCCACAAATAAAGTTGGGACATTAGTTCATTTTCTGAAAAATGTAATAAATTACAATATTTCCAAATTGCTAACCGTTATACCGTTAAAAAAAAGAATTTCTTCTTCTTATTGATTAAGTATTTATACAAATTTATCTAATTACACGCTGCTACAAAAAAACACTTTTTGTCAGAACTTGAAAACCGACCTAGTGGAGGTTGTAGGCCTAGGTGAGGACATACAAAAACCGTTTTCAAACATTTTGAAACACCCTCAAAATTTTGAGTTATTTTCAAAAAACTGTTTTAGGGTAGGTCGTAGCACTTTAGTACCTCTAACTCACAAATTTTTTGATCGATTTTAAAATTTTAAACTGTTTTGGAAAGGCAAAGAATTAAGCTTTTATAAAATGTATTCATTCAAAATATATTCCAAAAAATTAGGTGAGTTTTTCTCAAAATTTTCTAATTTTTTTATTTTTTTTCATAATTTTTCAAATTCAACAAGAGTTATTTTAATTTTTTTCTATGAAAACCTATCTTTATTTGGACTGTATTTTAAAGATAATTTTATGTAGAAAAAAACGAGATATCATTTGTTAAAATCGGCTTATATTTGCAAAAGTTACTAAAGTTTTAAATCTCGCACAAGATCGCAAAAATATGCATTTGTCACAAAATGTGGCTCAGCCGATTTTGGTAAATATTCCATATCACAATCCTCGTTTTCAGATTTATCATCACTTTGTTTATGTAAAGTTTCATTATTAAAAGTTAACACATTAGCATACTTAATGCTATCACGATATATTGATAAACAGTGATGTTTGTTTGGCAAAAATAACAGTCTTGTGGTTTATGGAATATTTGATAATGCCAAACCATTGGGAAAGATAATGGTAATGGCTGGCTTATAAACTTTTCGTACTTAGTTTTCTTAAGCATACTGGAACAGCTTGTACAAATACTTTCGGGTTCATACCATTTTCTAGAACTGTATGAGCAGTTAAAAACTGTATTGAAGGCATTTACCAAGGCTTTATTTTTCTTCAGATCAAAGCGATGTTTTTTGTCAGCGAATACACCGCAAACATAAGAAAAATAATTACGCTTATCACACACTGCAGAAAAAAATTACACACAATTTAAAATTTGTTAAAGGATTACAAAAATTACAAACTTACTTATTTTAATAAAATTAAATATTAATATCACTTCACTTGTCACAAACTTTAAACTAGTTACACTTTTTTTTACTCTTATCTAAAAACAATATGCTTCACTAAAAGGTAGTATTTAAACTTTGCCATTGTGTTGGTAATAAATTCGATTAGTTTATTTATTTATCCAAATATATTTAACTAAAAATTGCATATAAAAACATTTTAAACTTTTTAAATGATTCAAAAAAATAGGACATAATAAACCCTATTCATCTGTATTATCTTCCAGTTCGATTTTATTAAATAAAGACAGATTAACAAAAACGCAGGGTATATCTAATTCGGCATTATCCAATATAATAACTTCTCTTATTAATGGCCGTTACACACTATCCCACAAAGTCTTACGTATTTTTCAAAAATGCATCCCTGATCTAATTAATCTTTGAACATTTTCAAAAAACAATAACAACTAAACATGACAGGGTTGCATTTTCGCAAATTACTAAAGACTTTGTGGGATAGTGTAAAACGGCTTTAAGTAAATACCAAAAACGTAACTGTAAAATTACAACAAACAAAACACTTTGCATTTTTAAGTTGATAAATTTGCTTGTATAGTAAATTGTTTTTTGTTTTTATTCATATGTTTTGCGCGGGGGGAGAAAATATTAAAAACAGGTGTTAATGAAAAGTTGAATAACTTATACAGTTTTCATCCGATTTGAAAAATTAAAACCATTTTTTGTTAAAAACTAAATTTTCTTCCTATGCTGGTTTAAATTTTTATAAGCTTTCATATTAAAATAAGCAATGAAAAGCAACTAAAATCAAAAAAGTTTATAATTTTTGTTTTTTTTTGTAGATATTCTTAACAAAAACAATAGTTAAAAAATACAAATGTATCAATAAATGCACGTCATTTTAAAGCGTAACAAGAACTGGCTGAGTTACAGGTCGATAAGTTGACGAACATCACTGAAAACGGTTTTTTTAAAATAACTTCTGAATTTGAGGGTGTTTCTGAAATTTTTTGACACATTTTTTTATGTACTCAACAAGACCAATAACCCACGCTAGGTCGTTTTCCAAGTTTTTTTACACTGTAGCACCGTGTTATTATATAAACAATGAAAAATTTTTGTTTTTTGTTTTTTTTTTTATGTATAAAATTTGAATACTTTGATATTTTTTTCGTATTATATAACTATAATGTTTGTTTTGAATATTTAAAACAAAACAAGAGTCACTTTATTTTTGAATTTTTTTATTGGGGACTTTGTTCATTCTTACTTTGGGGACTTCATAATAACATTAGGGTTTTGATTTATAATGAATTAAGTCCCCATTAATGGGGGCTTAGTTCATTCCCATTTTGGGGGCTTAATTCATACCATCGTTGCGGTTTTACTTCATTATGAACTAATTCCCCCTTTTTCGGGCCTTAGTTCATTTTCGTTTTAGGATCTTAGTTCATTAGGGCCTTCGTTCGTGCCGGCAAGTAAACCGTTCTGGTGGTTCTGGGGTGTCTTTACTAAATTCTATAATTTTCGCTTAAAATTAAGAAATTTAAAATTTTTTGAAATTATTATACATATTTCAAAACACACAATTTAAAATTAAAAACAAAATGAAATATTTGTTTGAATATTTGACACAACGTTAAAATATTTTACAGTGTGTTAAACCACCTTGTATGAATTCGCCTTGGTTACGACCAACGATTTTTTATGTTTTCTATAACAGTTATTGTGCAGCTTTTTAAAATATTCCTTAAAAAATGGCAATTTTTCGATTCCTAAAATTTTGATATGTAAAAGTTATTTTAGATCCTTGGTTTTAATTATTATTAATGAATGTAAATAAATATCTGTTGGATATAACTATTATATTCAATTAACTTTTTTTATTGCTCATAGATATTATCGATAACATTTGCTAATCTTATCTATAACTATTCTTTAAGATCTTTATTGTTTTATATCGTGACCTACAACGCAAAAGGCCCTATCTAACATATTGAAAATTTTACAGAAGAAGAAAAATCTATTTAAAATGATACATTAATAAATTGTTCTTCTATTCTTCTTGTAAAACAAATCAGTTGTGTAATTTATATAGCATGTATCAGGGATGATAAAGTTAGTACAATTGTACTGTTTTTGGTACTATTAGTATTCCAAAAGTACTGAAGTACTCCAATGACATGTTTAGTACAAATTAAAAATTTCAAACATATAACATTCAAGCTTTGTGGCACAGAATAATCTCTGTGCTTTGTGGTCTAGGTTTGAATTCGTCAGCCAATGTGGAACATATTTTTTAATACCAGCATTTTATTAAAACAAAGCAAAGAATTCTCCTTTAAATACTGTATTAAATTCCGACATTAACTACAGTCTAATGAATTTTGTTGCTATAGTTTTAAATTAACAAACAATTTATCGTCACTTTAATTTAGACTTTTATATATGAGGCTATCAGCGCAGAAGTGGTGTAACCCCAGACTATTTTTTATGAGATGATGAGGAGTTCACACTTCTCTTGCACTATAGTACTTGTTTGTATCGGCCCGTGCAAAAACTATGTTTCTAGCGCCATCTGTGTTGGATACAAACAGTTGGTTTACTCGACTATTGCACTGTAAAGAACAGTGCAAAGAACATATCTTACACCAGAACCGTACCCCAATTATATTGTGGGTTACACCACTTCTGCGCTGATAGCCTCATATATTATTTTTTATCATGTTTTATTTCTCAAACTTGAAAACTAAATGTTAGATACGTATTTCTCAATTAAAGTAACGTTATGTAGAAATTTATCAAAACACTTACTTCCTTCATCAATCGGACTTAGATCTCCTTAGAAAAATAAAATGATTACTATACTTCGTTTACATAGTATAAAGTATATGAATACTTAAATATATAATTCAGACGAAGGCTTTTTAACTTGATATTTTTAGGTACGGTCAAACGCGGTATAAGAGCTGTTAGCGGGACCAAATCCAAAAAAAAAACTTACTTTCAAAGAAAATATTTTTTGCACTTGTTATTCTGTTAAACAAATTTTTACCTTTTCCACTACATATCATATTTATAAAAATAAGCCCTATGCTCATTATTGTAGCCAAAGGAAACAATACATATATACAATAATAAAAATATTAAAAAAAATTTATTTTTGGGTTTTAGTACAATTAGGGTCTAAAAAGCACAATTGTTTACTGAATTAAGTACAGTTTTGAAAATGTCATTTATCATCCCTGCATAGTATGTATGTATATGAAGGGGTTTTTATTGTATAATTTGGAAATTATCAGAAAGCAAGAATTATTTACTTTAAGAAAGATAGTTTTAAATAAAAATATTTATTTAAATTAAAAAAATTGCCAATTTTTATTATTAATAATAATGCAAACAAGCATGTGTAAATGTACCTGTGTTTTTAAGAGTAAAAAATTAAAACTATTTAACAAAAACCATCATTAGATAAAAGCTAGGCATTTTGAATTTTACCAAGAATCGAACATCTTTAGGATTGAAAAGGCCCGACTATAATAAGCGTTAGTTGGCTTAACCAACTGTGCGATTACATGTAAATTATGTGTGCAACCATATTGAACTTAAGAAAACTTTTTGTTAAGTATTATGAATCTTTCATTTGCTTAAGCAAGGTGCGAAACTGATCGCAATTTACGTACGGAATCAAATTTTTTTATTTTGTGTATCAAAAGCATTTGAGATAGAAGCTTATTCATATTATAGTTGGGACTTAGTGAAGTCGGCCATTCAAAGCTGCCAAAAATGGAGATGCTCAAGGTTTTGCGGCAGGACATTTATTTCCATTAACAATTTCAAATATCACCTCACTTTTTTTAGAAAACGAATCCGTATAACTCTGTTATTCCCCAAGATTAAGCTTTTTAATTTTAAATCCATTTATTTATTCTAATGCATCCTCTTGAAGAATAACAATGCTATCTTGATTCGCTTCATTAATGTCACCAATGTGTACACTTTTGCTTATTTCTCAAGCAAGATCGCCAGGATCTAGCGGTTCATCTTCCTCTTGACTTTACCAAATTTGTAAATCAAGGGTTAAAGTTAACCAATCATTGGTGTGCTCAACATTTCCTTTGCCGTCTTAATTTTCCTTATTTCTCGATTAAAGTGTAAAAAATAAGTGTTTACTGGAAAGAAAATTCCTTTCAAAACTTACCAAGAATGCATTTTCTCAACCGACATATAAAATCCATTGGCTACGGATGGCCATTTAATCCTCCTTTGCTCCTTATTTCCCCAAAAAAGAGTTCCAGCAGATCTTGGTTGACTATATTGTTTACAATGTATGTCATGTTGGACTTTTCGACATATTTTTTCCAAATCATTAAAGCGTTATTTGTAACAATTATGCCTTTCTCAAATGGATCTTAACTTTTCATCCTGATACAAATCTTTAATTACTTTAAGTCGAAAAATCTCATATATGTAGATATCAAAATATTCAGCACAAAGAACTTTTATATGAATTTTTACCCCACAACATACTTTTGTTTCGCTGGGCCCGTAATTGCCATATATACTACGATGCAGGTTATCAAATACTCGGGGTTGACCGACTATACTTTTTTACTTTTTTAAAATTAAAATTGAATGCATTCAATACCAAGTTAAGTTAAAGGTAAAAATATTTTTGTTTCTTTTACTTACTCTGTTTGAGTGCCAATGTCTTTACAAATATTTTCAGTTTGTGTACTTCCTTCCATCGTGGTTGTTTTTGTTGAAACAGATTTGATGTCATCGAAAGTTATTTCCTTTTTAAAAAACTCTTGTTTGATACAGCTGCTGGCTAGTTCATAATCTTTGGCCGAGTGAGATTGGGGTTGTTCTGGATCAAAGATCAAATTATTGTGGAAACGTTTCATCGTGGTGGTTTCTTCTGGTTCCCAACTGAAAAACATATACGATATTAAAAACCCACAATTTTATGTAATAAAAGCTACTTTATAATAAAAGTTTCCCCCATATTGTTAGTGTTGACAAAAGGCTTAATTTCCTGTTGGTCCATTGCATGATTCAAATTGTCCGGAGTTCTAAAAATAATTCAAGATACAAAATATATTCCTTATTGCCAATATTTATACCTACTCTTGTGTTTGACACATAAAAGGCTCAGCGTTTGGTAGGAGGTTTACCTTGCCACCAACATATATGATGCTTGTAGGTAAAAAATGTTTGGAACAAATCCGGGCCGTAGTTACAAAATTTTCACGGCAAATTTCACTCCACCTTTTTCGACTTAGTTTATCTTTGGGAACGCGGAACAACGTTCCGCTACCTTTGGGATATTTAATTTTGCACACAGCACATACACGCATTTTATTTTTCTTTATTATTTTTTTTAATTTATTGCTTTTGATATTTTTTGACATTTTCTCATAGGGATGGGTAATAAATATCGATAAAACAAAATATCGATAATAAAGATAATAATCGATATACATACATATATTGACAATATTTTAAATATTCATATATAATAGATGGCTGCCTCTAATTTTACCTATACATCTCTTGTTGTTGTTGTTTTTATATTGCTTGTTCACAAACAGAGTATTAACTTGAAATTTTAGGTAAGAGGGTATTTACCCAAAATTTTCGATAGAAGCAATATAATTTTATATTGAACATTAAGAAAAGCAAACTATTTGTTGCAAATTTAAAAACTTTTACATACTGTGACCATTCTCCAGATATAAAAAAAAATGTTAATTGTCTTTGTATTGAAGATACCACGCCTTCCTCTCCAATCTAGTTCACTTTTTGATAAATGTAGTGTATTTATAACTATGCTAAATATTTGTACACAACCGTTTCCCTTGTCACTGCATTTTTTACTATCTTTGTAATGAAGGAGCCACTCCCACCTCTTCAATCCAGTCCACTTTTTGGCAGATGTTGTGTATCTGTAGAGAGACTTCTTCACTATCCAAATTTCATGTCTCTCACATCAGCCGTTCGAGCTTCGCGATGATAATCAGTCACTTGACTAAGTCATTAATTTGATTTAACAGTTGCGTCCTATAAGTAGTCTATATTATTTTTTGGGCTAACTGGATGCTTCTGTAAAAATGTATTGCTCCCCCTTCACCTACTCCCTTATTTTTATTTTGAAAAGTGTAGTGTCGTCTACCCAGCCCATTTTTATTTTGAAATTTATAGTTTACTATAATAGTAGTCTTAATCCCGTTTGAAGACTCTAGCTATAATAGTTCTTCAGTTACGCTATACTTAATATATGCATCCTATGAGGGGTATTGGTCCCCTGTGCTTACCCCCTTTATTCTTATTTTCAAACGTTTAGCTCATCATATTAGTGATTTTTACCAAGTTTGAACATCCTCACTATAACAGTTCTTAAGATAGGCGATACTTAATATTGGCATCCTATGGAGCATAAAACATCCCCTGTCCCTATCAAAAAATAAGAAGCCTATTTTATTTTTGAGACACACATGATGTTAGTGCTAAAATTTCCGGAAAATCGGTTCAGTTATGTCATTGTCATCACTTTTATCGATACATTACCTTGATGTGCTTCTTACATTTAAACGTATTCATTTGTAAAAAGTTTTTACTTGTGAGTTAAAAACATATGTACATACCTTTTACCACTTTTCTACCTCAGTGAAGATGGACCTATCTTGATTAACTTTTGTCATTTAAGAGTCCTTTTGCCAAATCAGGATGCAAAATCATAAATTCGACTATTTCTCATATTTTCCAGGTTTTGTGTACATATTTGTTTGTGTTTCCCTTTTTCAAATATTTTCTAAATTTAAAAAACTTATTTGAATATTCATGTATTCAAAAAAGTTCGAAATAAACGTGTTTAAAGTTTTTGAATTGCTTTTACTAATTTGGAAAAATAACGACACATTATTTTCATACGGAATATATGAAGTATGAAGTTTATACACAATATAAAGAAACACATAGCGAACAATTCTAAATCACTAACTCCAAAATTTCCATTTTTAGAGTTATGACGACCGTTACAGCAAATGAGTGATATATTGTCTGTATCAAGGCGAATTCATGTAAACGGTGGTGGCGATACTACGTCAAGTAACAACACCAAAAACACAACATTTTACATATTTTATTTGTTACTTTCGTTGGTCGATATGTCAAAAACACAAGTAACTTTTGACATTCATCTCCCTAAGTTAGAAAAAATGTAGCACAGCTGTGCTTTCAACGCCACCTGAAAAATGAATTCGCCTTGGTCTGTACTTACATAAAATTTGTAAATTTAATATATTGTAAAAAAAATGTACACATTTCGCATTCAAAATGGCATTCGAATAATATATATACGTATACGCACCCTAGAATCACTTTTGATGTTTTCTTTCGTACTAAAAATTTGCATGATCGGAATTTATATGTGTTTCGAAACAGGATTTTTTTGTGTTTCGAAACAGGGTAAAAAAAATCTCACAAATAAAATTGTTTACATAATAACCCCTAAGTTTACTTCAAAAACTTTTTGATTTAATTTAGGAAACTTTCACGCACATAATAAAACTTCATATACATACGTACGTATTTGAGCCCAATATTTATGAATTTTTTTATTTTGATTTTCGGTAAACAAAAATAGCTTGTAATAATTTATAATGCAATATAGTTAGAGTAAAATAAAATTTTATTATTATTAAGAATACTTGCTAAATTTAAATTTATTTACACAACTTACTTTTATGTCATGTACAAAAAAATAAATTTATAAATTTTATAAAAAAAAAGTAAATGCAAGAATTAGAAAAAAGGATTTTATTTTTAATACAGAAAGATGAATAAAATATTTATACATAAAGTGTATTAATAATATGTATTAATATTTTATTCATCTAACATATTATGTATATATTTGTTTTTGTTTTGGTAATAAAAACCAATTGAATTTGAAAACGAACAAAAAATTAAAAAATAAAACTTAAAAGAAAATTACATTGTAAAAAAATTCAAATTGTACTTAATCAGTAAAAAAATTAATATTAAAAAAGAAATTGATAAATAAAATTGCAACAATTGTATTGTATAATGGACGAATTCGTTACAGATAGTTAAAAAATTAAATATTCTATAAATTTTTTTTAAAAAAATTTATATAGTTTTTATTACATAAGTATGTATGTATATAAAAAATACAAAAATAAAACATAGTTTTGTATATTAAACATATATTATGAAGATGTTATGTACGTTAAATAAATATAACAAATAATGTAACAACTGCATATTTTTATAAATATATTAAATATTTACTACTAACACTCAGATTATGAACTAAAATGTTTTCCAACATTTGCAGTAGTAGTAAGCTCATTAACCAAAAATTTATTTATTTTGTATTTATTTATTATATAAAAAACTAATTGTCAGTTTTTTGTTGTAATTAACATTAAAAGCTAAAAAATGAAGGTTAACAATTAAGAACACTTTGTTTAAAGTAGTAAACGTCAGTTTTTTTTTAAATTATTTATGTTATTTTGCTCGTTGATATTCTTTTCTCTAGACATTAAAGAGCATTTTTAAATGGAGGCAGCTGTTATTATTTAATTTTTTTAAAAAAAAATTTTCGTTTCTTAATTTGAAGTAGATATAATTAATTATATGTATGCATTTATGGATTATTGGTGGTATGTTTCTATCTTAAGCATTTTAATAAATCCAATTTACTGGCACCCATTGCTCTTGATGACTCATTTCATCTAAAGTTTCGACTACTTGACGAAAAGTATCATCGAAATCTTCATTGATAATGACCATATCAAAATATTTTTCATATTTTCGTTGTACGAATGCACTCTCTTCCACAGTGGCGATTAAATCATCATCCTTAAGAAGAAGAAAAATAGTATTAAAAATTGTAAATTTAAAGTTTGCGTTAATAAATTTTACCTCATATAAAGATGCAAGAGATTCCAAGGTACGAGCACGTCTGGAACTAAAACGTATGGAACTTTGACGATCGAACTGAAAAAAGAAAACAAATTTTTAAATATTGTTGAAATTATCAAATGTATGTATTTGGGTGCGGCAAATATTCAAATTAGCATTCGCATTAGCGAACTTGCTTTCGTTTAAATGTATGCGAATATTTAATGATGGCAATATCAACAACATCTTAAAACTTTTAAGAAAATTACATTGTAGCAAACATCAAAACTGGCATCAAAAAGCTAATTTAAAGTACTCTTCGTAACGACCTGCTGGAAATCGGAAAAGTAAAACGTTTTTGTTTCATTTGTTAAAACAAAAGTTTCTTTGAAACCATGGTCCAGCTAGTAGGTCTGCTCGAAACGTCTGCTAATTTTTTGCAGAGTTGTGTTTTTACGTGCAATTGTTTTTGTAGCAATTGTTTTTGACTTTTTTCCATTTTTTACACAAACAAACGCTTTTGTTCTTGACATCTGCATCACTTTTTACACAAAGAAAATTCGTGTTGTTTTTTCTATTGTTGTAGTTGCGATCAGGGCCCTGTTTCTCAAAACTTCTAGTTAAGAATCTACAAGTAAAATATATTATTGTAGAATTGTAGTTTTGAGTAACAGGGCCCAGACCTTCTAATTGGGCCATTAGGGTGGTCGTTAACTGTATGGAGCATATTTGCTTTCTATTTTTACATGCTCTAACCCCCCCCACTCCCCAATTCGATGGGTATTAATAAAAAACGACACCAAAAAAAGTTTCACGACAATCGGCGAAGGCTAAACCGTCCCTCACGTCCGCCAAAGTTTGAGAAAAATCGTTAAGGCCGACTTTAGTGCCTCATTACTTGGAAAATATTAATTTTACATAAAAGTCTTTTACAAAGAAGCTGTTATTAGTGAAGTTTTCAAAAACTTTTGTCTTAATAACAAGAAGAGCAAACAGCAGCATTGATGCGAATTTTATCTTTAGAACTATTTTTTCTTACACACGTCAATACAGCTTCAATATTTGCATTCAAGAATAATAGTCAAAAAGGCCCATAACTGCCAGGTAATCGCCACTAGGGACTTAAACTGTATGACGAACCTTCATTAGTTTTTTATTCTTAATATTTTCTTAAAACATACTTGCAATTTATCTCCACCCCTTAGGGAGCTCCTATACAAATATAGCGGGTTAATGAAAATCTTAAATTTGGCCCCTGCAGCGCCTATTATGCCCCTAGATGAGTCAAATGTATTACCGATCCCATTTTATTCTTTATCGCCATAATTTATTTTTTAACATACAAAAATTTCAATACAGACTAGGAATATATTGAAGAAAAAGCCATTTTCGAAAAACATACATGCCCTTAATCTTTAGGGAGTCTCCCATACAAATATTGCGTTTTATGAAATTCTTAAATTTAATAAAAATTGTTCGTCTTTTGTGAATAAAATCAAAAGTTGTGAACAGATTTTTATAACTTATGGCTTTTTTTGTTTGCAAATTCGTTTTTTATATGTCTAAAAAAAATATAAGCACAGCTGCATCTTTCAATTTCTAATGATTTTCTAACGAACAAAAATTTTGAAATTTTGCTAAAAAATTATTTATTATTTGCTAAAAAAATTATGTTTCATAAATGTTTAAAATAAGTAAAACCTTTAAAGTTTTTTAAAGGTAGTTTTATTGCGGAATTTCGGGATTTTTTTATTTTGTTTAATAAGAGATTATTAATTAATTAATATTTTCTAAGTTATGAAACATAAAAGTCAGATTACATGTAAAAATATATTTTTACTCAAAATTTTGGTGGGCGTGAGGGACGGCTTAGCCTACGCCGGTTGTCCTAACATTTTTTTTTTGCGTTGTTTTTTATCAATACCCACCAAATTGGCTGGTGAGACCTAAAGAAATCCAACTTTTGATTTTAACGGTCACCCTATTGGGCCATGTTTAAAATATTTTTTGCAAAAATTTTTATTTTTAAAAAATATTTGTGACTAAAAATCATCTAAGTCCTACAGATTTATTTGTAAAATATCTATTTATTATATGAAACACTTACCGTTAAATTTTTATTAGAACCCGTTGCCCGGCGTTCATTGTAAATTAATTTTAATTGCTCCATACCAGGAGCTCCAATAAATATAACAAATGGCATCAATTCTTGACTATTGTGTAAAATTTTTAAAGCATTTGGAGCACAATCCAAAACACACATTTTTCCTGTATATAAGAAAGGATAAAATATATGTATGTATGTTAATACAATTTTAAAGTTAATCAAACATTTAAAGAAAGCTTACCATTGTTAATAACATCTTTTATCGATTGTATATGAGTGCCATATAAATTGCCATTAGTTTCGCCATATTCCAAAAATTTATTTTCTTTAATTTCTTGTTCCATCAACTCGCGATCAACAAACCAATAACTAACGCCATTTTCTTCCAAAGCTCTTTTTGGACGAGTAGTGTCTGTAAAAAGTATTTTTTTTTTTATTTATGTTAAGAACTAGCTGTTAAACCCATCGTTGCTAGGGTTCGATAAAATAATTTTGCTTACTTTTATAACTGTAGAAAAATATTTTAGGAAGTATGTAAGTCCAAATTTATCCATATTTTTATAGTAAATTCCGATTAATAAGTGCATATTAATGCTATTAATATTTAACATTTTCCCTATACTGATTCTTTTTGCTTCAAAGTATTCCTGTCGGTTTATACGTTTTTTAAATTAACATTTATTTTTTTGGTAAAAAAAAAATCCCTTTTGACTCTTTTTCTTCTCTTATGGATTTTTTTTCCAAAATAATTTTTATTATTCGAATTGTATTGCATTATTATTTTAAGTTTTAGCCAATTAATTTTAATGAAAAATGTACAAAGAGTTTTCCTTAACAACCCTTTTTGATCATTCAAATTACATATCTTTAGCTAAACAAAATTAAAATTTTGCAGGAGAAGCAAAAAAACTTTATAAAATTTAAAGTATTGCATGCTTTGATAAGACGTGGTGGAATTATTCAATCAATTTTCCAAGAAAACCAATTTATTATATCGAGCCCTAACCGCGAAAACAACGTAAGCGCCAAAAATCAAATTTTACAGGAGAGAGTTATTTTTATATTATTTCATATAAATTTTGTCGCTAACGATAAAATTGTTCTTGTTAAGTAGTTTATTAAAAAAGTGAAAATTGAAAATAAAGTCGCTTACGTTATTTTCGCGTTTAGGGCTCGATATGTTGTTAGAAAAAAATGTCCAATTACGTTGTTTTGCATTTATCAAATAAACACACTTTTAGTAACGTCCCTCCCTTTGTGTTTTGTTAACAAGAGCGTAATTTTTGATCGCAGAAGTGTAAAATTTTGTAAAGACAGTTAGTTTGAAGGCATGCATACGTAATATGTAATCACAAACTCCATTTTAAATATTTTGTTAGTTACGCCTTTTTGCATTTTATAGAAAGCAAAAAACATTTACACAAGGTATCAGCACTGGGGAAGTCTATGCTGGCTGTCCCTTTTTTTGTATGTAGTTTTATGTATTATTGTTATTAATAGTAAATATTTTTTTCAATATCCATATAATTTCATACAAAAAAGTGACAACTTGATTTCTTGTGCTGCTATAATAATAATAATAACACAAGGGTACAAATTTGAACTTTTTTTGTGTGGTCTGGAATTTGATAGCATATTTTTACTAACTTGAGGTCGCTGATTTCAAATCCCCATTTTTCTTTATTAGCTCTACTTTTCGAAATATACCGTTATTTCCAAAATTAAGGCACTTTCACTACATATATTGGAATAACATAAAAACGGATGACCATATTTAGTTAACAAAAACATCCGAAACTCGGCAACAGTATTATATTTTAGCCGTGCTCACATTGTTTTTAAATTTGCCCTGTAGTTTCAGAGATTTAGTTGAAATTTTGGGGAAAAACGTGAAACAAAAGTACCAAGAATTTTATAAATTTTCATATTATTCGAATGTGTATTCTAACTCAAATTACAATATTTTAAAAGCTTTTATACTTTGTGCCGGTTCACACACGTCAAGTTTGACTCGTCAAGTCTTCAGTTTGTAGGAGAGAGGGGAAAAGAAATTGACTTGACGAGTCAAACTTGAAATATACAAACGAAAATTCTGATAGTGCGTAGAAAATATTCCTGGAAAATATTGAAGGAATAAGACTATTAAAGTATAAAAGCTTTTGAAATATTGTAATTTGACTTAGAATACACATTCGAATAATATGAAAATTTATAAAATAAATGTTACTCACAATGAGAATTAAATTCCCAGATTCTATTTGTACCAAAAATTTGAATTTTTACCCTGTCTTGTCAACTTTTCCTTTTTCCTAAACCTTCGCGTTGCAATTACGAACAATCCTGCAGTAGGAAGTATCCATAACATGATTTGAGGCAACCATAATATGGTTGTAGCTTCCTGATAAAGGACTATTTTAACCATAATATTGTTGTCGGTGACAAAAATATGGTCAAATTAAACATCATCCCTCTTATGCAAAAAAGTTAAAGTTCACATTAGTTAACCAACACAAAAAAAAACCCATTCACTTTTGCTGGGCTTAATGTGTTGGTTAACTAATGTGAATCTAACTTTTTTTTGCAAAAGAGGGAATATGTTTAAAATTTGCTTTAAACATAATTTTGTTGGAGGTGACCATATTTAAAAATGTTTTTCTCTGCGTGCATATGTATAAATACCTAAAAACATATAAGTTAAAAATTTAAAAAAAAAACTTACGAGGTATAACATAACCAAAACGATCTGGATCACTATTAGTTAAACGATTTTTGAGAGTACGCCTTCCGACACCAGACACACCAATTAGTACCAAAGTTTTTCTTCGGAATGGTGGCATACGAGTTACCTCTTCGTACAACATTAATTCAGCTTTATCGAACTCACAATTAGCTACAGAACGATACATGGTTTTGCGTTTGCGTTTTGAGATCTGGAATAAAAAGTTAAGGAAATTATGTTGTTTTAGATCTTTAAAAATGTTTATGGAAAATATCTAATTAATTACACTGGTCGACAAAAGTAACGTTTTAAATAAAAAATATGGAAAACAAAGATTTTAAGGTACTTACAACATATCTGTTTTTAGTTTTTTTTTATCACGTCTGGCTTTTTTATGCGCTAGACTAATGAAGCGCCCGAAACACGGCGGTTAATCTAATACATTTATTCAAAAATGGAAAACGATTTGTCCGATTTTGATCAAAATGCTTACAAATGATTAGAAATTATGATTTTATTCGCAATCGATTGATTTTATTCAATATTAAACTAGACGTAATAGAATCAATCTGTGAACAGACTTTGATGCAGCACTGTAAATTCAATTAAAACCACACATTTTTGAATATGCTTATTATACTTCTTATTATAACCGCCATTTGGAAATTTTAAATTGTTTTTCAGAAATTTGTATTTACGCTTCAATTTTCTTTTTTATTCTATTGTCCGTCTAAAACCAAAATTTAAATGTAAATTTTCATTTGTAAAACTGATTTGATAAGAAAGCAGCTCGCGCAAAATTGTGAATATTTCTTAATGTCAATCACTCCGTCCTTGTTTGTCTTACTTTGCGCGAATCACGTTTTGTTCGCATCGGTTGATAATTTGGCCCCGCATAACTGTACTTCGTTACAGTTGTACTTCGTTACAGTTTTTCGGGATGCGATATTATCGGATCTTTTTTAACCTAACATTTTGCATAGTGCTGGTGAAGAACCAACAAAAACTTATTTTAATATTTACAAAGGGCTGACTTTTGAAGTTTTGGTTTCTACATGAATACATAGGTCATTCGATAGCTAGGGGATAAGGCTCACTGTTGCCAACTTTTTTGAACAGTTCCCGCCAAATCGGACTTCAAAACCGCTAAATAATAAATTTAACGGATTTTTTTTTATACTAACTGCGTTCGAGAACAGAAAAGTTTTGAGTATTTTTTACTGAACTTTACTGCATTTTACTATATTGCGTTCGCGTACACAAAATACAGTAAATGAGAACACAAATTAAGAATTAAAAGTGACAATTCTGAGTACATATTTACAAATTTTTACTGCAGAAATTTTCGCAATAAAATTTATGGTGTTTTCTTTTCTACAAAAAAATGTGCCTTTTTTAAAAAAAAAATCAGTTTGGTGTCTTTTTCTTAAAAATTTGTTCTCGAAAAGGGTGGCTTGTTTTATTCTAAAAAACTCATGCTTTTCGGGAGCAAAATTTTTAAGAAACAGGCACCAAATTGCATTTTTTTTTTTAAAAAAGGCACATTTTATTGTAGAAAAGAAAACACCATTAGTTAAACATAAAAACGCATGTTTCAAAAGGTAAACAAACAAAAGTAACAAACAAAATGCTTACAAATTGTGAACAAATTGTTAAATAAAAAAAAGATGAAATAAAAATTAAACAAAAATAAAAATTTAATAAATATTGAATAATTTAACTTGTTTGTGAAACATTTATTTGGCTAAATACCAAAATTTGAAAATATTTTTGTAATGTTAATTTTTTAGAGTTGTAAAAGTGTGAAGTATGTATTTGGGTAAGTAAGTAATCAATAGCAAAACAATTATTCATGTTCTTATGAATAAATTAACCCACCACAAATTATTAACATCAAATAAAATAAACAAATATGAACGATTACATGAAATAATTTGTTTGTATTTTTTAAAAATGTTCGTGTTATAAAAAGTATTTAATCGAGTACCGATAAGAAAACGAGTTTAGTAGTCAAAAGTGTAAACATTTTTCAACACTTTTTTCAATTTTTTGTCATCAGCTGTTGCCTTTATTTTACGAATTTTTACAAATGTTGAGAGTGAGAGCAAATTTTACAATTTTCTCATTTACTGCATTTTACTGTAAAATTACGCACCTACTGCTAAAACCTAAACATTATTAAAAGTTTTATATAAAAAAGCAACCTCTAGCTTTTTCAAATTCTTAAATTACGTGACATACTCCGGTTTTCAACTTCCCTAGCAATTTTATTCGCAAAAAAAAGATCAAAAAGCTATATGTTCAAACGCTGGCTTAGTTGAACCAAAGTTAAATTTATATGTAATTTAAACTCAACAGCTGTAAATTAGTGTCCCATTTATTATATGCAGCACTACGATAAATGTTGTCAAATTCATATGGTCTGTATTGGTAGTTTAAACACCCAATTTCATGCAATTAGAGATGGTTTATATGTATGTTAACTAATTTATAGATTTGTTGGTTTAAAAACATTATAAACCAAAAAGATAGTTAACATTTCTCGAATGATTAGCCCTTAATGTATCTTAAAAAAAAATTTTTTTTTAAGTCAAATTTAAATGCAAATAAAATTTTAAAAATAAAAATGTGCAATAATAGCTGAAACAAAATTAATTTATGAGGTCGGGGTTTTATGGCACGTATGGTTTTGGACTTACCATTACATAACTGCTATTATAAAAGCTATTGTTTTCAAATTTTGCTTTAATACCAACATTTATAAGGAATTGATGGCATTTTAAGCAATTTTCGTGTCCATATTATGGTAAGACGATTTATGTTGCTAAAAATATTTTTGAGCCAAATTTTATCAAAATATCAACATAATTAGAGGGTTTATAAGCGCCAAAACTATTCCGAAAATAAATGTACGGGGCCATGTGAAGTTATAGACCGATTTTTACCATTTTCGACCTTATGACAATTTAAACGTACACAAACGTACCAAATTTCATTAACTTATCTTCAAAATTGCGAGCTGTACTTTGCGCACAAGATTATATAGACTTAATCAAGATAGATATTTAATTATAATGTTGACTTACCTTTGTACCACAAATACCAATTTTGTGCACATAATCAGCCTCCGGTGCTACAAAGGCTTTACGTCTTTCCTCTAATTCTTGTGAAGGTATCAAACCAATTTGATCGCTTTGGGCAGTTATATTTTTAGCTTGCCACCAGTTTGGATCTTTTACATTAATAATCTGAAATGTAATTGAAAAATAAATTGTTAAAAAAAAAAACCTCGTTTGTTGTTTATAAAAAAACAACCTGTAATATATCACCGGATTTGAAAGACAAACCAATGTCCTTGCAGGGTAATAAGGAGTCCTCTGAAGGAGCATAGGGAAATAAGGCACGCATGTAACACTTGATAGAAGAAACACATAAATTAAAATTTTTAAATAAATAAACCTTCTTATGATTTTTTTTTATAAAATTCAATAATTTTTTATTGTAATATAAAAATTCTAATAACAAATTTGTCTCAGTTTTAGGAAATTTTGTACATTTTCTTAGGTTCTACTTACTCATTAATTTTGTTTATATGTACCTTAATGATCATCTTTTTTGATATTTGGAACTATTATGCTTTTGATTAATTTTAGTTCAATAATATTATTAATAATATTAACCAAATTTAAAGCAAAACAAAATAGAAATGAGGTTTTAAACACTGCAAAAATATTCAGGCATGCGTAAAATAAAATAAATAGGCCAATCACAGTTTGTCGTAAACATTTTAAGCAAACATCCTAATATATCATAAATATTTTTATAATTTCTTCATTTATTTTACACACAGCAAGTTTTCTTGCGCCCGTATTAACCTTTTTTTATCAACTAAAGACTCCTTTAGGAATCCATCGTGCTTTTAAATGGGGTTTCATAACTGTGACTTCCTAAATTATTTATTTAATGGGATTTTGGTAAAAAAAAATAAAATCATTAAGCCGCAAATTTTTTTTTTAATTATTAAAAAAAAGCCAATTAAATAAAATCAAATTTAATATACTAAACATTTAAATCAAAATAACAGAAACCTGCACATTTAATGAATGATATTCTGCTCACAACAGTTTTTATCTATTTCCATCAAAATCAAATTTTTTTCTTGCAATAAAAAATGTACCAAATAAAACTTAATAAAAAAAATATTTATTAATAACTCATTCAACAATCAACTAACACCACTTACCGTTAATTTCTTGCCTGGTTCAATTTTAGCAACACCATTTTGTTTTACCTGGCCACTTATCAAGCGGGACGAGCGTATTTCCTGTTCCACATTTGGACCAATCTTAAGTGTTAAATTCTCCTTAGCCCTTGACACCTCAACTTGCAAATCTTCGGGAGTACGAACTGGTGTACCATTTACTTCCAATATCACATCACCAGAATGCAATAAGCCCTGCTTATCAATGACACCACCAGCTAATATGCGTGCAACTACTAATTGCTTGTGTTCATCAATTTCGACAGTAAGACCTAAAGGTTGATTTGGATTGCGACGCAACCCAACCATTTTAATAGTTTCGATAGGCATCTTTGTGTGAATTATTTCGGGAGAAAATAAATAGCCACCAGATTTTCGTTGCGATATGGATTCGAGTTTGGTAAGAGAACCACCAGCAGCTTTTAAACGGGCTTCGTAAAGACAACCTATTTCATCATGAGCACGAATAAGAGCCTAGAAAAGAGAAAAGAATCAAATATGAATGACATGATAAGAGTTCAATGACACGAATAGAAATAATTAAGAAATAAGTAAATTTTTCGCGCTGTGACGATTTCTAATCGTATATCCTAATTCTTATAAAAACCTGACCTATCTAAATCATAGGAGCACCCAGTATATACATTAAGCTGTCAGTTATTTTTCAAAGTTGGAATTTGCTTCACGCCAAGCCCCAGATTGGTTCGAATTGCCAAAAAAAAAGTCCCTTGAAAATTTTAGCTCAGTCGGATGGACATTATTAAGAAAATTTGTAATTCGCTCTACATTAATGATGGCCAACTCTTCTTGAACAAAATTTATTATCAAAAACGCTTTTAAGAATAAGTTCAAAGATGTGATGTCTACAAGCAAGGGACTATTTTTTAGCAATTCGAGCCAATCTGGGGCTTGGCGTGAAACATATTATTTCAAAAAAAATTTCCCAAATTGTAAATTGGCACACTAAAATACATACACAGAAAGAAAAACACTCGGGATAAATCAAGTTTTTTATAATTACTTTAAGTACGAGTCGTACTCAAAAATTCAAGTACGAATAACACTAAAACGTACTCAAAACAATCCTAAATGCGATTACTATCGAAAATCAATCCCGGAATTTCTTAAGATAAGTATAAAATTCTTAAATCAAGTAAAAAAAGATTAAACTTTTCGTTGTGCTTAACCCTCCGGCTTACGCATGATTTAATTTTTCTATATACATTGAAAAAGGGCCTGTCCATACTCATGTTTACCGCGAATGGTTAAAAAGTAAATTTGAACTCTTGCTTCTAATTAAGTATTTATTTTTGGTTAAATGTGTACATACGATTTTAGAGTAAAGCCATATCGGGCACGATGTTGGTGTTTTATCATTATGTAATACTATGTTCACACTTGAGTTTTTAAACGCGTTAAAGCAAAATGTTGATTAAGTTAATCAAAGCCGTTCACATTACATTTGAGATGATTAAGATGACAGATGATTAAGAAAAAAACAAAACAAACAAATTTATATTTCTTTAAACTATTAAAAATTGATAAAAAAAATACTTTTATAAAGTTATCAGAAGATTATTTTAAACATATTAATGCTGAAATTGTGAAAATTTATGAATTATTTAAGGAAAAAAATAAAATCATTAAGTCTTGGTTCATACTATGAAAGTTTTCTTTCAGAAAGTCTGAGTTTATGGGTGAGAGAGGGGAAAATAAAAGCATGTTCTCTTCCCCTCTCACCAATAAACTCAGACTTTCTGAAAGAAAACTTTCATAGTGTGATCCCAGACTAAGCAGAATCGTGGCCGGTTGTTCAGTTTATGTTGGCCGATTCTACATTACACTCAGTTTGAGGTATGTTCAGTGGATTCTAAGTGATTAATGAAGTGATTTAGTTGTAAACATGTCAATTTGAAGTAATTAACAAATCACTTCAATGTATGGAAAATCATCTCGATTTTGATGTGATTAGAGCTTAATCACGTTCGAGTTGCTTAAACGCGTTTAAGAACCCAAGTGTGAACATAGTATAAGGTGTAAATCATAAAAATTTGTTCTTTCTAATTTATTTTTTTTTGGTTCTTTTTCAAGCACGAATTCGGGATAAAATCAACTTTATAATACTTGAATCAAGCGCATTTTGAGATTTTTCTTTTGAGTGTTTGTATGCAAAAATATACCGAATATTTTCACCCCAATTTCTCGAATTTTTGATCTGATTTCCGATTTGAAAGATCATACCATTATGGAATTTACTATATGGGATCTATTTATTTACAAGTTAGTCGAATTTAATATTCGATAATAGCTTGGTAAGTTGTACAGTAAAATCAAACCCACAGAAAAAATTTGTTATGTATTTATTTTAAATGAGAAATGACAAATTTAATGTTATCAAAGTTGGGATTCAAAAATTAATTAACAAGGTTTCTTTCAAATGTGCTAAATTCCCATTTCATACTATTGAGAAACTGAATTTTTTTATTTGTTATACCAATTAACATTAGGGAATCATCTTCAGAGTTGTAAAACTGAGAGCAGTTCAGTTATTTAATATAAAAAAATGATCCGGGAGATATCGTACACTCTGATGGATCCAAGCCGCGTTTTCAGTATTCTATTCGGAAAAGGAAACTCAGGAAAGCAAAAAAAATAAAAAAAAATGTTTATCCTAAAATAGTTTCAATTTTATCAATGCCCTATCAAGTATATAAAAATGATCTCATTTATTTAAAAATTAACTTAATACTCACCCTAAAATGTGGTTGTGCTAAAAGTTTAGCTAATTCTCGTGACTCTAAACGTCTTGAGGGGGAGAATTTTCGTATAATATCGTCACAAATTGGTTTATTATTTAAATGTGCTGGCAAAAAAGCTGGAACTGGCTGTGGTTCTATTGGATTTAACTAAATGAACAAAAGACAAAAAAGAGAACAAATTGCTAAATAACGAAATAATTAAATTAAGTAAAATTTTAATTGGCATTGCGTAGGTCAAGATACCAAAACACAAGTCCGAACAAAATTATGACAGACATGTGAAGTCTGTGCATTTAAGATTTTATTTTACATCTTTTGTGAATTTGACTACTTAATAAACTTAATAATGTGGTACGGTATTTAACCTCCATGTGATCTTTCACATAGTGTGGTTTATTTAAATTATTTTTCCAAAAAAAAAAGAAAAAAAAATTTGTATAATTATAATTCCTCTCATAACATTATTTCTAATGTGGAGGTTAAGTTTGTGAAATTTTTCGTTTCAGTTCAAATGTTTTTCATTTTATTAAGTTAAACTTGAACTACATTTACAAGCAATAACAATTAATTAATTAAAAATAGCTATTTTGGTTTAATGTACTTGACAATCATTTCCTACCTTAACTAATAAACAAAAAGAAATAAATTTCATTTTATTTATCTCATTGTACAATTAATTCACTTTTCTTGAAACTTTCATTTTGAGCCAAATTTATATCGACAATTGCTTTTTTTGCTCTTTTTTATTATCATTATTAACGTGATTAAATGTTCATTATGATCATCACGTAATGTGCTCGCAACAATTGTAGTACAATTTTTTTATTCAGTATGGAATGCCATACAATTACTTTCTATGATTCATTCATGCAGTCGTTCAATCGTTAGTTTGTTCATCAACATTTTGGAAAATTCAAGTTTATACCGGGTTACATTCATATTTATGATGCATACTAGTGATGTTACGAATAATCGTATTCGTATCGCCGAAAATTCGCTTATTTCAGGATATCGTATTCAAGAGAATATTATGTTTATACGTTCATAAAAATAAAAAGGTTAAAACAAATACATAAAATGTATGGATAAATAGAAATTTGTATTAATTTTTATTAGAAAACTAGCCAACCCCCTCCCCTGCACACTTCGTAGTGCAAAAAAGAAAATACGAAATCAATTAGAATTCATTTAACCCTCTTACCGGCCAGACCGTCTCATTTAAATCAGTGATAAATTGTTTTTATTGTAATGCCCTGTGGTACACAACATTTCTTGTTTTTCCATTTCCGGTGTAAATATACAAAACCGATGGTTTGCCAACGCGTGAACAGGCTACATACAACTGTCCATGTGAGAAAACTGGATGCTCTAAATTCACTCCACAAATTCCTAATGGTTGGGCTTGCGCCTTATTAATAGTAACCGCAAAAGCAAGCCGAACAGGAAACTGAAGTCTTTTGAATTCAAATGGCATATCAGACGGAAATATTGGGATGCGTGGAAATGAAAACATCTTCGCCTTTGAATTTTCCAGTTTAAATAGTAGCTTCACTTACATAAGCCATCAACCTTTTAATAGCAAGACTTGTGCCATTACACAAACGGGGTTGATTGATATTGCGAGGCATAATAATAGTGACTCCAACTTTCAATTGGAGATTATGCGGAGGCAATCCTGGTAAGTCCAACGAATTAAAAAATTCTGTTGGATAATTCGCAGCATCTTCTACATTGGTAACAGTATCCACAGACTTGTACGAAACCAATTCGATAGGAATCTTTGATTGTATAGCCATATTTAATTCACTAACATCTTTGTGCTTTGCCGCTAAAATTGCTCTGTCCCTCAACCATGTATGGCACGTATATTCTTGTGTTATGTTGGGGAAAACACGTTCAATCAATTCCTCTTTTGACTGTACGAAATAGCAAATATCCTATGGCAATGTTATCAATCCAATGTTATTAACAGGCATTGTACCATTCCCAATTTTCAGCAATTGCTTAGAGAACTTATCAGCAGATAGATCATTCTGCAACTGAACACGAACGTTAGTAGTGAGTTTCAATGTTTTTATAAATCTCCATAAACATGAAGACTTTAATCAAGCATTAATCTCATCGGCAGCTGTCGATCTAGGAATGACGGGCAATGTTTGTCTAAAATCGCCTGACAATAAAATCAAGACACCACCAAACAACTCTGAATTATCTCGAAGGTCTTTCATTGTTTATTCCAATGCTTCAACAGATTTGTTATTCGCCAAAGTGCATTCATCCCAAATAATGATACCGCAACGTTTCAATATTTTTGCCGTCCAGATGTTTTTGAAACGTTACATGTGGGAGTTTCATTAACTTGGTAATTCAATGGCAATTTCAACAACAATAAAATAAAAAGCGTTTTTCCAGTGTCTCCTGGTGCATCCAGAAAATAAAATCCACCGGCTTCACTACTGGCAGCTTGCATAATCGTATTGTATTGTTGTTCACGTTGCAGTTCTAACTCAAAAGTGTTATGCATTGCACGATTAGGTGTTGGCCTTTCCAATTGTGCTAATGCCTTTTTAGCAATACACGAATTGAATTTCAGTTTCTCAAAATATTAACTTAAATTTGCAAAATTTTCATGCACGAAAGAATACATGTTTCGAAATTAAAGCAGTGTTCACTAAAAGGCTATAACTCATGACGATGTGATTTACAATACCTAAGTAGCTAAATTAAAGTAATGGTTTGACTAAAATCGAATTGTAATGAATTTAAAAACTAATTGAATTTTTGTTTTTTAAAATATTAAGACTAATTCGCAAAATTTCCATGCAAAAAAAGCATGCTTCGGAATGAATGCAGTGTTCACTAACTCTATATAACTCATGAACCAATATACATTTGAAGACTGTTGATACATAAACCCTTGGTATTGACGTCACCTTCCACGTGAACTTTGCAGAAACAAAATCGGTTCACGCATTACAGAGAACATCAATTACTAACACAATGCAACTTTTTTTAATACATACATATAGATAACTCTTTTTCTATAACGTAAAATAATAAATAATTCTTTTAGTCAAGTCAAAAACAAACAAACATTAGAAGTATTACGCCGCCACAAACATTTTTATGAAAATTACTCAAGTTGATGTTAAGCATTCAAAGATAAACTATCATTTGAAGAAATTTTCTTAATATCGATATCTGGAATGGGTCAATTATATATCAAGATAATTCCAATTCCATTACACGAAAATATAACTGAAATGAATGACACATTTGAAGAACGTTCCGCTCATTATATAATATTTATTATATAATTAATTATAATTAAGGGTTGCAAGCTAAAATTGTTAAAAATATGCCCCGAAAATTTCAAAAATTGCTAATTTGAAAACAAAATATTCAACAATTTAATAACAATTCAATTTAATAAAAACATTCCTAAAATTATAATCGGTAAAGGCCAAACATCATAGTATTTATACGAATTGTCGAGATTTTACCCTCTTTGGAAACGATGGGTAGTCATGGGCACACAAAAAAATTTAAGGTAAAAGTTTAAAATTATATAAGAGTTATTTGTGCCGAATATTATCTAGATATTTACATCCATATGAGATTTTTTGTATTAAAAGAATTTTAGGGACGGTCGCTAATGCTAGTTATTTAAAAGGAAGTAAAAGCTATTTATAGGAAAAAGCTTTGGCCAAATGTGGACTGCTTCGAAAATTATTTAGTTTAAATAAAATATTATTGGGGCGAATTTAATCTAAATACCAACATAATTAGATGGTTTACGGACACAAAGAGTCCAATTTGAAAAGAATTTTTCATGGAGAATATGTAAAATTATAGAGCGATTATCGCCACTTACATATAATTCGTCCTTAGTACAATTAAAATGTATTTATCAAATTTGTTTTACAATTTAGAGTAAAAATTAAATGTACATAGAAGGCGAAATTGAAGTAACATGTTGGGTACACAGATTGACATTTAAAACAGAAAAGCCAGAATTTCGCAAAAAAAAATTTTTTTTAATTAAATTTGAAATATCGAGTGGCACTGAGTTTCAGATTGGATATTCGTATTCTCGAATATTAAAAATTCATATTCGTAACATCACTAATGCATACAACTCATACAGTTTCGTATGCAATACTTCACTACGTGGTGCTCTGCCATCATGCATGATGAAAAAAATTTCAATTAAGATAATTTTTTTTGTATTTCTATTTTAAAAAATTGAAAGTATAATTTCTGCAATAAAATTATAATTTAAAAAAAAACTAGTGATTTAGGTGCGTTAAATTAAATTTATAATTTTTTTAAAGAAATTTATAGGAAAAATAAAACGCAGTAAAATTAAGACCGCAAGATTTCGGTTTATTGCCCTTAAAAACGCATTTCCAGCTTGCAATTTATTTGAATACACCTAATTCTATCTTTACACGGTACATACGTTCTTGAGAATATCGTATAAAAAAAATCGTGAAAAGACAGTATTTTTAAGAATGTATTAGGACGACGCCACCCAATGAGCAGTAAAGCGGCGAGCGGTTAGTTGTTATAATGCCATTGTCAAGAGAGGTTTGTTTTATGTTATTACGCGGAAATCGTATTAATATTTACAAATATTTAATGCGTTTAAGAAAAAAAGAAGATTTGGTGTTCATCTTATAAATCAAGCAAATTTCCAGACAGGTTTTGGCAATACTGCCGTATGTCTGTGAAATTCTTTGATTTACTGTTGCAAAAGTTAATAGCAGATTTAATTAAAAGTTAACAGAAAATTTGATAATCTGTCTTGCTAAAAAAGGTAGACTTCTGTCAAAAAAAAGTTAAACTAGTGTTTTTTTAATAGAACAAGCTACATGTAATATATTTTGACGCGTCAGGGCCGGAATGTTGGTTAACTTTGAACTGTTTAACGCGTTGTGTATTTTTGACAAGTAATCAGCTGACAATAAAATGAAATATTAAACAAATTTTCGAATCGAAAAACTTATTGAAGAGCTTCAAAAACATACAATAGTTATATAAAAAGAATAAATCAATAAAATAAAATATACTTTCGAATCCGTTTTCAATGCACAAATAAGTAAACAAATGAAAAAAACTGACAGAAACGGCTTTTGCAACGCGCGTTGTGTAACTATCAATCTTTCAAGAGCTAAAGTTTTTAAACGCACGACAAACGTCGACGAATTAACGCGTGTTATGTACTTCTACCTTAATAGCGGTTGGGTTTGTACAGATAAAATGATAAGCTCAGAAAACCAAAAAAAAATTAGAACAAGTTTTCTTCCTAAGCGGCACCGATTAGCCGCTCATTGCGTGAACTCGGTGTATAAATTCATATAATAGTTCTATGTGGTGAATATTACTTAGATATCTTCATCTACATGTCATTTGCTTTCCTTTTAGTGTTTATAGGATGGAGGTTTATATGGGGCCTGTGGCTAGTTCTGGACTAACCACCACAATATTTAGCCATGACATAGTAGCTATCGTAAAAGTTATTCTCGCCAATTTGGTCAAACATGGACTGATGTTTCGACCAAATTTAATCTAAATACCAACCTAATACATAAGTTGCTTTGTGGGCACGAGGACTCTATTCCATAAAGAAACTTGTACTTGGGCTATGTGAAATTATGGACCGATTCTTACTATTTTCAATTGGCTTGATCGATTGAAACAGTTTAAAATTTAGGAAATTCTTAAAACATTTACAATTTAATGAAAAGGTTTTTATATAATTCTTCTTTAGTTGTTACGCCAACAAATTATAGCAAACAATAACAAATGTTTTTTCATTGATGTTTTCGATGTTCCTCGTTTATTCATTGTTTAAAGAAAAAACAGGAACGATGAACAAAAGGAACGCTCTTTAATCTTTCGGATCGGTCGGAACGATTCCACAAAAGGAACGATTTTGCCCAACTCTAGAATGGACAGCCAGCCGTAAGGACGGACATTGTTACAACATTTGTTTTGTAAACCTTTTTTCAATTTAAAATATTTTTATGAACTCAGACATAAGCCTAGCAAAATTTATCGGCTAATGCCCGTTATTCTCTGGGTGTATACGTCTAATCATAGTATGCTAAAGATGCAAACAAAATATCTTTACTCTTATAATATTTTGTTATCGCCATTTGTAAAATAATTTTGAATCAGTTGTTCCGTTTGTTTTAAATATCGAATTATTTATTAGGGTAACATAATTCGGGTACGCTGAATCCAAAATATGCACAGTCGTTTTAGAAACATAATTTATTTTTGGAAAAATTTGGAAATTTTTGTTTTTTAAAAATTCATAAAAAAAATTGGAAAATGCAGCTAGGCTTCATACAAATAAAGATATCGTTCTTAATTAATATAGTCGAAATATTCGAAAACCGGTTTCTTGCAAATGTCGAATTATCGACCACCCTATTTTTTTTGTTATTTGATAATTGGATAGTATCAAAATTGAACGCTTATAACTCTGAAAATATTAATCAGATTTTAATAAAATATATATTGTGCACTCCTGGCAGTAAATACCTTTCAAATGGTGTATTTTTTATTCTAGTCGCTGGGCAAAAAGATATTTTTAAAGAAATAAACGAATTCTACAAATCTCTATAATTTTTAATAACGCCAATTTGATATTACCTTCCATCTAAACTATTCATTACTGAAAATTACACTTAAACTAATTTTCAAAACCTTACTTGATATTGTACTATTACTCACACGATCGAATGATAGATGACACCATATAACTTAACAAAATTATACATTATTGTAAAATGTATTGCATTAAATTTTTCCTAATGAAAGAAAGTCGCATTGTGTTAAATTTTCGTTACGGTTTTCACATATAAATTACACTTGTATCTAGTTGAATTTAACTTCTTTGGCAAAAGTAAAAACACAAATCTTACAGAAAAATGACACAGTAAAAAAAACAATCTTGGAGTGAAGCCCCACCAAAACAATTTACTTTTGTTACTGCAAATAAAATTTATACATATTTGCAAATACATACATATTACTTTTATTACTTATACTAAATAGTGAATTGTACATACACACTACAATAAAACTGAAAGGGCTTTAACCTCTTTCTTTATAATGGCCATTTATTTGTGTGAATGTGCTTTAAAAAATGTTTATCTTTTGTTGTTATTATGGCCAAGTATTACAATCAATATGATTAAATATCATTAGTTAATATTGGCATACATATTCAGGGGGTAAGAAATAAGGAAAACCCAAATGTATGGGGAATTACAAAAAAAAAACAATATGCAATAAAGTATTCCGGGTGATGTATACGGTTAAGGCGGATTAATAACACTCTAAACATCAAGATCTCTTAAGTACCCAGTTCCCCGCCATCACCAACGCTTGTAGTAACCAGTCGAAACTTGGACATCGTTCACTGTGCATGCGACGATTATCGCTATTATATGTGATCGTTAAGTTTATCATCAAATAAAATTTTTATATTTACTAGTTACATACATATACATTTTTTTATAATGATCAAAATCTTAATAACCAAGACTACGAAGAATTGTCCCAAACGTATGGAAAAAACATGGTGTATTTAACATTACGTCGTCCTAGGGCAGGACCATATAACCCAGCTTTGGATTACAAAGGAATTGTCTTAAAACTACTCCATTGTATACACAAGAGGATTAGTTTTAACTTCGTTTAAAAACGAAAATATGTCGTTAAAAAACGAAGACATGTCTTCTCACTTCAAACACTTTTTAACAATGACATGGTTGCATTACATCGGACCAGTCCATGTAGTAGTCCATTTAATCAAACTGGATCAGGTGGTCCAATATTATTTGCAGGGTACATATGTATATATATATTTGTTCCTTTTACTCCTGCAGGGAGCATTGGGCCGCAGTACATATGTATGTATGTAAATTATTATTTCCCTGCAAATAATAGGACTAGTCGAAACACGTGTGTAAAGTGTAGCCCACAAGGGACTAGGACTACTCCAAAAGTAACCCACACGTATGGAAAAAACATGGTCTATTTAACATAACGATGTCCTAGAACAGTACCATATAACCCAGCTTTGGATAACAAAGGAGTGATTTATAGTCACATTAGCGATGTAGTCCACCTACTGTTTTATCATTTACTCTTAATAAGAATATTATCCTATTAGAAAGGGTGGTCCAAACATAATGCACGATATTGTGAGTCATACCTTAACACAAAGTTTTTGCCCAACTTAATTTGACATTTACACTTCGTGATTTTTTTGGTCAGCATTATGGATTTGTTAACAAGTAAAATTGCCGCATTCGGGCCAATGAGAATGCACGAGTGATTGCAGAAGAGTCGATGCATCCACAAAAAGTGACTGTTTGTGCGGTTTATGGGCTGGCGGCGCCATCGGGCCGAAATTCTTTGAAAATGAGGTGGGCCAAGTAGTAACCGTGAATAGGATATGCTATCGCGAGATGATAACAGGAAGGTGCCACTTGCTGCACAGCCAACGAAACAATGGCTCTTTTGCGAGGGAAATTCAAAGGCCGTGTTATCTCACGTCGTGGCGATGTAAATTTACCGCCACGATCATGTGATTTGGCACCGTTCTTTTTTTTTGGGAATATTTAAAAGAAAAAGTATATATCAATAAGCAAAGAACAATCCAAAAGCTAAAGAATGAGATAATTCGGCACATTAACGCCTTTGAATTCAATTATGTCTCAAAATCATTAATATGTACCATCGGATAGAGGTATGCCACCGAAGCTGTGGCGAGCATTTGGCCGATATTTTGCTTCACACATAATTGTCATAGATCCTTCTAGGTATCGAAATAAAAAATATTATGATATGTTCCCTATCCGAGAAAAGGGACCTAGTGTGTGAAAATGAAGTTTTGAGAAAAACTCATTTCATCTTATTATACATCATTTTAGGTACCAGAATACACTTTTAAGTTTAAACCCGTTTTTTGACACACTAGGTCCCTTTTCTTGGAGAAGGTCACATATGTAATTCTCGGAAAACTTTTTGTTTAATTAACTATTATCATCGTGCGTTGTTGTTGGACCACCCTTTACTTTAATAAGTTTAGAAAATTTGGAATATGTACTAATGTGTAGAAATGACAATGATCACGAACTAAATTAATATTATTGCTGAATTTTTAATTATATAATTAATCAAAAAGTAAATTTTTATCAAATGCAGGTGTTAATTTAACAAGTTTCCAAATATTTTCAATAAGAATGATTTACAAATAATAATGTTAAGCAAATTACATATTTTTTGGGGGGCCACTCCCAAAAAGACATAAAAGCTTGACTTGACCAAATCGTGGTTTGAAAATCAAGAGAGAGAGTACCACTAAATAAAAGTGAGGGAGCATGGAATAAAGAGAGAAGCATGAGCGAGCCAAGATAAGTTTTGTATTAAATAGAATAAATAAAAATAATATTACACAATTATTATAACAATGACAAATATAATATACTACATTAAAATTCTCCATTTAAGTCTTTGTGGACTTTTATTTCAAAACAGACTTTTTTGAAACACAAAACTTATTGTGGTTGTTGTTTTTTTTTTTATTCTTTTTTCGATACCAACAATAACGAGTACACAAGCACACGACGAAAAACAGTTAAAACAGAAAAAAAGTCTAAACAAAACAGTCATACAACATTTTATATGGATACGTCATCGTCTTTAAACGAAAAGTGGTTTTTTAACTGGATAGTTGTTTTCACATTTTTTTTCTGCGGGTTTTTGTTATGGGCACTAGGTATAGTAAATTGATTAAATGGAACAAATTTTAATCACCAAGGTAGCACTCGAATTTGATAAACAGAAATTGTTAAATTACAACTAAGTAATGAATAAAATATTGATTTTTCTTAATAAGTATTACATTTAATCCGAAAAATTAACACAGCAAATTCTTTTTTACTTTTAAAAACTTTCGATTGTATTCGCATCGGCGGAAAAACTTGTACTGACTGGTTTAATATTCAAAAAAGATACACCTCAAGCTTCACAAACATTCATTAATTAAGAATCTTGACTTGAAAATTTAGAGAAAACAACAAACATATACAGACAAAAAAAACTGTTGAATACTCGCATTGATAAAACGGGAGTTTAATAAATTCGTTGCAATAATGCAAAGCTCTCGGAAAACACACACAACAATCAAATGCTAATTTAAGCCACATTTTAACCCGAAAAGAGAGCATAAGAGAAATTTAAAGAGCCGTGCTTAAAACTTTATATATTTACTCATTTAAGCCATAAATTCTCTTTTATTTGTTTATTTACTCGTTCGTATAATGAAACCCGTCGCTTGTCTTTTTAACGTTTTTATTTTATTAGCTTCAAACGCACTCACTCACACCTTTCCTAGACACAGCCCAAATGTTACTAACTTGTAAACTTAAGTATTCAAACGACCAAACCCCAAACAAATCAAACTAGTTAAATTTATGATTTTAGTCTTTCGAGTGGAGACAAGCATGTATTCATAGCCAGGGAGTTAGCGAGTGTGTGCACAAGCTAATAAGAACTAAAAATTACTTTACTAAGTTTTCGAACTTAGTGTGGGGCGAATTCGTTATAGGCGAATAAAAAATGGGAAATATTTAACAGTGTACCAAATAAGTGTTCGGAATTAATAATGCAATGTGGCAGAGCAGTAAAAACATTTTAAAGTTGCAGAGAACTGTTATATTTTAATTTTTAATTTTAAAAATTTGCCGGCTGTTTTGTTCTTGTAAAACTTTGTTTGTCTCGTCATCATTTTCTTAGTTTGTTCTAAAAGCTTTTCGAGAAAAGCAAGACCTTATGTATTTATTAACAAGTTTTATTCTTATATTTACTTCTCAGATCCCATTGTCATTAAGAAATCCCTCTTAAGTGCCTTAAAATAACTTTAAGTTTAATTTTTAATTTTATATATTCTAGCTCCTTATGAGAAGCAGAGTTAATTCAACGATCCAACGATTCCGTCAGTTTGTCTGTCGAAATGGATTTTCCTAGGTTGTTATACATACATTAATATCATATATAGTTCGGAATAGTTTGCAAGATCGGTCCACAAATGCCAGAGATATGAACAAAAACCATGACTGCCCCCAATTGTTAACCATAACATTTAACTTGCTTAAGTCTATAAACTATGACATTTCTCGATATAATGGTTTTGGCACGATAACGACCATACTAAAGGGTCCGCTAAATAACTTTTTTTTTGAAAATGCTATAACAATAACTACTGAATATTTTCTCAAATTTCTTTTTTTATTTGAAAGTACAATTCTTCCAGTTAATAATGGAAAATAATTTCATTCAAATGGCTGCCTCGGCTGGCCATGCAATAGCCTACACGATCGGTCCAATTTTTAAGCACATTATCAATTGTGTGCAGCTGTATTTCACCAATGGCTTCACGAATATTGTCCTTTAAAGCGTCAATTGTCTCTGGCTTGTCGGCGTAACACTTACATATCTTTGACGGCACCCCACATATTATAGTCCAACGGTGTCAAATCTCCGAGGTGGCCAAACGACATCAGCTGATAATGCGATCTTTAAAAACAGGGCGCAAAACATCGAGTGTAGCTTCGGCTGTGTGGCACGTAGTGCCGTCCTGTTGAAACCAAATGCTGCCAATATCCTCCTCTTAAAATTCGTTCAACATGGCCCGATAACGATCGCCATGGACTGACACGTCCATTTTCGAAGAAAAATTACCCAATTATGCCTCTGGACCAAAATCCGCACACTAGTTGAAAAAAAAAGTTAGATGGCGGACCCGTTATATAAACTAAGAGAACCAAAGTTATTTCTTATGTATAAAGAGCATTAAATATTTAAAGTGGGCCAAACCCGACCATTATTCCACCCGGCCACACTAGTATGAGGCTCCCGTTTATAAGATTAGGTGTTTGCAATACTATGGTAAAGGGTATACATATGTATATGATTCGGACTGACGAATATAGCACGCTTACTTGTTTAAAATCTTATTAATATCAATTTCATATATTACGCTGTTATTTTGAATTGTAAAACATATTACTCTACTTGAGTTTTGTTAATTTTAACTTGAATTCAAATTCAATATGCGTATCGGATATCGGTATTGGTATCCTTTTCAATATTGTTATCTGTATCGTAACGGCAAAAAGGTATATCGTAACATCCCTAAAGAAAACATAAAACAAAAATTTTTTTTTAATATCGCTTACGATAATTTCGCAAAAAGAGTTCGATATTTAAAAATTTATTCCAAACTGGAACATATTCAGAAAGCGAAATACTAACCTAAATTATATGATACATTTTAATTTGGTTAAATAAGTACAGATATCAAAGTATTTTAGCTGATATATACTATATTTTTCGCCTCCATAAAGATCATGATTGTATTTTATACCTATAGGTTTATATTTTCTATCTAAGGAGCTAATTTGTTGCAAATAACATTTTTTTTTAACGAAACTTCGAACGCCACCAAGTATTTGAACACTTAATGCAGCCAACAAAATGTGGCTTTTGAAAAACTTCAGTAGAATAATCCTAAACAGGTTTAACTTAAAAACTCTTAAATAAATTGTGTGTTTATGCTTAAATGCATACAAGTGCTGTGTGGAAGACTTTAAAGTTTGTAATTGTGTATCTGTCTTTTTATTTGTTTAGGTTATTAGAGTTTTTCCCAAAAACCGGTTTTTTAATAGCACTTCTTCCTCAAAATTTTTGTACATGTCACTTACATATGTACGAATGAAAGCTTTTACAATGTAATGGGCACAAATTGTTAAAGCTTTAAAATTTAAAAAAAAACACAAGCATGCATGTATGTGTGTCAAAGATGTATCTCTAGTGAATGAACTTTATTGTAATTTAATCAATTTTATCAAAAGCTTAAGCAAATGTTTCTGTTGGTATGCACGTATGTATATGTATGTATATTGCTGGATACTGGCGACACCATGATTTAGGGAATCTATTATAATTTTGTTCATTCTTTTATCATGAACAAAATCTATTTGTGTTAACTAATGCTTAAACTTTAAAAAGTGTTCTTCAATATTTGTACTTTCACTACAAACAATATTGTTTCTTTTATAAAGGTCACGCTATTCTTAAAATATGTGTGATGTTATTTTGACGATTGTTTTTCCAAGTGCTAACCACGCCAATAAAAACCTTCCTAAAATCAATTAGGTCTGGTGTTTAGTGTTAATAACGAACATAATAAGACATCTAACTTAGATGAGTACTGTGTAAGAGAAATATTTAAATTTTTAGCAGTTTACAAATAAAACGCAGGCAACAAAATGCCAGTTTCATTTAAGCTGTCAAACAATACTAATTTTTCTTGAAACTCTTCTTAGTACAAAAAGACGACATAAAGTCGCCAGTAATATCATTTAACTTTATATTTTTATTAAAAAAAACTTCGTATCGGTTAGAATGTACGTGCTATTTTGAAGTTCTGGCGTTAAAAATGTGATTTTTTTAAAATTGTCGGCTTAGAGTTTAAACTTTTAATGCCGTTCTAAAAATAAAGACACGTCGCATCGACTAAGAAAACATTTACTTCAAAATAAATCGAATATACATATATTGTCAGCTCATTATTGGTTTGACCTTCCGACCATTTTTAAAAAAATTGAGTTAACCGGTCCAAACAATAAGCATTAATTAATTTGCTCGATAGCAACTATTTTAAAGTTTATAAAGTACATATTGTTTTGCTCTACAAGCCACTGTTTGGCGAATGCAGAAAATTTAACTCTTGCTTTGCTTCATTACCGTAAGAAAAAAAGTAGTTAAAGCGAAATCAAAACAAAATGACAACAAGGTAAGCAAAAAAGTTTTAAAGCAAAAGCAACATAAAATGTCGCAAATAAATTCACAGCAGTAAATATACGTATGCAGCACAAAAAGCTTGTAGTAATTTATAAGTTTCTAATGTATTTATCCAAAATAACAATAAGCCCCGATCTGTTCTATCTCCAGGTTACGTACATCAACGAAGTTGTGGATTCATGTAAATAGCAATGAATTGGTATATTATACGTCTGAATACAAAATTTCACACCAACCAAAAGTAACTGGTGAGTTTAATGTTAGTAGTTCCAATATTATCTTTAACACTGTTTTCCGCTTTTCATTTATATCCCTGCAAATAATATGGCTATTGAATACACACATGTATAATGTAGCCATAAGGGAATTGGACTAGCCCAAAGGTAACCCGAATGTATTAAAAAGCATGGCCTTTTTAACATTATGATCTCCCTGGGCTGGACCATATTACCCAGCATTGCATTACAACGGAGTGTATTAAAACTACTCCATGTTCATACATACTCCAAGTATATAAGTTTTGAAACTACTCCATGGTATACTCCTGAAGATTAGTTTTGAAATCGTTTAAAAACGAACACATGTCGTTTAAAAATGAACACTACAAACTCTTTTTTAACAATGACATACATGATCGATGCTTGCATTATATTAGACCATGTTGTAAGTAGACCATTTTATCTAAAAATTTTCTTAGAAAATTTGTTTTGTTAACCTTTATTAAGTTAAAGGTATGTTTTTGAATACGGCAGTTAATGTTTTAATTTAAAGTTAAAGATGTAGACAAACATAACATATACATTCATGCATAAGTTTTTTTAAAACCATACCCAAAAAAACATAAATACATACATACATCTACCTATATTTACATATGTATGTAATTACATGCAAATGTGTATAAATCGTAATTTCTCTTTTAAAATATATTCGTAAACAGTACCGAAAGCAAAGCAAGTATGAAAATATAGTCGGACAAGACTGCCATATAAAAACCTACATTACAATATTTTCAAAAAATTTTCGAGAGTTGACCCTATTGTGGACCCATGGAAATCATGAACCTGCCAGAACAAAATTATGTTATGAGGTTAAGATTCATGTACAAAATCCTTTGTGTCTGATATTGCTTAGATATGTATCTTCATACATATGAGAATTGTTTGGATCTAAGTGATTGAAGAAAGGGTGTTTAACTGTGACTCATAGTTAATTCTGAACCTACAAGTACAATAATTTGTCAGGGCATAGTAAATATTGTATTAAGATAGTTATTATGGCATTTAAAGCAATTTTCGGAAGTAGTATATTGTCAAATATGTACCGATTCCAATAAAATTTGGCCTGGACTAATTTTAATAAAAATATGTATAAACATAATGTTAGATGGTTTATGGGCACAACAACTGTATTCCGTTAAAAGTAGCTTGTTTTGGGGCTGTGTGAAAGTAAATATGTACCGATTATCACCATTTTCAATAGGCTTGGTTATTGTGGCAATTATAACCTTTGTACCTACCAAATTTCATAAAATTAATTCCAAATTGCAACCTTTAATTTGAACACAAAGTTAATATTGACAGCCAGCAGATCGCACGGACATTGTTATCAATTCAAAACGTAATTCTATGTCGATACTACAAAGCGTGCATATGACCAATCTGTTCTAGTGTTACAAACATCAGCACAAACGCTGATGGTGTGGGTATAAAAATCTACAGAAACCAAAACAAAAAACATTTACAGTCTGTAACAACAACACGCAATCCCAACGTAATATAAAATAACAAAACGTAAAACCAAAAATATGGGTCAATTAAAATAATCACAACAGAGTAACATGTTATTATCTTCCACCCCCACCAAAAACCGTAAAAGAATAAAAATCCAAAAACAAAATACATACCTAGGTTAGTACATAGGTAAATATTTAATTGTAAGAGTAAAAGTAAAAGTAATTGACGTAAAGAGTGCTTATGTAAATGACTTACCAACAGTTCCTTGTTGGGCGTTGATGGGTTACTTAATAGGAGACCTTTAAGGAATATTTCATCGGTACTGGAAAGATCTGACAAGTGTTTACCATCCACTGTATGTTTGAAGCCATCTAACAAAAAATAGACAGAAAGAAAATGCAATTAGAGAAAATTTATTAACGAAGATGCTGATTTTTTTATTTAATAAAACAATAATAATTAAAAACAAGTAAGAGTGCTATATTCGGCTGTGCCGAATCTTATATACCCTTCACCATTGTGCGAGCAGAATACACAGCAATTAGACAAAAACTAAATAAAATTGGTAAATTTTTTTTTTTAAATAAGAGACAACCGATTTTGAACTTCGCTTTTCATAAGGGCCCAGAATATATATACTTTATAGGGTGTAGGATCAATATTGTAGAAATTACAGTTATATATACCTTTTTTACCTTCCGTGAAGGGTATAAAAAGAGTAATTTTCGGGAAATCAGGGGTCTAATCACCGCATTCGATACTTTCGTATCGAATAAACTACTGAATTTTTTTGCATACGATAGACACTGGCTTATCGAATGAAAACTCGATAAATGTAATGTCGAGTTACTCGATGTCGAATGCTTTTATTTCAAATTCAATACATTTCATTCGATATCGAGTTTCAAGATACCAAAATAAATAATTTCGATGAATTTTACTCGATATCGTATGCAGTGAATAGACCCCAGTATTTCGGTTATAACTCATACAAATATCCGACATTTTGGTATATAAGTCATATCCATAGGACGTACAGCAGCCCTAAAATTTAAATTTAAAAATTTTAATGTTTTTTAGCCCATTTTTGGAGTATTTTGCTCATAAATTACCCATTGTCTAACCGATTTGATAGTTTTATATACCGACGTGTTAGGGAAGAATACCATTTACTTAAGTTATATTCATATATAAACATTTATATAAACTTGTAAATATATATTTAAACAAAGTTAATTATAAAAAAGAGTAATTTTTGGGGATTCAGTATTTCGGTTATTACTCAGCCATTTTTTAACCGATTTGGCAGATTTATATACCGACGTGTTGAAGAAGAAATTTACCATTTACTTTAGTTATAAAACTTGGACTCGGGGAGATCTATGGTTCCCGGAAGTGGGTATTTAAAAAAAAAAAAATTTATTTTGGTCATAACTTTTTTGTATCTGAACCGATTTTCTCGAGTTTTTTATAAAATATGTTCTACTTAAAATTTCCGATATTTTGATATATAAGTCATACCCATAGGACATATGGCAGCCCTAAAATTTAGGTTTTTATACAATTTTTAATTTTTTTTGTACGGGAGGTACCACGCCCACTTCCCCAATCCCGCCCACATTTTGTAGGATGGTGTGTATTAGCAACCTAAATGTGTGTACCTAATTTGGAAGCTTTGGCTTTTGCCGTTCCCCAGATATACAGCAATAAGTAATAAAAATACAACAACCACAAGGGATTTTTCGAAAAAATTTGAGGTAGTCGTGGTTTTTTGCTCATAACTCAGCCATTTGTGGACCGATCTGGCTGAATTTCAATAGCAAAATTATAATAAGAATACCTGACATAAAGATACCCCAACCAAGTCCCCATCATATCTGGGGGCTTCGGCAAACCCATTTCAACAGACAGACGGACAGACGGACGGACGGACAGACGGACAGACGGACAGACGGACAGACGGACAACCGGATTTGAACTTCGCTTTTCATAAGGACCCAGAATATATATACTTTATAGGGTGTAGGATCCATATTGTAGAAATTACAAACGGAATGACAAAGTTATATATACCCTTTCTACCTTCGGTGAAGGGTATAAAAACATTATTCACAATGAACATGCAAAAATAAAATACAACAAAATTTACTAAAAATAAGACAATGACCTATTCGGTTATAGTTATTAAATTTTTATTTGTGTACACTGTATTTGTTTTCAATAATTGTACTTCCCAGCTAGCATTTGTATTATAATTAAAATCTTTTTGGAATCGGCTTCAAGAGCAAAATAACCGCATATGAGCTAATATTTCGGTCATAAATGATACATACCGATGAACCACATTTAAGAATAATTTGTGATACAGTTTGCTAATTCATTTTTGGTCATAAGAACGAATCTAATGTGAGTGCTTTTTCAATCGCTCTATCTTTATCAAATAATTTAAAACATTAAGAAATCATTATTTGAGCAAATGAATAAATTATTTTTTAATCGCTCAAGTGATAAATAAATTTTTAATCAACAATACTGATCTAAAAAGACTTATTTAGGTGATTTTTACAAAAAATTATCATCCAAATGCTAGCTGGGCTATAAAATGTTGAATGTACTTATGTATGTTTAACTTACAAGATAGTAAAACACATATGGATTTATATGTACAGTATATTTAAAGGTAAATGACGACTTTATAACACTCTAAATAATTATTGGAAATGTTTTTTGTAAAAAAGAAGTGTATAAAGATTAGTGCTGGGATACTATCGATATTTATCGATAGTTCAGATTTCACTATCGATACTATCGACTGAATGTTTGTACTTGAGCAGGAATACTTTAACTGGTTTTTTTCAGGCTACAATTCGTTGTTTTTATCACTTTATTGAACGTATGAGACGTTTGTATGCACGCAGTTTTTGAAAAACTGTGCTGCTGAAAAATACGTTTTTATCTTACGTTTTATCTTATAGCATGGACTATAAGATATTTTATTGCAACTTAAGATAATGTTATAAATTGGTTTTGATTCTCAACCCAAAAGGATATCATTCTCAGCGCGAATTAATAATAGCAAGTAAATACTTGCGACAAAAAACTGGGAGTGCATAGCTGCTGTTACATGTCTTCATAGCTTTATTTTAAATAATTTGTAATAACATCGATATCGATATTTTTCCTAACGATATTTTCTCTATTTCTTCAGCAGGGGCAATCGATAGTACTATCGATAGTTTCCGAGCACTAATGAAGATACCCTAAGTTTTACTGCATAACGAATTCGTTTTTGTAGCATTTTAACCTCGAAAATAAAGACACAAGTCCTTCTTTCACTTTATAAATTTTCGCGTACTCTTCCAAAATATATAATTTTGATTCTATTATTTCTGCTGAAGAAATAGTTTCAAGATTATCTTTACTTTCTTATTAAAAGTTTTTTTAATCAATTTATCTTACCTTCGTTTATAAAATCTTTTTAGATAAATTGCAAGCTATTCTTAAATGGCATTTAAAGAATGCATCTTTTCTTTTGTGGAAAATCTTGCGAAAGCTTCAGTAAGTCCTTAAGGCATAATCAAATATGCAGTGTTATAGGAAGTTGGAATCGTAATTGGAAATACGTAACAGAATTAGAAGACAAACAAGTTGCTGCAATTAGGGAGGGGCAAGTACATTATCTTTTTTTTATAAAACATCAGTTCTAGCTAATAGTTTAATATTATAAACTAAAAAAGTATCTTCTATCAAGGCCTGTTATCTCTTTTATAATTAGCCTTTTGCTTTCCGATTCTAAAGGGCTAAGAATTTCTGTGTTGTTGTAGTTAAACCAACAAATATTTTTTTAATTACAAAACTAATAAGAGTTTTTATATGATCAATTATCTTAAAATAGAGCACATTAAAGAACACTAACAATAAAATACATGAGATTCAATAACAAAAGAAAGGTAATAAAAAAGTGTATGCGTTGTTTGCTGCACTTACCATTATCGGTCGCCTCATCCTCGTCACCAATATTTACTTTATTGATGCTTGCTAATAGATTTACTTTATCCTGACGTTCTTTACGTGTTAAACGCACCATGGCCACAAAAACTTGTTGTAAACCGTAATTTCAGCACACTAATGTAGCTTTACTTGCTCTTTTTTAAACACAGGATGAACAGAACGAACGCGGAACGACGTCGTTTTTATGGGTAGGGATAGGAATGAGGAGAAAGGAAGGAATAAAAACAGCGGCAAGTTGCTTGCAATTTAATGTGTGTAGTGTAGGTTACCAGGCCAAGAAAAAGAATGTATAGAGTATATTTGTGTGCACACAGTAATAGCAGGACTGATGTTAAAACTCAACTAAGAAATGGATGTATGATATAGAAGTAGGAGACGTTTACGACGAATGTATGACGCACAACCGTAAATTTAAAATAATATTATATTTGCTGGTCAGTCAAAGAGGAGGACTTTTTTATTCGAAAGTCCAATTATGCAATTGGTATTTACTATGTACATATGTACGTATGTATGTATCTACCTATGTACATATATCGAATTTAATATACAAACACTTTATAGTTAAGCTTCACTGAATATGACAAATAACCAAATTTTTTTTGTACAACTTACATTTGTATTTTTACAAAATTGCTTTGGTTTTTTTTATATTTTAACTTCTAGAATTAAATATTCAGTGTTTTAATGAATCTTCGAATTTTTTTTCTAATTTTTCTATTTTGTTTTCGTTTACGCAACAATCTGTTGCCTTTTGATTATTTATCTTTTACACATGCATATTTTTCATTATTAAAATGTTATTTTCTTGTTTTATTTTGTATACATAACTTTATTATTGTACACTCTCACTAGACCACGTCGTTCATACGCCCAGGAAACTTTAGTCAAAGTGCTATATTTTACAATGGCCAAAAAACAACTAGCTTGAAGTTTGGTTGCAGATGAGCTACTAACAAGAAAATAACAACAAACTACAAGCAAATACCCAAAACTAAAGAGAGGAAGAAAAATTGAGAGAGAGCTGAAAAGTTACTTGCCAATGTTGCCAGAAATCATTCATGTTGTCTTATAATGATTCTTAAATAATTATAACATGAAATTATTAAACACTATTATATTTATCAAACAAATACCGTTGTTTAAAAAACTTTAAAGCAACAAATTACAAAAGACTTATCACTCTGTTCCGAAGAAAAGAGTATGCAAAACAAGTTAAGCTATTTATTAATTATGTGTTATAAAAACGTTGGCCAGTGTAGGGAAACAATAAGTGTCTCTGGCGGGAATCGAACCTGAAACCCTATGTGCTTACACTGCAGAAAAACAATTATGTTTAATTTATTTCAAATTTATTGTAATCGTACGAAGAGTTATTATATCAATGTACATATGCATAACAATCTAGTTTTTACGTTCATATTTTGATAACTCTAAGGACAGTCCCAAAACTTAGGAATTTATTTCGGCACAAAATAACACTCAATTATTTTTAATGAAATATAGGTGAAAAATTTTTAAATTTAAAAATTGTTATTAAATGTTAACCAAAAATCAATTTTCAATAAACAATATGCTAAAAAAAATTAGTTTTATATAAAAAATAGTAAGTTTGTAACATCAAAAAGGGCAAAATATGTTAAAATTTATATAAAAATAAAAATTGTTTTTTTTTGTTGGCTTATAGCAGTGAAGGGCACTTTTGCAAATCCTATGTACGCGTGCATAGGAATAATAATTCTGCTTGTGTGACGTCGACACATGTACGCTATAAACTTCTTCGTGTGGTCTATGACAATGTACGTTCGGCTGTTGCTTTGTTGTCATTTATTGTTGATAATGACGCATTCGTTTTCTGCTGTTTCCCAAACAAGCATAAATATGATAGTATGTGTATGCCCTTCACTGGCTTATATACTCCTAAACTACTGCACCGATTTCCCGAAAATAAATTAGGCTAGTTTTTACTTTTTTTCGATAGGGGCGGGGGAAGTATTACCCTACATAGGATGCAAATATTAAGTATCGCATATCTTAAGAGCCGCTGCACCCATTTTCTTGAACGTTTTTTAGTAGGATCTTTTGTGACCCGAATTTGTAATAAGATAGCAGCAGGAGAACTGTGGGAATGTTCAAACTTGGTGTGCGTTACTCTTATAGTAAACTACAACCTTGAAAATAAAAATAAAGGTGGTAGGCTCAGGTGGACCACTACCTCCATAGGATGCATAATTAAAACATCGCGCAACTGAAGAACTATTGTTGCTAGAGTATTTAAACGTGGTTAAGGCCACTATTATGGTTAACTATAACTTTTAAAATAAAAATGGGTGGGGTGGACGGAGGAAGTGTAGTACTCCCGATAGAATGAACATATGAAATACCGAATATCTGAAGACAAAAGTCTTCAAGCTTTGTAGGACCCACTCTTATGGTAAACTACACCTTTCAAAAAAAAATAAATAAATAAAAAAGCGTATGTTTGTTTGTCCCCTCTAGACTCCTAAGCTACTGAAACGATTTTTCTGAAATTTTCAGTAAATTAGGCCATTGATATTTTGACAATAAAAATTTCAACATATTTGAAGTACTGTAATAGTGAAAGTATTCCAATTTTGTACAAATAGCTGAGATTATAATACACAACATCTTTCAAAAAGTAGGTTCAATGGGAAAAGTAGGAATGGCACCTCCCATACGAATACACTTGAAATTTCTGCATATCTGTAGAACGGTTACTGTAAAAGCAATATAATTTAGTACAAGATGCTTTGTTATCAATACACGAGATCTGTTTTAAAAAAAAATTTACTAAATTGATTTCGATTGGAGTAGCAATGCGCACCGGGTTAAGCTAGTAATATATATAAATATATATGTATGTATATGTACTGATTATGTAAATTTCTTCAATGAATAGGTTGCCTTTTTATTGTCAAAACTTATTATTCCTTTTTCAAGAAACAATTCCTTACAAATTTCTTAATTTTCTGGTAAAGTTAATAAAAAAAAATATTTTTAGTTGTGGCAACACTGAACCATTAAAACATTTCTGTAGGACAGGAAGCAGAGTTGTATTTGTGACAGGAAATAGCACAATAGAACGTAGTCAATTAATTTAAAGAGGATATGAATACAAGGTAGCCAACGTTCTATAATTTTTAATTATATGAACTGTTCAAATGAGTACAAATTGAAAGCATATAAGGAAAAGTGCAGTTTATAGTTATATCTAAATGGTTTGAGTTCTTTATAACTTTTAAGTTATTATTTTTTCTTCTTTTTTTTAGTATTTTAAGAAGAAGACAGAGAATTAATTTGAATAACTTTACAATCGAACTACGAACAAAAATAATTGAACCCGATTAAAATGATTTGTATTGGGGGTTTGAAATTCAGGGTGGCGCAGAATGAGCTACATGGCTTGAATTTTTTATAACTTTTTAAAATTTTTTTTTGTTCGAAACATGTTTAAGTTCTTTTGAGAATAAGTTGATGAAAAACATGCAAAACATGTTGCATATTCTACCCTTGTTTTTATTTAAGGTATTAATATTGCCCTGCTATACAACTTTGGTACTTACTACTTTGTTTGTAGAACCAATGTTTAATTTTCTTTGTCATGATGCATACCGCTCATAATTTTGTAAAAAGATTGGCTTAAAACGAAATATAAAAATAGTTACATATTAAAATGAAAAAGGTCTATGTAACGGGTCCGCCATCTAACGTTTTTTTCAACTAGTGCAAATTTCGTGAATGGTAACACTTAGCTCATGTCTGATTTGACAGATAATTAGTTTTATCCTTCCGCTGAACGAATATGGTTGTGTATACGCTTGAACAACGCTGGAAAATATGCGTTTTCGCTTCGCTAAAGGTCGTGATACACTATCCTACACAATCATACGATTCATTCACTGGAAAATCTGACAAATTTCTATCACACTCAAAAAAAATCGCAACAAAAGTCTGTTACAGGTGCCACACTATTACACAAAAAAGATGCTTTAAATCAATGAAGCCGACATTGTTGTTTTCTTATCAGCTGTATTAGAAAATACAACTCTGATCGCATATAAACTATCATTTTATGAACATTTTTAAAAACTTTTGCAAGTCGGTCAGACTTGTCAAAAAAATCTGTCATTTAGTTAAATTTTTAGGCCACACTATGATACTTTATGAACACACACGATTTTTTGACATATCGTACGACCAAATAGGATAGTGTGTAGTGACCTTAAGCGGGCCTGCGATCGACTTACAGAAGATGCCGATTTTGCCAAAAAAAATCATCTTTTCAGATGAAGCTCATTTTGATCTTGGCGGATATGTAAACAAGCAAAATGGTCGCATTTGGGGCACAGAAAACCCGCACGCATTCATTAAAAAGCCGTTGCACCCAAAACGAGTCACTTTTTAGTGCGGATTTTGGTCCAGAGGCATAATTGGGACATTTTTCTTCGAAAATGGACAAGGAGTGGCCGTTACAGTCAATGGCGATCGTAATGGGGCCATGTTGAACGAATTTTTGTTCACAAAAATTGAAGAGGAGGATATTGGCAACATTTAGTTTCAACACGACGGCGCTACGTTACACACAGTTGAAGCTACACTCGATGTTCTGCGCCCTGTTTATGAAGATCGCATTATCAGCCGCAGAGTTGATGTCGTTTGGCCACCTCGGAGCTGCGATCAAAGATAAGTGTTACGCCGACAAGCCAGAGACAATTGACGCTTTAAAGGATAATATTCGTGAAGCCATTGGTGAATACAGCTGCACACAATCGATAATGTGCTTAAAAATTGGACCGGTCGTGTAGGCTACTGCATGGCCAGCCGAGGCAGCCATTTAAATGAAATTATTTTCTATTATTAACCGGAAGGATTGTACTTTCAAACAAAAAAAGAAATTTGAGAAAATAATCAGTAGTTTTTTTTTATAGCATTTTCAAAAAAAAAGTTATTTGGCGAACCCTGTATATAATGTACAGTATATAATAGTCGTTTTAATTTTTCTTAGCAATTAGTGATATCAGTATTTGTTGCCAAACCGTAATTGCGTGCAGAAACCGCTCAAATAGCCTTAAAAATCGCTCATGAAGTACATTAAATGATAAAAAAAAGTCCTGAAAACAACGCGGGGGCACTGCGGTATTTTTAATATGAAAAAGTACTGAAAAAAATACCAAAGTACTGAATATTTCAACACTGTTACTGAGTGCTGGCATTGCTCTAATTTTATTATAGGGAAAATAATAATTTTTAAAGGTATTTAAAAGCTTTGGCCAATTCATATAAGTATTGCATGTCACATTTATATCACTTTTTTATAAATTTTTTTACACATACAATTTATTAAAATTTAATGATAAATTAAATGGCTATATGATCTTATGAAAAAATTAATTGCGTTTGATGCGAAAACTTTTATGTATGTAATTTAAAAAAATATTCGACTTTGCTATGCCATTTTTCGTATTGGCAAAAATTGTAAAAAGTTATATGCCTAATAAGCAGTGTTGGGCAAAATACATGGTTTGCGGTATTTAAAATGCAAAATACAAAATACTTGCTGGTCATGTATTTAAAATACAAAATACTTTCAGGTTATGTATTTAAAATACAAAATATTTACACATCTGTATGTATTTAAAATACAAAATACAAAATACTTCCATTTATTGTACGTATTTCAAATACAAAATACTTTCACGTCATGTACCTGTATGCATTTAATATACGAAATAAACTATTTTTATTCAAACCAAAAAATAAATTAGATAAAACTAATAAACAAAACAATTGTTTCCTTTCATAAATATCAGATTTTTGAATGTAGCATAAAACAGTTTCTTTTTGAAGGAAAAATAAAACCTGCTGAAGAAAAAAATCTTTCTACAGGTCCCGATGAGCACAAACTTGTATAAAATTCTATTGTACTCTTTTTATATTTGGATAGCTGTCAAGAGTAATAATGTCTTTGCTCTTGTCACTAAGGAAACTGACAAATTCCAACTACAAATTTGATGTCCTAGATTCACCATTATCCCTATCTACGAAAACAACAAAATCATCTTCTTCTTTACTGGTGCTTCTACTTCTGATACGTTCTTTAGCGATTCTAGTTTTTGGTAGATCATAATGCAAACAATCTTCAATAAACTGAAAAATATATTTTGTAAACTATGTTTTTAAAATACAAAATACTCCCATTTTTATGTATTTAAAATATAAAATACAAACTACTTCTTTTTATTGTATGTATTTAAAATACAAAATACTTGCTGGACACGTATTTAAAATACAAAATACTTGCACGTCATGTATTTAAAATCCAAATACAAAATACGTATTTGTATTTTAAATACGTATTTCAAATACTGCCCAGCCCTGCTAATAAGTATGTATATTTCTTGATTCACTTAAAGACTGATTATGTGAGTTTTGAGGTGGTTTTGGGATCTAAAAAAAGTGCTAGAAATAATTATAAAAATGTGCTAAACTAGCACTTTGCACCTTTTTCGAAGTTCTTAGTGCTAATTTAGATAAAATATGCTAAATCCAGCACTAAAAGTGCTAAACTTTCAAGCCTTATATTGCATGGTGAACCCTGCAAATAATAGGACTAGTCCAAGCACGTGTGTAAAATGTAGCCCACAAGGGACTACGACTAGTCCAAGAGTAACCCAAACGTATGGAAATACATGGTCTATTTCACGTTACGATGTCGTAGGGCAGGACCATATAACCCAGCTTTGGATACACAAGAGGATTAGTTTTAACTTCGCTTAAAAACGAAAACATGTCGTTAAAAACGAAGACATGTCGTCCCACTTCAAACACTTGCATTACACCGGACCAGTTCTTGGAGTAGTCCATTTAATCAAAATGGATCAGGTGGTCCAATATAATTTGCAGGGAAATTACTTATTATTTTGTTAGCGAAGCCGGTCTTTATTATACCATAGAGCAGAAAATCCTTGTGCCCAGCCGAATGCCGGCTATGCAGAGAAGCTTTAGTTCGCGAAGCCGGTTTTTGTTGCACCATAGAGGAGAAGATCCTTGCGCCCGGCCGAAGGCCGGCTACGCTGAAAAGAATTCTTTAGCACATCGGAAATAGGCTATTACATAGTTACTAAAAAAATTAAAACATTATTTTTTTTTAAATCGAGCATAAAACATTAAAAATACAAAATAAACCAAAATATTTACAATCGTGAGCAAACTACCTTTAATTTGAGTACCTAAACATATATGTGAGTGGGTGGGGCACTTTTTTTTGTCGCCTGCCCTAAATTTTATTATTTTCGTTTTTCTTGTACAATTACCTTTAATTTCCACATTCTACAAAGTGGGCGTGGCAATGTGGTTCTCAACCCGGTTTCTTCACGCTTAACGATATAAATAAAATACTCATTTGCCTAGAGTACCACATTGCCAGTGCAGAGCTAGCCAAACAACTATATACATATTTGCTTTTTTTTACTCGTTTGTTTTAGTAACACGTATATTTTTTTCAGGTCGAACTTAACCATTTTTGTTATTCTTCGACGTATCGAGGCCCACGGGCCTCAGCCCCCTTAAATTTTAATTTGAGTTTTTTTGTTTTTAATTTCAGAGGGGATTCAAATTTTTTTATATTTTTTTCGTACACCCCGTAAACTGCAGTTTTGCCAATATCTCTAGTTGCTTTGCCGGCACCAAGGCGAATTCAAACAGGTAAACTCATCCAAGGCGAATTCAAACAGGTAAACTCATCTCGTCAGCCGTTCATCAGCTGTTTCCACGGCGAATTAAAAAATATGGTCTAACGTCAAAATATGATTTTGTTTTGAGAAGAAGTTGAATGAAAAGTGTTAAAAATATTATTTTTATAATAAAAATATTTCAAAACTGCGAATGATTGAAGTGAATTTATTAATTTCTTTTATAAAAAAGTGATAATTTTAATTTTCAATAAAAAAATTTTGACAACCAACCAGAAAATTGTATAAACAAAATACATGGGGCTTTTTGTAGTTGTAGAGATGAGTTTACCTGTTTGAATTCGCCTTGAACTCATCTCTACAACTACAAAAAGCCCCATGTATTTTGTTTATACAATTTTCAGGTTAGTTGTCAAAATTTTTTTATTGCAAATTAAAATAATCACTTTTTTATAAAAGAAATTAATAAATTCACTTCAATCGTTCGCAGTTTTGAAATTTTTTTATTATAAAAATAATATTTTTAACACTTTTCATTCAACTTCTTCTCAAAACAAAATCATATTTTGACGTTTGACCATATTTTTTAATTCGCCGTGGAAACAGCTGATGAACGGCTGACGAGATGAGTTTACCTGTTTGAATTTGCCTTGGCCGGCACCGTACTGAAGCGGCTTTTCTACTAAAAATTACAACCGTTCTACACATCAAATAAAAAGTACTGAATGATTTGACATAAGCTGATTATAATACTGCAAATAAAAAGAGGGGCACATTTTGCTGTCTTTGGTGAAAGAAAAAAGTAGTTTACGTGTTTAAATACAGAAAAAAGAATATATTAGTATTTATTAATACATTTATAAAAATAAGAAACTAAAATCATGCCAGACGAAGTTCAACAAACCTTTGTACGTAGCTTTATTGATTACTTGAAAAAGCAAATTAATGCAATGGCATTTACGCCCGATGCACAAGAAAGTTGTGAAGTGGCCATACAATGTTTGCAGGCAGCCTTTGACCTAGGTGAAGAAGAAGCTGAGGAACAGACACAACAAACATCGTCATCATCAGGTGAGGCAATAGCCCCATCTACAAGTGCACCCGAAAAAGTTTCACTGTTTGAAATTTTTGAAACACATTATTTGGATAAGAATCCGGAAATACTTAAAGTGGCTGAGGCAATTAAGAATGAGGGCAATCGTTTGATGAAAAACTGCAGATATAATGAAGCTTTGTTGCAGTACAATCGTGCTATCACATATGATCCCAAGAATCCCATTTTCTACTGTAATCGTGCAGCGGCCTACATAAGGCTGGGCGATAATGAACGTGCAATAATCGATTGCAAGTCAGCTTTGGTGTATAACCCCAATTATGGTAAAGCATATGGTCGTTTGGGTATAGCGTATTCCAATTTGGGTAAATATGAAGAGGCTCAACAGGCTTATGCCAAAGCAATTGAATTGGAACCCGAAAATCAGGATTATCACAACAATTTAGAGGTAGCTCGTAACGCTCGCAATCACGCTCAGGGTGGCATGATACCTCAATTGACAGATGGTCTTAACGCCATGCTGTCGAATCCTGCCATTCGTAATTTGTTTAGCACTGCAGACATTGATTTAGAATCCATACAATCAATGTCACAAAATCCAGCCGTTATGAATGCTATTGGTCAGCTATTCTCGGGCATGCAAGGTGGTGGCGGTATACCAGGTGGCGCAAATGCAGTACCAGCCATGCCTAATGATATGTTGCAATTATTCCAGGGCTTTGCTCAACAATTATCAAATGCCTCCGCTGCTGCTAATAACAGTGGCAATAATCCTCCATCGTCAAACCCTGATCAACAGCAACCACCTTCCAACTAAATTAGAAACAGAAGCATTTTAGATTTAATTGCGCTTAGTTTGGACAAAAAATTCTATATACGATAAACATTTTAAGAAAATAATTAAGTTAATTCTAATATTGAAATGCTGTATTCAAATTTGTTTACTTGATTTTTTTCTTTTTCGTTTATAAAGATAATTTGGAATATAAAACTTATATAATATCGACTGTTTAATTATTAATATTTTGATCCAATACTTTTTGTTTCGACACTACTAGGTATGTAGAATTACATATATTCATAGAATTAAATAAAATGTAAACAAAAATATGAATAAAGATAAAGCTTATCTTGTTTGTGAAAGCAACACATTAAAGCTTTTACTTGAATCTTTAATGAAAAACGATTTTTATTTTTGATTAATGATTATTAAATATTATTATTACACACTGCAACAAAAAAAACAGTCTCAACACTTGCAGTGCGAAATGAAAGTAGACTACTAGTAGAGCAAAACTGTCAAAGGTTTTTGAAAACTTATCTCGTGCTCCAGAAATTTGGGCCCCTAAAGTTTTTGAATTTTTTGGTATAAGCCAAAAAAAATATACTAAATGTACTTCTGAGCTAAAAAATAAAAAAAAATTACGTACCTATCGCGATTCTTTTCTTAGAATTTATTAACCCTCTTACTCTTATTTAAAGGGGTAATTTTTGTCATTTTTCCAAACTCTTACACAAATGTATACCAAAAGTTCGTGCAATGTATCTAAAACAAATTCTCGAAATTTCGGGCATTGAAATTTTTGAATTTCTTGAAAAGGCATTTGGTACAAGTCAAAAAAAATGTACTAAATGTACTTCTTTCAGATGTCTGCAGTAGAATTGCATGGCGATTCTTTTCATAGAAATTATTCTTCTCCTCAGCCAATTGCCGCTGGAGTCAGTATATACAACAAACAACTAAACCCAAACTTCAATATTTCTAAGCGTACACGAAAACTGTCATGAAGCATCTCGTAACTTACAGGATCATCTACTAACACTGGAAAATTTGTTAAAACAATGGAGGATGCAAAAATGCGTGCATTCACATTCCGTCGGGAAACATGACCACTTATTAAAATCAATAATCAAATAACCCCTAAACACTTTTATGTAAAACACCTCGTTATACATCTAGATCGGCTTTTAACGTGAAAATGGCATAAATTAGCAAAATTTACTCAAATGAAACTATAAGCAATTTAAATTAATTAGCTTAGCGGAAGAAATTCTGTTCTTAGTCTAGATTGCAAACTTCTTCTTTATAACTCTACCTTAAAGCCAATCTGGTGCTACGTAATTCAGTTATGGGGACTGCATCGGCCTCTCCAAGGCGCCAAAAACTCAAATATTGACAAAGATCTTAAACTGCCATTAGTTAAAACTGTGCTAACGAAATATGCAGTAAAATATTTAAAAAGGCTCGAATTGCATTCGAATCCACTAGCTCAAAATATTTTAAATGATGACGGTCACACCCGATTAAAGGGAAGTTACTGCAGTACTCATCCACCAGAAACCGGGAAGGTAAACATTTTCGTCCAGCACTGGCAGGACACATAATAATGTATTAGAATAAGATTTGATTAATTATTCTTAGCCCATAACGAAAAAAATAACGACAAAAAATGTTTTATAACCAACATATTCTTCTTACAGTGTAAGTCGTTTTTAATAATGCCTGAGTCGTTTTGTGTAATAGATTCAAGTAACACAACCTGTGTTAATGCTACACCCATCTTTAAGTGTACTGGTCGACTGAGAATCACTTTCTGAATCGATCTAACAATGTCCTTTCGTCTGGCTGGCTGTCCACGTAAACCTTGTGCGTAAAGTACAGTTCGGAATTTTAAAGATAATTTGATGAAATTTGGTACATCGGTTGTAATTTTCACAAGGACCAAGCCAACATGGTGAGAATCGGTCCATAGCTTCACATAGGCCCAATATAAGTTTCATTCGGGAATAAAGTCGTTGCGAAAATATTCTATTTCTATCTTATTACGTTGTTTTTTAGATTTAATTTATTCCAAACTTATTTAATTGTAATCTAAATCATCTAACCAAATTTTTTTGGAATCGGTCCATATTTGACTATAGCTTCCATACAAATACAACTCGAAAATAGCTTTAAATGCTATAAATTCCTTATGTGTATGTATATGTTGGTTGGTATTACATAACATAAAAATTGGCGACAATAACCTTTACCAATGAAACTTTCGGGCCTGTTCTGAAAATCACCTGATTTGAGTTAAAGTGATTTTAGAACAGGCCTGAATGCCATGACTCCAAAATCAACCATATTCCTCATATAATCCCCCATCCTAAATTCAGTTAAAAGCAAACAAATTTCATATAGATGAAGTTATAGACAAACATGTATAATATTCGGCAAAAAGAACTTTTACATGAATCTTAACTTCATGACGTAATTTTATCCAGGCGGGTCCATGATTGCCCACGGGCCACAAATAGGGCACACTCTCAAAAATTTGTTTATAAATACTGTGGTACATGGTATCAGATTATCGAGCTTGAACGACTATACTTTGTTGTTTTATTTTAAAATCTTTAACAAAATGTCGTTTTATTTTGCTAAAACTTTCTAGGTACAAAAAAATTAAAATTTTCTTAAAACTAAAACTAACCATTAAAATTGTTTATCAGCAACTTTTTGACATCAGATGTAAACAGACATCGTATGATCAATAAACGTACGGCATAATGGACAATTTTGTCTTTGGGTTGAAAAGAACATATAATCAGCGCATTCTTCACAAAGACATAAATGTTTACAAGGCAGTAAAAGAACACACTTCTGGCGATCTCGGCAAATTACGCAACGTTGTGTCGGATTCAACGTTTTGTCACTGTTACTGGGAGAAATACTTTGTCGGGGTATAGAAAAACGTATTTGAACGGCCAAAGAGCGTGTGACTTGGCGCCTGAACATTATCCGTAGAAGCCGCGCCAAGCTAATGCCACATACTCTTAAAAACTATAAACAAAATTAACAATTTATAATCTAATTTTTATAAACTTTACACTTACTGTTTTAACTTGTAAAAAGCACCTTATAATCGTCAAACCCAATCTTCTACGATTATGCCAAAAAAGGAATAATAAAACTATACCAATAGTTAAACGAAAAATATCCTCCACTATCACTTGTACCGTATACACTAATGCCATGCGTATCGAAGTTATACTTTCCACCAAAAAATCTCCAACTGAAATAATGGCAGAAAGTAACCATCTTGGCAAAAGCGTTATAAGCCACCAAGCACAGTCAGCTATCAACAATAAGGCATTTCTCAGTAAATTTAAAAAGTCTCCGATGAAGCCTCCAATATGAGTAGCCAATAGCCTAGAGTGCAAACGTGTTTTAATAAAAAACTTGCTTATATGCCTGACGAAAACCCCTACGGCTTCCAGGACACAATTTATGCCTCCATTAGCAGAAGTTCTAATGTAAATTGAAACAGCTGCAACACTGGCATTAAGTTCGCAAAGAAAACGATACAGTTCTTCGCCAATAATAACTAATGCGTTAAATATGTCGCATACAATATTCCAGACTTGCATTAACCCCAGAAGTATGGTTTTTCCAATGTGATAACTGGCGGTTAGTATAAATACGGAAATTGCATTTAAAAAATGCATGCATTTTAAAACTGGCTGTACCAAAACTGTCAACATTTTGTTTACAAAAAAGTCATTTTTTAAACAATACTAAAATATATTTTTAAGGTTTAATTTAATTATAAGTATTTAAGTATTTACTTAGTTAAAATTGAAAATACTTTAGCCTGTTTGTTTATGTTTTCGTTTTTAAAAGCTGATATTTCAAAATATTTAACAGGGTTGAACTTCTAGGCTTAATCAAAATAGTTGGTAGCGTAACACCCCGACGAAACGAGCAATAAATTTGGCAATTATTGCCATGAAAATTGTCAAATTCTATTGAAACCGCCTGTCTATTATTATAAGCACTTCTTAAGGCCATGTTAGATAAAACTTTTTCTTCGCGTTGCGTTACTGATTCGCTTTGACATCTAAGGTGAAATATACATCATCATCTTTTTGCTCGCTTTGACAATCTGCTAGTACAATTTTTGTAATCGTAATGTGCTGTCAAAGTTTTTATTGTGTCATAAGCCTTTTGCTTTGCGCTTTTTTGTTAAAGTTTGAAACATCACGCAACGCGACGAAGCTGTATCTGACACGGCCTATATTCGTAAATGAAACTAACTCGCTGTTTTTATGTTGATAACATTTAGAAATATTATTTAAGCAATTCACAAAATGTTTTGTATCATTTACTGACATTTAGAATGCCAACCTAATAATTTCGAAAATATATAATTCCAAATTGTGGGTTCGACAACATTTTTCATACATTTTTTATGACCAATCGCAAAAAAATTGGGAATCAGCAATTGTGCCGAAATCAGTAGGTCATTTGATGCATCCAGTTTTTTAATAGACAGCCGAAATCTAGTGATTGGTGGTACTAAATACAAGAAATGCGAAAAATCTGTTTGCCAAAGAAATGGATACAATTTTTTATAGGAACGCTAAAATAACCTAGCGGTATAATATAATTTACGACATATTCATATGATTACCAAATCACTTTGATGTGATTAGAACTTAATCATGTTCGAGTTACTTAAACCCGTTTAAGAACCCAAGAAAATAGCATTAATCAAGTTCGAAGTGCTTAAACGCGTTTAAAAATCCAAGTGTGATCATATTATAACACTAACATCATATTAGTATTAATAGTTTATCACACGCGGTCATAATTGTGCTGGCACAAAATGGCAGCTTGTTGGCAAGACAGGCGAGGAGAATGGTTTTTTGCTGGTATAATTTTTTAACCAGCTTCATTGCCGCATTAGCACCGAGACGAAATAATCCCGTGTTTGACAGAAAGAACAAAAATTGTGCGTTTTAAAAAATATATCCGTGTGCGATTGCTGAATGTTAACCATTTCATGTTTGTTGTAGACTGGGTGTAAAAAGGAATTAAAAGTTAAACAAAGGCTGGCAGCTCCAAATAATCGGCATCATCATATTTTCGTACTTCTTTTTCTTCGTGTTTCTTCTGCCACAAATTGTCTAATAACGGGAATACACGCGATTTTTTCTATAAAAGCAAATAATTTACTAGTTCTAAAAAATAATTGTAAAATGAAAGATTTTATGGTGAAATAACTTACTAAATATCTGTAAAAGGTTAAATTATTAAAAAAAGTTCGAAACATATCTTAAAATAAGTACACGTTGATAAACATTTTCTAAACGAATAGGAAAAAAGGAAATATAAAAAAAAAAAAAAAAATACTTGTCTGCGAAGGAAATAGACGCTCTACTTTATTTGTATACAGTAGAAAAAATAGTTTACACATAAAATTTAAACATGGATAATATTGAACATTTGTATAAATGTTATGAAATTTTATCAGATGCTGGTGATAAAATATCGGAAGTAAGTTGTTTAATACATATAAAAACTTAAACAAATAAATAATTTTCGGTTTTGTTATCTTTTTCAGCATGTTTCTGAATACAAGGATATTTTGAAAGCCGTCAAAGGCTCTTCTAAGGAAAAACGTTTAGCCTCACAGTTTATTGGTAAATTTTTCAAACATTTCCCTGATTTATCGGATACTGCTATTGACGCACAATTGGATTTATGCGAGGATGATGATATGCAGGTGATTATATATTGTTTTTGCTTTAATATTTCTAACCTCTTTGTTATCAAATTAAAATCGTGTATTTTTGTTTTTTTCTTTCATAGATACGTCGTCAAGCTATTAAAGATTTACCTAAATTATGTCAAGACACCGTGGGTATTACTGCCAAGGTTGGGGATACTTTGGCCCAATTATTAGTGTTGGATGATCCTTTAGAATTGCAGCAAGTTAATAATTCGCTGCAAACTATTATTAAGGTAAGATTCTAAATTGTTTTATTTTATAAAAATGTGGTTGTAAATTTGATTTGTTTTTATAAAGATGGATTCTAAGGGCTCCTTAACTGGTGTTTTTACACAAATTTCAAATGGCGATGAACCCACTCGTGAGCGTTGCTTCAAATTTATTGCCACAAAGTTGTTTGCCATGGGAGCTGCCGTTGTTACCAAGGACATAGAAGATTTTGTCATTGATGAAATTAAGAAGATTTTACAGGTAAGAAAGAATAATTTCGTTGTAAAATTTTGTATTTAATTAAAAAAAAAAAAAATAAATGGCAAACAACATTAGAAAGAATAAAGATAAGAAAACACATAAAAAAATAGGTTATTCCATTTGAATGCTTGCAAATGGGTGTTATTAGGTACACCAATTTCGGAACACAATTTATCATCTGTTTGTCGAATTATTTTTGTTTTTTATTTTAAGAGTAGAATTTATTTAAAAACTGAATTAATAGATAACTTTGATATGCATCCGATAGTGTTATTATGGCTATCAATTTTTGTTATCCAAAATTTGTTTTTTTTAAACCGAAGAAATGTTATCTGCAAAATTGTTTGAATAAATTTTTGATCCGTAATTGGGTATAATTTAATCAATATAAAATGTACTTGTATTGAGTTAAATATTAGGATATAAAATTTACTATTAACAGTCGAATATATTTTAAGTTAAAATCTCCGACTAGGTTTTTCCATCAAATCAACAACATTTGATCGAAAAATAGGTGTTTTTCTTAAGATCTGAATATGAAATTACTTTATTATTAACGATACTTTTAATTAGGTCATTGAAAAATATTAAGAACTGCATTTTCAATTTTTCGCTATCGTTAAGAAAGTGCACGCGCGGCAAACAACATGAAGTTTTTAATCAAAACGTTTCATTAAAATCGATTATATAAGATTTATGTGAAAATACTTTGCTTTTCATTTAATTTGTCACATGATTTGCAATTAAATGAAAATAAAGTTGGTATAGTCAAAATGAGATAAGCGAAATAAGTGATACAAGAAATTCGAAAATTTGGGGAAGAAACAACTAAATTTCAGGATGGTGTAAAAACTGCAGAGATATACCAGATGATGAAACATCATCGCATGACAAAAAGAACTGCTTTATATACAAACATTAAAAGATCACCAGTGGTCATTGAATTTGTGGTGGGGGGGGAAATGGGAAAGAAAGAAATTCAAGTACATACATATGTAGTAATTGAAACCCGACTATATGATACCCTATACCAAAGTATTTAAAAACAAAATTTCGAGAGTATATGCCATGGCTATATGAATAGGGATCTATCTATGTTTTAAATTTCATTAAAATCGGTTTGATAGTTTCTGAGAGGCAGAAATTGCCCCCTCCTCTCGTGGTCCTACGATTCGGCCCATTTTCAATAGGCTTAGTCCTTGTGTCAATAAGAATCTTGCCAAATTTTATTAAATTATCTCCAATATTGCGACTTGTACTTTGCGCACAAGATTACATGGACAGCCAGCCAGCCGAGGGGACTTCGTTAGATCAACTCAGCAAGTGATTCTGAGTCGATTGGTAGAAAATGAGATAATGTTAGCAGTTCTAGTGCTTGGTTATGGGAATCGCTCACAATATTCAACGGTATCAAGGACACCCTAAGTAAATTAAATTTATGGCCGTCTATTTAAATTATCATTTTTGACACATCAAGTGTGAATACTGGTGTAAAAAATAATTTTGTGGTTAATCTTGAAAACCATTTCATATATATGGGAATAAATCCTCAATATATTGGGTGCCAGCGTCATATCTTCTATTTGATATTGAGGCATGTAATGGATGAGTTTTTAGGTGAAAACTTCATGTCTAAACATTCCATACCCGTTCATTTCATATCTGCTAAATCATTAGGACAGTTTGAAATCATCACATAAACAAAACAAAAGTGGTGCTTAAATTTACTTAACTTTGATATGTACAAATATAATTATTTCAAAATCAAAGAAATGTTTCTATTTATAAGTTTTAAAACATTACAACTGATTAGAAATGCCAAGTGGAATTCATTGGCAATATTTGCGATTTTGCATATATATTTCCAAATTTCCAAAAAGTTTTGGAACCTACAGCTGCGGTCAAAAAAAAAAAGCACCTGGATATAAAAAAAATTCTTCGTTTGATATTAGTAAATATGTATGTCAAACTGATTTCGTTGAATAATTGTCATAAGATACTTACAGGACTGTCGAACAATATTAAATAACAATAACAATAACAGTCAAAAAAATAGCACTTCAGTTCTTATTGTATTAAAAATAAATACTTTAACTCAGAATAAACTAAAGATTTTGAATTCTTTATTTTTATGATGTCTTCTTATATTGAAATTAATATTTTGTTGCGTGCCCATTATTGGCAATAACCTCTGCACAACGTTTTTGCATCGATTTCACCAGATTTTTGCACCTCTTCTTTGAAATTCTGTTCCAGATTTGCTGAACAGCTGCCCAAAGTGTTTCGTTACTGGTTGGTTGCATTTGGGATACTCCCTTCTTTATATCCTTAGCAACATATGGTAGCATTACTTCCTGAAGGATATTAACGTAAAGTGGCTTATCCATGATTGTTCTGATCCAATATATGGGTCCTACTCCATAGTAGGAAAAGCACCCCCCATACCATAATGCTTGAACCACAATGTTTAATGGTTTTCGTTGTGAATTTTGGATTGAATTCAGCATTAGGGGGTCTTCTGTAAGATCCTTTTCATTCAAATAAAACAACCTTGGATTCATCTGTCCAATAAACATTGCTCTTCTTTTCAGTTGGCCATTCCAAATGAGTACTAGCAAACTCCAATCATTTTGCAACATGCTTACATGTGAGCAGGGTCACTTTTCTGGGACTACAGGCATTCAAGTTGTTTTTTACTTTAAACTTGGAAAACTGCATAAAGTTTTTCCCTATCCATATTTATTTATTCATTTATTTACTTAATATTAAGCCCTTTAGGCCAAAAAAATCAATATTACAAGTGATAAACGCTTAAGCTACATACGTATATTGATATTTATTAATCTATAATTAAAATTCATAATTAAAACTAACGAAGCGCGAAATTATCGTATATGCCATTTTTTGGAAAGTGAGTTTTTGATGCAATCTTGTTCTACATTCAAAGAGACGTCACCTGACAAAATATTGTAGGCGAATTCCACTGCGTTGCTCTAAAAATTGAATGTATATTTTTATTTTGACATTGCAAGCGAAAGCAGAGAATAGTAGAAAAATGGCTGTCCTGTAAAATTTGGTTTTTGTACCATACGATAATTTCGCGCAAAAGGGTCGATATATTCGGGGGTGTCATGGAAACCGAAAACGTAAAACGAAAGAATTCGAGTCGTTTTTCAATAAGATTTCTGTTATGAAAACATTTTTTGAGAATTATTATAAAAATAATGCTCTATTAAACAGAATTTTTTAACAAAAATTGTAAAAATTAGATTAAAAGTTTAATAAAAAGAACTACCAAATTCTTTCGTTTTACGTTTTCGATTTCCATGACACCCCTCATTGTTATAATTTTTGTATAGAGTTATTAAAAAAATATATTAAATACATTTTAGAAATCGCTTTTGGCGCGTGTAGTTTTTTCCACCAAATTGAAGTAAAAAAGTTTTTTATTATCAAAACAATATGACAGCAAGCTAGACCTTGGGAGAATGACGTTCAAAAAAGTTATTTCCCTTATATACATAAGTGTTAATTTAAAATTAATTGTAAATATAAAATTAATACAGGACGTTACCGCTGATGAATTTCATTTATGTATGAATATCTTGGGAAGCACAAAACTCGGTAGCACCATTACTGGACATGCTGAATTGGTGAATTTGGCTAAAGAACAAGCAGAGCTTAATGCTGATATTGATGCTATAACAATAGAAGATGAAATTGTTGAACGTTTTATTCAATGTGTTACTCATGCCATGCCATACTTTTCAGTAAGATTTAATTTATATTATTTACTTAAAGGGAACACAAAAAGTACATATAAATTTATATTTTAGAATACCATCAAATCTACCGAATTTGTGGTTTATGTTTGTGATAAATTGTTACCGTTAAGTACTTGGAATATGATTGCTACTACCACAGCACACGATCAAGTACAATTGCGTTTATTAAAAGTTTTTGCTGAAATGTGTGCATTTTGTGATGTTTTAGAAAATGCCGCACAACGTATTGACAATGTTTATCAAGTATTGAGAGTAAGTTTGAATTTAATTTATGTATGTCTGGCAAAAAAAATTATGAAATTTTTTGTAAAATTTTTAACAGGAGTATATGCCTCTACCTGAACTTAAAGATGATGAAGATATAAGTATTCCTCCTCCATCCTTCCAATTCTCACATGCTGAATGTCTATTATATGCTGTACACACATTGGGTAAAAAACATCCTGATAGCTTGTCATTTGTTAATGAAGCCGAAAAATTAAAAGATTTTCGCTCTAGACTACAATATTTGGCAAGAGGAACTCAAGGGTAAAGATACAAATTTAACATTTCGATTTTTTGAAATGTATGTACATATGTATGTCCCTTAAAACTAAAACAACTTCATTTAACAACTGTTAGTTATAAGTTGGAAATGTTTAATGTTTTTTACAAAACAGTAAAGTGGCCTTCAATTTGTTTTTTCATGCTGTTTTATTGATATGTTAAAATTTCATATTTCTTTTGCTTATTCCTACAGTTATATTAAAAAGTTGGAGGAAGCTGTTAAAGGAAAATCTCCCGAAGATTTGAAATCCGAAGAAAATCAATTGAAATTGACTGCATTGAAGACAACATCAAATATAAGTACTTTAATAAGAGATTTATTCCATTCGCCGCCCAGTTTCAAACACGACATACAACTATCATGGGTAAAACGTAAAAATGTAAGAAAAACTATTTTTTATTTTATACCTATAAACTATTTTTGAATTTTTGAGTATTGTATTTTTTTTAAATGAATCAACTACCCATTATTAATACATATACCTTTCGGAATAATCGTTTTAGCCTCGTTGGACTAAACGGAAAGATATATTCACCCCTATCGTCAATAACAAGTGGAATTTTTGTTTCCATGAAATTTTCATTCCCCTCGAAGGGAAAAATGCAATCGTGAATTTTCGGAAAAAATTTTTTCTCGCTATCACATGAATTTAAAAACAGAAGAAAGATTAAAAATAAAAATCAATGAAATTTTTTTTCAAAAATATACACGTATAAATTTTAAAGAAAAGTTAAAATAATAAAGAAAAAATTTAGTATTGGAGAGATATTTTGATTACAACGTTAGTTTTTTGCACTTTTAAAATGTTATCAAGTAAAATATTTTTCAAAATCGACCTGTTGTTTTGCATAATTTTGTTGAGCAATATATCAATTTGTGCCTTATTAACGGATCTTGCCTTCTAATTATAAGAAGAACTACTTACATACATATTCTGTTCCCCAGCAAAAATAATGTGAACAAATTACGAGAAAAAAGCTATTTACGAAATTTTTTCAGTGAACCATTTCCACGTTATTTTTGAATTACCTCAAAAAATTTTTTCATGGGAGTTTTCATGATCGCAAATGTGTGAAAAGGGGAATAATTATAAGGGAAAAATTATTTACGATAGCGATGATTAATGCCATCTTATTCGACTAGGAATAGTTTTTGGCATAATTGCAATTAATAAAATTTTACTTGAGTTTTCAACATTCATAAATATTATTAAAAATTCTTCTTGGGAATTGGTGTTTTAGCAAATTACAAGATAAGCTGTAGTATGAGATTTAGCTTAAACATTCTAAAAAACAAATAGGAATTTAGCTAACGTAAGCCTCGTAACAGAAATATAAAAAACAAAAATTCTTATAGTGCATACAAAATATTCCTGCAAAATACTAAGGAATAAGACTATTAAAGTATAGAAGCTTTTGAGGATTGTAATTTGACTTAGAATACACATTCGAATAATATGAAAATTTGCATTGTAAATAACTTGTTTTGAAATGACTTAATTGACTGAAATATTGAATTTTTGAGATACGAGATACGCGTTCTTACAGAATTGGTTTCAAAATCGAATTATTTGTCAAAAGCTGATTAGTGTGTAACCAATTTGTTGTTATCCTATAGATGGGCTTTAATATTCTATTGACTTTCTTATTTTCAGAATAAACTCAGTTCTAAACGCCATGCTCCCATAACATTTGATGGCAAATCTGAAAATGGTAAAGAAGAGGAAAAGAAAACAAAAAATTCAACAGATCAAAAAATCTATTCACCACCTTCGGGTAAATATTCAGCCAAAGTACAAAACTATGGCAATAATCAAAATAATCGTCAACGTTCTCGCAACTCTGGTGGCGGTGGTGGTAGCTACAGAAATCGTCGCAATTTCAAAAAGTACTAAAAACTGCAGAACAAACTACGTTTTGTATTAATACTACATATTTAAATTATAACAACAAACAATAAAAAATCTTGGATATGTCAATCAACTTTAAACTTTTTTCAACACTAACTAGTCTGCTAATTCAAATAACTTGTATAAATATATATAAACGTTAAGAGTTCACTACTTTCTTCTCCTTATTCTTCTACAATATTCTCGTTTGATATTTGTACTGGGTACATCTTTTGCTGAAAGCATCTTAACATGAACATCGCCTATAGTGGTTGTGACAGCATATAATAATAAAAAATAAAATCCTTAATATCAATGTTAAGAAGGTAAGCATTACAACTTTCTAATATTTTCTATTTTTTCTCTCATTTCAGTGTTTTAAACAATTCGAACAACAACTTTAACAAAAAAAAATTCGAATATCGTAATGGTTTTTTTTTAAATGATATTGCTTAAACTCATTTAGCTAAATTGTAAATACATTTTACTTTTTCCTAAAAATTTTCTTAAATATTTCATCTTATAAACAATTTAATTTTTTATTTGTTTTATACATATTTTCCTTTCTTTTAATTTTTTTTTTGTGAACAATTGTAAAGCTTTCTTTTTTATAAACCAACAAAAATTACTTTATTATTGTTTACGAGACTAACAAGAAAAATTTTTTCAGAATGTAAATGAAAAACTCAAAATAAGAAAATTTATAATTTCCTCGTTAATTTACTTATGATATTTTGATTCGGAACCACATGATTAAAAAAGAAAAGGAAAAGTAACTTTTTTCAAAACGTTTTTTATTTATTTTTTTATTTCAATCCTTTTTAATTTTTGTTTCCATTTTCCTAATGAGATTATATTTTAATTTTCTTTCAACCACAACTTATTTAGCTTTTTTTGTTTTTTTAGATTATTTTAATTTCTAAACGTTTTGTTAAAAGTTCTTTTCATAAAAATTTTTGACCAATATTCTATTTATTCGTTTTAATATCTTTTATTATAACGTTTTCATAATTTTTTTTATATAATACAAAAATATATATTTATATTTAAAGCAATAAAAGAAATTCATTAAATTAAAATCATTAAAAATGCCAAATGGTTATTGGTGCGTGTGATAACATTTTCCTCTCTTTTTCTTTTTTTTACTTATACACCGCCTTTATCCATTTTTATTTTAATGTCTAAAACACTTAAAATTCTTTTCGTTCTAATCAATCATTCATATTATTAATTGTAATTTAAAAATTAATAATTATTATAAAAACTCAACTTTTTTCGTTAAAATTAATCTACGAATTATATGAGTCGTAATTAACGTAAAAATATCGAAATCAATAAAACTAAAAAAAAAAATTAAAAAAAAACTTGTTGTTTTCATCGTTTGTGAAAAGGTATTACGAGTTAGCCTGTATTTATAGTTCACAACCACTCTTAGTAGATTCAAGAACCTTCTAGTCGATTCCAGAACATTCTGTTCGAATTATGTATTTTAAATAACTGTTATACAGCTAACTGCCTGTTTTTAGAAAATGACAATGAAACACAATCAAATGCTTGTCACCTGGAAACACTGTTGCCAATTTGACGGGTTTACCGCGATTCTAGCGGTTTTTACGTGTCCACCGGGGTAAAATTTCCGTTTTGGCGATTAGTGGGATATCTAGCGGTTTTTTAATATCATAAGAAAATACAATTTTTGTTCTACGCATTTGAAAATTACAATTTTTAATTCAAAATAAGAGATTTGTTTTCAATTAAATAAATTAAGTGATAAGAAAAAATTGATTTTTTGTGGAAATTTAATATGTTTCCGCAATAAAAAATTTTTTAACGTTTTAAATAGATTTTATAAATTATTAGGAAGTTAAATTGAAATTTATTAACATAACCGCCTTATTTCGAGCGAAATATTTGTCCTGCCCAAAAAAAAAAAAAAAAAAAAAATAGACGTGATAGAAAAAAACTGAGAACGGACTTGAATTTATTTCAAACAATTTTTACGGCAGACCAGTGTTATCAACTTTTTATTGATCAAAATATAATCTATAGTCAAAGCTTAAGTTAAAAGGGTGTTGTCTATAGCAAATCAATGTTTATATTAAAGCACTTAGCAACCAAAAATTAAAAGTATTTTTATTATCCCTCGGATAAAACTTCCATACGTTTGTCAAACCTAATTCCAAACAACGTACTGTAATTCGAGAATTCAAGAAATACTGTTTGTGATGCTTCAAAAAAACAAGAAAGCGCCATTTTACGCCTTTGCCTGGGTTTATAACTATAAGTATGCTGTTTAGTAAAAGCAAGCTTGTAACTAGATTTGCCAAAATTCTTCTATATTTTTTTATGTTAACGGATACAAATTTGTATTAATCTAAGCGAAGTCTTCGGAGCGAAACAAAAAAAATTTTCTATTCGTTTGTTAGGATTGTAAACAGTTTTCAAGCATACACGTTTAAAATAACGGCCAGCAAAAACTTTTAAAAATTATAAACGTTATAAAGCAGTAGTGTCCATGTTATCCATATATACATGTGTTTATTCAACCTTTTTGAATTATTGTCCCTCAGAAAGTAACTATAAGTATATATCAAATGTAAAATAGTGTAAAATTTCAAATCGATTGTCTTGCATTTTCTTCCTTCTTTTCTTTTACTTTTTTTTCATCTTGGTCTGCGGTCTAAAATGTTTAGCATCATTACCAAAACTAGATTAAGTGCACTTAACTCTAATGTCTGGATAAATTTCAAGCAATAGAAATCCATGAATTTTATATGAATATCCACATTTTGTACGTTCGCGGGACTTAAAGAGTCAGTGAAATTCAAAACCTTACAATATAATTTTAATTGAAAGACACAATACATCTTTAAAAGAGCACCCTATATATAGATTGGTATAAACATTTCACATAATGTTTAGATTTTACCGATATTTTTAAAACATTTTAAGCTAAATAAAAATTTAGCGGTTTCTAGCGGTTTTTGAAGTGCGATTTGACGGGAAGTCTTCATAAAAAGTTGGCAACAATGCCTGGAAACAACATATATGTAGGTGCCTATTATGAGCTAAATTCGATTTTCGACAGCAGCCGAATTAGCTGATCGAACGAATTTACGTTTGGTATTGTGGCGCGCATTCGATAAAAATTTACTATTGTGATTTTGTTAATTCACAGTAGTGCATTTCGATCAACTGTCACTTAAAGCCGTTTTACACTATCCCACAAAGTCTAGTAATTTGCGAAAATGCAACCCTGTCAGTTGCTATTGTTTTTTGAAAATGTTCAAAGAATAATTAGATCAGGGAAGCATTTTTGAAAAATACGTAAGACTTTGTGGAATAGTGTGTAACGGCCTTTAAAATAAAACATTTTTGTTAACAAATTTGAAATATAAAATTAAAATTAACCTTGACCACGGCGGAATTATGGCTGTTTTCAAATAAATTAGATTCAGTGGGTTTTCATTCCACTTTTTTAAATGCTGAAGTTTACTGCAAATCTTGTGGTCAAAAAAGAATTTTGTTCCATAAGGAATATAAGTGTTTCCTATTGCTGTTTACGACGTTGGACTTGCATTAAATGAACACAACTGATAAAGAATATGGCATTTGGTATACGGACACAAAAAAATTTACAAATAGTTACATTTTCAACAAGTTTTTTACATTTATTTGCACCGTTGAAAGCAAATTTGTTTTCGTTGAAAAATTCGATGCAAAACGAACTTTTCGACGGTGCTGCCAACTCATAATACCAAATTAACAGTTCGATAGCCAGCGAAAATCTTTTATCACATGTAACTCATAATAGAGGCCATCATTTTCGTTTTTAATTATATTTTCAATGTAATTTCTCACTCATTCACTTGTTTTCATTTTCTAAAAACAGGCAGTAAATCTTAAGTGTTCAATCAGAATTGAGTCTTCCTTTTACTTCAGGCCAAAATCCTAAAGTCCATAATTTAAACGTTGGCAGTACAGAGACAGAAAAAAACTATCAGCACGACGCTGGACCGATTTTGATGGGGGTGCTATCAACATCAGTATCAGGGCTGCCAGATAAATTTGTGAGGAAATCGTCAATTTCCTGAGAAAAAATAAAACAATCGTCTTTTACGTTTCGAAAAATCGTCAAGAAAATCTGACAAGTTAAAATATGGTTTTTTTAAACAGTTTTTGTTTGATTTTTATAAAAAAACTCTTTCAAACAAAAACATAATTACTTCATACCCAAATAGAATTTTCAGTCGTGTAAGAGATACTGGGAGGCTCATACAGAGCGTCTTTGATCGTCGATGACCGCATTGTTTAATCGTAGGAAATGCATCACATGGCAAAAACTGTAAAACGACTGAGATTCCTCCATAGCACAGTGATAGACGCTTCTTAAATAGTTGTGGGAATCGTTTAAGACATGGGTAAAGATTATCTTACGAGACTTTCATGTCAAGAATCGTATCCCAGACTGGTATTCCCAGTAATAAATGGAGCTTACTGATAAGCAGTTTTGTAAGGGAGAGCAGCACAATACCCCCTTACAAACCTGCTTACAAGAGGCATGATTTTAATTATGGCAAATTCCCACTTTGAGTCACTACTTTTTTCCTCTCTGCTAAAAAACAAAATAAAACTTTTAATGATGTGTTCATTATTTTGTCGTAGCTGTATATTAGAAATCTAAATTGTAAGCGGTTACCCACAGCAGTCATATATATTTCTTTTAAATATTTTAAGACATCTGACTTAACAACTTTATGACTACCTTGTGAATAGCCCAATTATAAAATCATTGCAATACAACCTGCTCCGATGTAAGGGAATAACAGAAGCACATAAAACATTGTTTGTGAATTTTTTCTTTAAAATGATTTTAATTATTCACTTACAACTTAAGTTAAAAGGGAAAATGCGAAGTTATTCAATCATTAAATTTAAAATTCACTTAAATGGTATTCGCTTCTATGCTTCTTCTTAGAAGTATGTAATAGCCAGCGCATATATCAGCGCTGATGTAGTTTTCAAGCTTCCAGAAACATAATTTTTTTTTACTAAGATGAGACTCATGTAAATATTATCTTACAGCTCGTGAACATATGATTTATAGAGAGTCGTAAAAGATTCATTCGATGATGGTTTAGCGAAAGATAAACAAAGTGTAACATTGTTGTTTTTGTACTCCGAAAATAATAATTTAAAGACTTGCATATTGCAGCCGTAGCTAAACAAAAGCGGCACGCGTTTTCTAGTTTTTGAATAGAGCGGTCTCAACGCTTTGCAATTCGAAAAACCAATTTTGACAGATCGTTTAGTAGTGAAGTTTGCCGCTATTGTTAATTAATTAGAGCAACTTAGCTATTTTTTGATCAATCTAGCGTGTTTATCACTATTTTTATTTAGAATTTGTGGGTTTTATTAAACAAAAAGCTATCACTGCTGTTCGTGAAGCAACGTTAAAAGCGAACGTGTCAGAGACTGAAAAATATCGTCACGTTTTAAAAAAAAATCAGCAAATCGGCACTTTGCTAATTCCGGAACAAAAAATCGTCAAAATGACGATAAATCGTCAAATCTGGCAGCCCTGATCAGTATGTACAACGTACTGTTTACCAAATTTACAATGTAGTCACAATATTGAAATGATAATGCCAAATGTACGTCTTCCGAAACTTGTTTTTAGTGTTGCCACAATACTGTTTATTAGGTTGACAGTAATTGTCCCGTGTAAGCAGTTCATAATTATGATACATTGAAACAGAATTTCCGATAAGTTAAATCGGTGTTCGATATCTTTAACATCATGGGGCACCCCATTTTTTTACATATGATTTATTCGGCCTTATTGTGGTTGTCGTATACGACTGTGTAAAGCCTATAGTACACGGAATGTAAAAAGCTACATGCGCATGTGGTTCTGACGTAATTTTGTCGTCATCACACAACACGAACTTGCTTTTGTGGCTTTGAAGTGACGTCAAAATTACGTCAGAACCACATGCGCATGTGGCTTTTTACATTCCGTGTACTATAGGCTTAATAGATTAAAGTAATACACAACATGTGTTCTTTAATCTACTAAAAAAAACGACACGTTTTTTTACGAAAACGACAACCACAATAAGGCTGATTATCTTATTCGAGTCAAGTTGCTTATTCGATATTCTTATTGGGGATGCCGATCCCGACCCCGAATCCCGGGATTTAAATATTTTGATCGCGGGATTTTCGGGATTTACGAAAGAAAAAAATGTTAAATTTAGTTATTCTTTTTAAGCGTGTTCAACAATTACTAAGAAACTTTAACGTGAGAAGTGGTGAATATTATTAAAGAAGAACATTAATTAAAGCAAAAATTTCTTTTGAAATGCACAAAACCTTCCACTGGTGTACCAAATTCAAAATTGAAACTGTACTGTTTACAGGGTTAGGATTATTAGTGTGGGCATAGGACCTGTGTACATAATTTATGGAGCGATTTCACGAAATTAAGTATGTAATATATTTTATACACATGGTTGTTATGCTTTTTTCTTAAAAAATCGTCAAAAGTTTTAACAAAATTCGTCAAAACCGTCAGGAGGCAATTTATTGCACTTTTTTATTGATCGATTCAAAAATATAAATTTTTAGCAAGAATTTCTATTTGTGATAAAAAAAGTGATATGGTTACGTTTTATTCTATTTATTTTAGTTAGTGGGCTTAGATATTATAAAAATAAATAACTTCTTACTTCCTAACACGCAATTATGCTTAATATAACCAGGTTCGTTATGCTTTTTTCTTAAACAATCGTCAAAAGTTTCAACAAAATCGTCACGAACATTTAACGAAATCGTCAAATATTTAAATGTTTTCAATCAGAGACTATTAAATTTTATCTTTAAAATTTAAATTTTTTATTGTTAAAAAAAGCAGTTTAACAGTTTTTATTCAAACAAAACCAAGGCGAATTTATTACAGGTGGTCTTAAAAGCCCTGCTGATATTAATTAAAATCACTTTTGGATGTCAAAATTTTGTTTATTCTCTTTTATTATCTCTATCTCTATTTCTGTTTTGTTTTATTTCTGTTTTTGACATTGTATTAGGGTTTCTAATTTCCCGGTCTTTTTCTATTCTCGGGAAACGAAACAAAAAAAATCTTATTCCCGGGAATCCCGGGATTTTTTGAATAAAACAATGATTTCATTAAATGAGTTAAAGACAAAAGTTTTTACTTTTTTAAAAGAATATACACATATACAACAGTCTAAAAAATTAGCTTAAATAATTCCACAGAAAACCAAATAAATTGTTACATCCATATGCATATGCACATGCATATGTATATATTTTTTTTTTTTTTTTTTGAGATCACGAATGTTTAAAACTTATTAATATTTAGTAGTTGTTATTAATAGCAACTTGTTTTTACCAATTTTCTTTTAAGAAAATTTTTTAGTATTATTAAAGCATTTAAAAGCTCATCAGAGATTCTTTTTCTAATCCTTGTTGATATGTATATAACCTGCTACCGAAAACGTGCTCTCGTTCTCTACAGACGTTGGTTTTATAGTAAGAAGCGCATGATACAAAGATTATAAATTTGTTGGCCTGTTACCCGTGACTTAATAGACGTCAAATTCTTTTTTATTTATTAATTTTTTTTAGAATTTTTAGATGGTTCTGGTATTGGTGATGGTGTATCGTGTACATTTTCATTTTCTACTTCAAGAAGCTTTTTAGACATTTCATCAGCAATTAAAATTTTTATTGGAGTAGGAAAAATAGTTCGATTTGTAGGTAGTTTTTAGTAAAGATAAAATGTTTATTGCTCGTTTTTGATTTTAACGATGCAAAAAAATTAAGATTTCAAAAAATTTAATTTGAAATTCCCGAAAATTCCCGGAAACAATTTCCCGGGAATAATTTAAAAATAAGGTCCCGGGGTTCCCGGGAATTCTTTCCCGCGTAGAAACTCTACATTGTATGTACAATGATTTTACAAAAACAAATTGCTTGTGGTTTTTGTACGAGTTGTACTTCTTGTAGTACCGAGATTACCTGGGATGAATTCGCCTTGAACAAAACAATCAAAAATAAATTTTGAATTTCAAGCAAAATTAAACTTGCTTAAGTTTTTGAAAAATATATAATGGGTGATTCAAGTAGAGACACTTTTTTCATCAAGTGTGAGTCATTAATTATTGGATAATATTCGACCAAATAGACAACGTCCAGCACGCTGTGAAGAAAATATAAAAATATAAAAAATGATGACGGTGCGAACGTAACAGTCAATGGCGACCGTTATCGTAACATGATAACCAACTATTTGATGAACATACTTTATAATCATTTATCATTAATAAAATTATGTACACAACTAAGTGAATGCATTATTATAATTTAACAACTTCATTGATTTGACTTTTTCTAAAAGATATTGATATTAAAAGATACAAAATTGGGAAAACTAAGCAAAGAAGTAAAGTTGTACATATTTCTGTTAAATAGTAAATTAATTATAAAACTTTTCTTTATTCAACATTTTTTATTTTTTCGAATTTGAATATAATAAAGTAACCTATGAAAGGAAATAATTCCCAGTTTCTGTTTGTTAAAACTTTTCTTTGTAAAACTTTTTTAAAGACGTTGTTTTTTCTAATAAATATCTAAAAAAAGTATTTATCTTTAGAATTTCAAAAACCCCGAATCATGAAAAATCCGGGATCACAGAATTCCGGAATTTGATTTTTTGAAATCCCGAATCCCTGGATTTGCGAAAATCAGTCCCGATTGGCATCCCTAATTCTTAAATGTTTGTAGTATATTCGGATATATGACATCCTGAACAATACAACATAAGCAAAGTCATCTGTTGACAAGCTTCGAAAATAAATGTATGTAAAGTTTTGAAATATTTTCCTCGTTGAATTTAAGAAAAATCCGAATATTTCATATATAAAAACCGGTTTCCGCTCTTATTTAAGTTGAAAAATAAATTAAGTTGAAACTTGCAATTTTAATAGTCAGTTGGAGTTTTGTTTTTAGGGTTTTTTTTAAAAAAGTAATACATACATATGTACATATCTATAATTTTATTTCAAACAAAACAAACGGAAAATAGCCAACAATGTTTAAAAACCAACAGAATTTACTGCTATTTTACAAAGACGCTTTTCTTTTGCAAAATTTGCTGATTTTCGCCACATTTTATCTGGCAGCTATGATCATACTGCACATTTTGATGCACAAGAGTTCATAGGTGTAAACGAAGAAATCGTATTCTTGCTGTGGGTCAATATTATACAAAGGTTTTATATCGCACTGGTTCCTCTAAAGAGAGTCAACTTAAAATTTTTATCAAAGTTTTTCTTGGGATTCAAAAATTAACTATCAAGGTTTCGTTTAAATGTGCTAAATTCCCATTTCATTCTATTGATAAACTGAAATTTATTGTTGATGGGATACGCTATTGCTATGCGCATTTCACTGGTTGCTTAGTCCAGATCGTCAGGAAACTTCATCCAAAGATTTTAGAAAAACTAAAGATATTATACAAATAAAACTGTTAAGCGAATAAGAATTATAAGCCCAAGTTCTAAATATGTATATTAAAGCTTCAACAAAAACAACAACAAAATATTTACATTCCCGACTACAATTGGTTGTTTTTGTCAACTCTAAATGTAGTTGTAAGTGGGTAAAGAAAAAAAACAAAAATAAAAACAAATTACAAATTTTTCAAATTTCACTTTTTGCAAGAAATCGATGTACTGTGGTCATATCTACACACTGTTGAAATCTTAGATCAATTTCTCTAGTATTTTGCCAAAAACACAATTGTATCCCTCTTGAATTATAATATGTAGTACACCAATACCCCGGTTTGCGTCGTTAATTGGGACCGGAGAAACGCGACGCAAACCGAAACGACGCAAACCGAAGCACGATTTTCCATACATTTGTATTGATTTTCATTTAATTGGTTCCGAGATTAATAATCTTAGCAGAAAAATTAGATTTTTCAATAAAAAATGCTGTTTTTTTTTTGAAGACAGTTTTAATTAAAATTAAAATATAACAATACATGAGAAAAACGTAAAAAAACATAACAAAAGCATTAAAATATTAAGATTAAAATAAAAATTCATAGTATAAAAGCAAGTCTATATCGATTTGTTATTTTTTCTATTCTGAGCTTGAGTCAATTAAATCGATTGCCGTTTCTTCGGTTAGGTTTGTCAGTCTTGGTGATTTTTGTATGAAGTTATCTAAAGTTTGTTGGATTGTAACGGCTTTTTTTTCCAAATAAATTTCTTTATAACAATTGATTGAGTCGGTCAATCACTTTTAAACTGCGATCTTCGTCTGGATCAAATATATCCATTGCTTGCGATATCAACTGCATCGCTTCAGAAATTTAAGCAGCAGTAAGCTTTTTTTATTCTGCTTCGACCTCAAACGGAAGTGTTTCATCGTCCAACTCATTGTTACTCTGAATTGCTATCAAACTTTCGTTATTAACCTGTACATACATATTTGCATTAGCCTTATGCGGGAAATCCCCCTTTTCTGTTTAAGCTTTGTATAAACATTTTCATATTATCGACGCAAATCGAAGCATTAACGACGCACCTTCGAAGTCATGCTACGCAAACTGAAATATAAACGGGAAATCCCCTTTTTTTGTTTTTGCTTTGTACACACATTTTTATATCAACGACGCAAATCGAAGCACTAGCGACGCAACTTCGAAGCAATGCGACGCAAACTGAAACCAAAACGACGCAACTTCAAAATCACAGAAATTTGAAAACGACGCAACTTCGAAACGACGCAAACCGAAGCGACGCAAACCGGGGTATTGGTGTACATATCAGGGATGATAAATGAGAAAAACAATATTGTACCAACGAACTTTTAAAATCGTACTTTTTCGACCCCAATTGTACTAAATAATTTTTTTAATAATCTTTATTTATTTTATTTTTATAAACAAGAAATTTAATTTAACAAAAAAAAAGGTACTTAAAATTCATTTGTATAGATATAAAAATAATTGTAACAATAATAATAATGTGGATCAAATTTTTTCGCGTCAAAAGCACAACGCGATTCTTGTTCTACAAGAAAGCGTTTTAAAAAAATGTACATACGAGCATTTTCGGATTGCATTTCCAAATTTTTTGTGGTTACAATTATCAATATTTTCTGCAGAAAGAGGACAGACATTTTATAAACTGTATTAAAAAGTCCGGATATGATAAAATTTAATTTTGCGCTTGTAAAATCTCCTTCAAAATAATTCGGAGTTAAAAAATAATAATGGAGTGGGCTCCCACTATTCCAAAATTCTGTTGATTACTTCTTGACGTGACAACCATTAGTTTGTTTCAAAATAATCTTAAAATAAGAGGAAGTAGTCTCTTCGACTAGAACTTTTGCAGAAGTGGTTTCCAATATATTTTAAAAACTTGTCAATATCATCAGAAAATGCATGCTGATACTAAATTTAGAATGTGGCATATGCAATTGTCAAATGAACATGTGCGAAAATCTATTCACAATAGCGAATGCAAAAAATTTTAGCTGTTTTGTTTAATCCAACAACAAAAAAAGTTTCCGTTAGATTTCATTAAAAAGCTACGAAATTTTGCATTTTCGCAAGATCATTTGCACCAAACACTAAATTACGCCTATATTCATTGGACAGTAAAAACGAGTTGCCATTTTATATCAATTAACAATAGGTTTGAAAAATTTGGGAAATACAGTAGAATCGCAAAAAAGTTAACCAAAATGTCCCAAGTGTTTTTAACTTTTTCGAACTATTAACTTTTCTAAGTGGGCCTAAATTTGAAAAATATTCAATAATTAACATGGATCTTTCAGAAATAACACACTAAACTTATTCCAATGGCTTAGTTTTCATAATAACCAAAAAAGAAACTGAGATTTTTTATATGTATTCGCCACAGCCTCGATAATGAAATTCCAACGCTATTAGTTTTCCCTGAAAATCTTTATTCATTTTGTTCAAATTCCCTACTTTCTGCTCATTTCCGATGTTTTTTATTAAAACTTTCAGAAAACTTAAGACGCTAAAATTTGGTTAACTTCCCTGCAAATATTATTGGACCACCTGATCTATTTTGATAAAATGGACCACTCCATGGACTGGTCCGATGTAATGCAAGCATGGACTATGTCATTTTTAAAAAGTGTTTGTAGTGAGGCGACATGTCTTCGTTTTTAAACGAAATGTTTTCGTTTTTAAACGAAGTTAAAACTAACCCTCTTGTGTATACAATGGAGTAGTTTTAAAACTACTCCTTTGTAGTCCAAAGCTGGGTTATATGGTCCTGCCTCCTTTTGGACTAGTCCTAGTCATTTGTGGACCACTCCTTACACGCGTGTTTGGACTGGTCCTATTATTTGCAGGGTAACTAAGCAATTTAATGATGCTGAGTTCTTCGATTTGAATCTTTTCAATGTGTATCTTAATGATAGAAGTTATCAGAAGACTGGTGTACTGATAGCTACAAAAAGAAAGTACACCCAATTCTCTTTTTACACGATAGATACGTTCCCAATAAATTCGTGTAAAAAAAGATACTAGCCAAAGGTGAAAATAGTAGATTGGTTCCAGACCTAAAAAATAACGTAAAAGTACAATAAACAACAATAAAAAATTTTTGTTAAAGTTTACTTGAGAATTTATTTAACGTGCTTACACATTTTAATATCTTAAATGCATATAAATACATACATATACATAGTTATAATTAAACACAATTCTGATTTTCAATTATAATTAATAATGCAGCGATTTGGAAATTATTTAAAACTTACCTGTTATTGAGTTGATAAATTTGTACGAGCACTAACTTTACAGCAATTAAACGTCTTTTCTTTTCTATTCTCAAAACCATACTAATTTGCGTACATAATACATTGCATTTTTACTTTATGTTTAATTCGGGGAATCCCACTCAAAGACAAAATACATACGCATAAATATAATCGACATAAACGGGATGCCATACCGTTAAATTAATTGAAATGTGTAATTTGTGAGTAGTGAGAATAAAAAAAAATCATAGAACATAAAAAATAAAAATTTATAAAAAGAATTTGTAGAATATTTAAAATCGTGTTAAAACAAAACAATTCGTGTAAAAAGAGAAAAATTTTAACTTTTTAACTCGTGTTAAATGAAAATTCGTGTAAAAATAATTCGTGTAAAAATAATTCGTGTAAAAAGAGAATTAGGTGTATAAATCTTATATATGCCTACATATTGTTGATGAGCTGCTGGACCAGCTATTTGTAATGGTTCCTACTGCTGGTGGTATGTTCTGTATTTGGTCCTCTGATGGTCCCACAAAGAGTTCGTTTAAGTTTTATTCAGCACATGTAAATATGAGAATTTGGTCTTAAGTACATACTCATTATGTAGAATGTACCGTGTTTGAAAAAGGTCGTTCAAATTTGTGCTTAAAATACATTTATATTTAACCTGTCGCATTTTTAAGGAGGTTATAGTGAGCTTATGCTTTCGAAGGACAACACTATTGAAATTCAAATTATTTTTTTGTATATAGAAATGAGCAATTAACTCTTAAACGTTTTAAGTATACAAATTTGAGTAAAAAGAAAATTGACAAAAGCTCTTCGAATCTAAATAAATAATTTCGCCCGATTTTCTTCTAATAATATTTTAAAAATAAAACACATGAAATTTATTTTTACATCGAGGAAAAAGTAATTTTTTTTTATTGTTGTTTTATTTTTCTGTTTATTTAAACAATCATGTAATATTATAATGCAATAATAGTAACAAAAAACTTAATATTTAAATAAAAATAACGCACGATAAATCTACAAAAATTTTAAAAACAAAACTTAACAAAAATTACGAAAATTAATTCGAACTGAGCAAACAAATTAAGTTTTTTTAAAAGGTACTTAATAAAAATATTTTTAGTATTTTTTTGCAGTAAAAAAAAAATTAACAGGATATTTTTTTTTATTATTAAACATTACAATAATTTATAATTTTTTATTATTATTCTTATTGCTGATAGTATGTGATGTATAAGTTAAAGTTAGTTAGAGCTTCTTATGGTAAAAATAAAAAAAATTTATTGCATAAAAAATAAATTAAATATTTTATTTAAAAAAAAAAATTAATATAGAATTTTATAGTTTTTTTTCAACATTTATTAATGATTTTATTGTTTAGTTGTAATAAAATGAAATCTTTAGATTTTTTAGAAATTTTCTTTTGTATTTAAATTATAATAAATTGTTATTAGAATCATTTAATAGATTTTTTGTTAAATTATTTAACATATTGTTTTTTGTATTAAAATAATAACAATAATAAAGTGCAGTTTTAAACCAAACATTTTTTAGTTTATAGTGTAGTAGTTGTAAATATATTTATGTATATTTTCACACTTTTAATTTTCTTTTTGAATTTATTTTTTTCTTGTCTTACTTTTCTTTAAGGAAGGAGTTTTAGGTAACAAAATATATATTTTAATTTTATTTGTGTATATTATAAATAAATAGATAGATATCTTTTTATTTTTGTATTTCTCCTATCTAAAATATTTATTATGCTTTATGCATTTTTTTCTTGTAGTAAAGATTTCATTGAAAAATGTTTTTGTAAGATTTCTATAAAAAAGGAAATTGTGGAGTATGAACAAATACATGTAAAAATTGTTTTTATTTTTAAGTTTAACTAGTATTTTAAATATATATTAATTATGGTTATTAGTATTTTCCGTTCTTTGTTTTTTTTATTTGTATTACAGTATTATTTCAATAAATTCATATTCCTTTCGAAAATTCAGGTTCCCAATGTTACGTTTCAGTTTAACTGGTTTTAAGGTACATTTGTAGTTTTTTTTTTTATTTAGTTTTTAATAAATTTTGTTATTTTTAAGTTAAATTATAAATAATTTTTATATTAAACACATTAAGAGCAAATATTTCGAAGAAAATTTGACAAAATGGCCAAGAATTTTAAAATTTAGGCAATCTACAAAAAAAAACTGCACCCAAAGAATAACTCGATTATTTTTAATAAATTTTAAATTTAACTCCCAAAAAATTTTCGAGTAATTTTCGAATACGTTGAAAATCCTATTGAGCCTCCTCCACAATCTATGGCACGACTTACACCTTCATATAGGAAGCCGTTACTTCCTTTTTAAATATTAAAATGAGTTTGTATTGGTTGTTTTGCTCCACCAGCACGATGCAAAAAGTAAGATTAACAACGAACACCGAAAAAGCATACATGGGCTGTCTCAGTGTTGCCAAAACTTGGTGACCAAAAATGCCTAAATTTACGGAAAAATGGCTAAAAACGGGCTAAAAAATGGCAAAATTTTTTTCATAATTTTTGCTATCACACCTGCTTATGTTTTTTCTTACGACATAACCTATAAATGTAAACAAAACAATTTCGTTTCAAAACAACCCAGCTGTTTTGTTTATGTTTGCCACAGGAAAATAGAGCGCGTTCTAATCAAAAAAATTACATATAATTAATTAATGCGGACGAACCGAAAAACGCGCAAAGGTTGTTTGGCATCCCTACAACTAATATTGGACCACCTGATCCAATTTGATTAAATGGACTACTCCATGGACTGGTCCGATGTAATGCAAGCATGGACCATGCCATTGTTAAAAAGTGTTTGTAGTGAGATGACATGTCTTCGTTTTTTGACGACATGTTAAAACTAATACTCTTGTGCATACAATGGAGTAGTTTTAAGACTACTCCTTTGTAATCCAAAGCTGGGTTATATGGTCCTGCCCTAGCACATCGTAATGTTATATATACCATGTTTTTCCATACGATTGGGTTGCTTTTGGAGTAGTCCTAGTCCCGTTAGGGCTTCATTTTAAACGCGTGTTTGGGCTAGTCCTATTATATCATTATTTGATTGAGATAACAATCATTATAATTGAAGTCACTCAGGGGTGTTCTGGAAAACGAAAAACGCAAGAATTTGAAATTTGCTTTTAAATCACTTAAACTAATTTTTATAATTTTTGGAATTGCCTTTTTGAAGATTTTTAATAGTTTTTTGCATAAAAATGGCCATTAAAGTTGATTTCAGATAAAAAAAATAAGTTAATTACATAAAAGTTTTTCAAACTCTTTTAAATTTTTTTTAACGTTACTTAAAAAAAAAACACTTGTTTTTAGAAATATTTGCTCTTTTCAATTATGTATATCCAATTTACACATAGCAAGCTTTCGGACAGGTTTTCCCCTCGAAATTTTGTATTCCTAATACATTTTTCAAGACAAAAGGGAACAAATTTCAAGAGAAATTTTATACACGATATCGGTAAACACTTGTACAGGAAACCTTGCTGTGTGAAAAATTCAATATATGTTATTAACCAATAGTTATAATATCTAAATTCCCTTAAAAAATCTTATGTATGATATGTTTATTTTTTTTTTAATAAATCAATTTGTTTAAATCTATATTATTTTAAAGCCAATCAGTTGAATGGGTGATTTTTTTTAATTAACTAACTACATACTTAACAAATTATAGCAAAGGGGAAAAATATTATAAAATTATAATAAATATGCTTTTATTTAGTGTATATATAGCTTATTCATATTAAGGTTTTTATATACTAAATATTTTATATTCTACAGTTAATATAAATATTAAGTTACATTTAGTTGGTTTATTATTAAATGTTTGTAAATGTAACTTTAATTTACATATGTATATTTTAAAGTATTTTTAACAGTACACTTAAATACATTTAATTATTTATAAAACAATTAATAAGTACAATAAGTTTAGCATTCCAAAGTATGTAATTTGTTTCTTAAATGTATAATAATATAAGTATAAGGAAAGGTATTTAAAGCTAATGATATACAATATATATTTTTATAAAGTAGAAAATCGTCAATAATTTGAAAATAAGGTATATGCAAAATATGGAACTACATTTAACATAATAAATTTAAATTGATACCACTATCACAATGGAGACATCTAGAATATATATACATATGTACATACATTTAGTGGAAAAAATAAAATTTAACGAGCTTTTCTTTTAGGAATATTTTTATTTAAGCTCTTTGGGAGAGTAATTTCATAAATACAATCATATACAAAAAGTTCGAGGGTAACAAATTTTTTTAAAAAGTAGGATAAGCTTAAAACCGATGTAAAAAGAAGGTAGCTTTACTAAACCGGTTCATACACTTGCAATAAAATTGTTAAATTTTACGTACAAAGGTGGCACTATACATTGGCAAGAATCAAAAGACTTTTGATTTTTATTGCAAAACGAAAAGAAAGTGAAATGTGTTGGCAACATTGTACAATGCTGTTTATGTTATTCCTATAGGTTATGAAACTTTGTGCGACTTATTGCATAATATAGAACAAAATGGAAATAATATGGCGAATGTCATATACAATAATATATCAAGTGTATGGACCGCTTAAGAATTTAAATATTTTCCTAACCCCCGTTTCCACATGCAAGTGCAAGTTCGAAAAACTCAATACACTCACACTTTTTCACTAAATTCACAAAATTTTTGCACTTTCAGCCAATCGGCTGTTTCCTCGATTTTTCGTTAATAATACGTATACACTACTTGCAAGTAATTTCTTGCATGTAAACACGAAGGATAAAGAAGAATATTTCGAAGTTTTACTTATGTAGATGTAAAAACCATATCGTGTATGAGGGCTTTATTTGTTAATATGTATGTATTTTTTTAAACCAGGGTAACCATACCATATAACAAAATCGGATTTCAATTCTCAGTTTTTTGTTTTAAATGTGTAATATCCTAGAAAAAAAGTATTTTTTAAATTCCTTATTGCTTAAATTGTACAAAAATGTTTACAATTAAAACATTTTTGAAGCATTCAGCTTAATTAGCTTTAAAACAATTTAAAAAATAAATTTTAATATTAACATAAGGCGTATTCAAATCGATCAAACAACGTCCGTCCAACTGGCTAGCTGTCATGTATTTTTTTTTTTGCCAATTTTGTGCATGAAGGTCCAGAATAGAATATATGCCCCATATAAACCCCCTTCCCAAAATAATCTTATAACCAGTTTTAGAAAATAAACATTAAAAATCGTTCCTTAGTGTTCGGTTCTGTAGATTTGTTATAAAACAAAAACGCTTATGTTATGTGTGTTTCTGTAGAAAATTATTAAAAAAATTTCTCTGTTTGTGATCTTCGAACACAAAAAAAACTTTTTATCCAACTCAACAAAAAGATGAGAACATTTATTCGCGTTCGGTTTTTTCTTTAAAATCACAAACTTTGTTGTGTTCGGTTCGGCACATTAATGTTCATTTGTTTCAGTTGTGCTGAGTAACTTTTTGGCTGGGAAAAAAAACCAAAAATTTTTCACAAAAACAAAATGCATATATAGAAAAAAAAAACAAAAAGCCGGCTAAAATAGTGTATCACACTATTTCAAAATAGTGTTTCAAACTATTTAAAATTTTTAAATTTTTTTTTAAATGTCAAAAACACTAAATATGGCAAATGTAGATTGGCCTTAAAATTAAGAACAACTACCTTCTTTGTTTTACACCATAAGTTTAACTATAAATTATATCGTAAAATAGTGTTAGATTACAGTTTAAGAACTTTGTGTTAAAATATAATTTGTTTGTTAAAGATGTAGTATTGATTAGGTAATTGCTATTATTTTAAAGTATTATTTAATATTCTAAAGTGTGGTTTATTTTAAGTTAAATCTATAGAAATACGTTTTTTTGTTTTAGGTACATTAACTCTCGTCAAATTTTAGTTAATATTTATATTAACTATTTTTATACAAAATGTTAGAAGTTATTAAGGAAACTACAAACAAAATAAAAATAACGCTTCTTTCTAAAGTTAAGGGTTAGTTTTACACTAAAAGTTTATAGTTTTAATCTTAAGATGGGTTTCAATGTATAGTACATGTAAAGAATGTTTTTTTCAGCGCAATATAACTTGGAATTGTAAATAAGAACATAAAAAATTAACACATTGCAACACTGCTGTTCTTGACGAAGCGCATTATGGACGTCCAATTTTTAGCCACTCTTTTTACCATTGCTGGACAAATGTCACGAAAAGTACAAACAATGTACGCCTCTAAGCTATTTACTGTTGCCGGCTTATACGGGATTATTCAAATCGCACGACCTTGGAGGCCAATTGACAGGTCCATTCCATGAAATCTACTTATTGCCAAATTTTGATTTCAACACGTTGTTGCCGTAGTTGTAGCAGCGAGACCTGAAGAACAGGTGTTGCTGAGTTGACAATCCTTGGTCGAGGTTCGTTTAACCTCAAGTTGTTCCGGTGCTACGAACCGATTGTCATGGGAACGATTTCATTCCAATGGTTGCGGTTGCCATATTACATTAAGCTCCATCCTGTTAAACCCATATCCATATTTAAAAAAAATGCCTGTTGACTGTTACGTGAGCTCCAGTTTAATATTTCAAGAAGTAAGGTCCGATGATGCCACCAGCATTTAAACCGCACTAAGCGGTGCATTATTAACAAACCCGTTCAGATGGGCAAAATGGGCGTCATAAATATTACGAATTGAAGCGATGATTGAATTTTACCAGGGTTTAGTGATCATATGTGGCAAAAAGTGAACGCAGTATGACACTTCGTTTGACAGACAATCGAAGTTCTATCGGGCTTAAAAAACACCTTTTATATGCTGAGAGAAAGAGGTATATTTTTCAAACTTCTCAGTTGTGTCATTAATAAAATAACTGGTTGTGTTGAATTGCTATTTTTTGATGTTTTTGTTCGCCGCAATAAAGCAAAGTTGTAAACCATAATACAAAAATTAAAAAATTACAACCCAACTGAGTTGAGTTGTGAACCGTAATAGGAGCCTTAATCCGTAGCGCTTTAAATTTTTAAAACACAAATTTTTTAAAACCCTGGATGATTATACAGATAGTTGTAATCTTAACTACGTCGCAGTGAGTTCAAATTGTTAGGATATTTAGGGATAAAAAAGTTGTAACAATCGTACTTTTACAATTTTAAATTAAACTGCGCTTTGATACTCCCTTAGCTGTTTTGAAACTTTCATATTTTTCCGTTTTTAATACAAAAATCTCTATTTGAATGACATATGTTTTGCATATGTTTAGTATCAAATTTGAACGCTTATAACTCTGAAAATATTGAATTCTAATAAAAAAGTAAATACCCTTCAAATGGTGTATTTTTTATTCTAGTCGCTGGGCAAACAGAGGAGAAAAGTGTTTTTAACTGTCCGATTTATATACATATAGATTTTTAAGTTTTTTAATACCGAATAAAGTTTTTATTTTCTGACTTCCACACCACGCGTTTTATGCGTTTGAAACTTTTTTGACTCTTTTTTTTTAAAGGCTTGCTATGCATGCAAAAGTAGAAAGTAATCCTACTTGATGCACTTGATGCGTATATGCATTCTACACGTCTGCTCCGAAATTGCCAATACAATTTTACATTGATTCTACTTTTTTGGCAGATGTATAAATGCATCAACGCATTGAACGCGTAGTGTGGACATTTAGACATAACAATACTAGTTTAGAACAGTGATGGCCCTATTCAAGGCGAATTTAAAAAGATAAATGCAACTGAACAACTACAAAAAGCTATTTGTACACTCACAATATTCTGTACGTAAAATTAACTGAAATTGTAATATAAAATAAATGAAAGTTCAATTAAAAACCGGTCTACCTATTTTTCATTTATTTTTAACAAAAAGTTCATTTAATTTTTATTGTCAAAAATATACCGTAAAATCAAATAAATATTCAGTTATTTTGTAAAATTTTACTGTCAAAAATTCAACACCATATTCAGTAAAAACGACTAAATATTCAGTTATTTATTAAAATTTTACTGTCAATTTTTTACTGTCAAATTGACCCCATATTCAGTAAAAACAATTAAATATTCAGTTATTTTATTAAATTTTCGTTTACTCCAAAAAAAAAAGCCGAATTTCTAAAAAATACCAGACAGACACCTGTCCGCTTGTTTTTCTTATAAGCGAGAGAGGGAAAATATTTTTATTTACTTACCCAGTTACACACGTTTGTTTTACTTTTGTTGTACTGACCACGTTGTTTACAGAAGAACCGATATGGCTTCGCAATTATTTTACTTTTAAAATTTGATGTATTTAACTAAATTATTTTAACAAATAGAAAATGGGAATTGCTTACACAAAACAAGCAATTCATTTTTTTATAGATAAGTAAAAATTAATTTTTGGTAGTAAAATTATATAAAATAACTGAATATTTAATTGTTTATACTGAATATGGTGTTGAATTTTTGACAGTAAAATTTTATAAAATAACTGCATATTATTTGTTTTTACGGAATATGTAGTTATTTTTTTGACAATTAATTTATAAAAGATAACTGAATATTGATTTGTTTTTACGGAATTCGCGGTTGAATTTTTGACAAAAAAAATTAAATGAACTTTTCGTTGCTTTAAATTACATTTTTATTTACTTTAACATAAAGCAGAATTTAACTCAATCAACGGACAATATTAACTGCAACTGAAAATCCGTATTAATATGCACTTAGTTTTTTGAATAACTGTTAGAATCAGTTAAAAATAAATTTGCTTGGAATTTTAAATGTTTATTTATTTAAAAATGACTGAACGGAATATTTCTTAAATAAACTACAGTCCGTTACTGTAATAATATTGTGAGTGTATTTTGTTTTTGCAATTTAATTGCTTGTTGTCGAAAACACAGAGCAGACAGAGTCGTCACGAGACAGAAAAAATTGTGTTTTTTCTGTCTTTTTCTTTGAAAGCTACCCTTTTTGCATTTTTGTTTTGATCGCGCAATTTATGTTGATTGCGACGGCCTGTTTATACACATTGCCACTTCACTACGAAAAAAACGTTTTCTTTCTCTTTCTTCGAAAGCTGCCCTCACAAACGATTTGGGCATTTTTCATACTTCACTTTTGACATATCTGTTAAGTAATCTGTGGTCAAAAACAGCAAACTGCAAAATTAAAATTTTCACTTTTTTATAAAAGGAATTAATAGTTTCACTTTAATATTAATATTTGTTTATTATAAAAAATTTTTCACACTTTTGAATCAAATTTTTCTCAGACATTTTTTTCTTTTATTATGGTGCAAAACATAAACAAACGTATTTTTTGACGTTTGTGAATTATATTTTGAATTCGCCGTGCAATCAGCTGATGAATCGCTGATGAGTTGCACTTACCTTTTTCAATTTGCCTTGGTCCTATTCTTAATTTCTCGGTACGTGTGCGCTGCGTTCACACATTACACTATTTTCTTTTGTTGCTTACTAAAATTACAATAACATTCGGGCATATTTTAAAAATCGAAATGGAGAGAAAATGAAATTGAACGAGATTTAAAATTTTATTATTTACAAAATGACCGTAGTTTTGCCCAGTTTTAAAAGTAGTTCATGTAAAGATAATTGGTACTTAAAAGAACTTCAAGTATGAAGTATATAAAACGGTATATTTGTATAGATTCATTAAAAATTCGCAATCGCAAATTTTGTAGGCTATGAACGCTGACCTTTGGGACGCACACTTAATATTCTGGGATAAAATTAGAGTTTATTGTAAAGAGTGACGGAGATGAAAGGAAATGAAACTCTTTCTATTCGGCAATTTTTTTCTTCACGAATAGACCAAGAAAATTATTTGTATGTCAAATTATTGCTTGATTAGACTAGTTAGAATTTTATTGTTATCCAAATTATAATAAAAAATTTTTTTTGAATTTCAGTTGAAAGAATTCCTTAAAAAATTTAAAAAAGAGAAGAAATATATATACAGAAACAACAAAAATGTACTTTGGTATTAAATTAAACGAATTTCAAAAAAATAAAAACAGAAACTGACAAAAAGTTGAAATTGGCAAACACTACAACTTTAGGAAGATTATTTAGTTAAAAACTAACAGAACAACTCTACTAAGGAAAATAATGACTTTCAACATTAAAAATATCTCATTTCAACTTCATTGCAAGACATTTCATCTCATATTCAACAGTGGAACAATAACTTGAATGATTTTTTGAAATATTGTTTTTGGTAAGTACAATATTATTTAATAAAATTTAGTTTAAAATTAGAAATATTTATTCGAAAGATCAAAATTTGATAAAGTACTATCTACTTTACGTTCTACTCGATAATATGTTTTTCGATCTTTCGAATTTGAACTGTGAAAGGTATTAACAGAGAAAACTAATATTGGTTGTTCCTAAGATTTTATTATGGGTTACACCGATTTTTTAGAAATGAAATGGGAAGAAATAAGATAGAAGAAAAAACAAAATCATTGCTACAATAAAATTGTTTAACAAAGAAAAAATTAGAGTTACCAATTTTAAGTGTAAACAGTTGAAACCAAAAATTTAAAACAAAATTTTGAATAAACAACCTAAAAATCTCGTTTTTTACTTAAATGCAGATTTTTTTTTGCTAAAAATGGAAAATTTTACTAATAAATCGGTATCTTTAAAAAAACCGGAATTTAACAATATATTTTCCTTCTCAAAATCGGAATTGACACAATAAATGACGAAATGTTTGTTTTAAATGTAAAAAAATTTGGATTATATTTTAATTAATTTAATATTTTTAAAGCCGAAATTCAACATGAAATATGAGGTTTTAAAGTTTCACAAACATCTGCATTTTTTCTAAAATTTGGGTTTTCAATGTTTGCGGCAGAACTGTGTACTTCAGTGTTTTTTTTGTGCTTACGATCTAACACACGCTCCCATAGAAAATAAATATAGTCACTAACGCTTACAGACGAAGGAGGAATCATGGATCTTATCACGCTTATTCTCTTACACGTCAATAATAATTAAATCAACTTCGAGTGGTGAATTACACAAAAAACTTTTTTAACAAAAAAAAAAAAAAAAAAAAAAAATATTTTTGACATCTGGCTAATTCTCTTCCAAGAATTACCTTAAGCGAAAAACCTTCATTTGTATCGGTTTTTATACCAGTTATACACTTTCCCCCATATTCATAAAAAGTTTTTTGATTAATAAAAGGTTTATTAAACAAATTTTGATAGAAAATTCGTTTCATAAACATTTTATAAACCTGAGATGTTTTTTATGAATTAAGGGGGTTATCTTTTATTTTAAAAGTAACAGTTTAAGGCCGTTTTACACTATTACATGAGTCTTACGTATTTTGACGAAAATGCGTCTCTGATTCAATTATTGTTTGAAAATTTTATAAAATAAAATCACACTGTAAACTTTTGTGAAGATCTTTTGGACCATATTTGTCATGTAAAGCCCATTCTGGGAAATCATTTAAATAAGCCTTAAGCCGTAGCAAATACAGATATTATGGTAAAATTTGGTCCAATTAAGCCTTATATATGGCGAGAAATAACACCATGCAAGTTTTCAAGTTTTTGCCTTAAAGAGCCTACACCTGAAATATTCCAACAGCATATTTCCGATGTCCGAAGTAATAAATAAATAAATAAATAAAAATAATTCTTTCTTTCGTACAACTTCATTTAAACCGAAAACAAAGTTTTTAGAATTTGTTTTTGGTTTAAATGTAATTGTTCGAAAGAAAGAAATCTTTCGCACATCGGAAATAGGCAGTAACTGTCGGTGGAGGGTATCAAAGGTTCGGCAAAGCTGAATATCCAATCTTAAATTTTTATTGTTAGTGTTGCTTCGTCTTCAAAAAATTTTGCAAAAGCAAGAAGAGAATACAAAATTGGCCTCGTATAGCATTAAGCTTTCGTATCGAAGTTGCATTCGCATCACAATAGAGATTAGTTTCCCAGATTCGAGTAAATAGGTCGTAAGCTAAAACCACAAATAAGTTCAGCTTCCTATAGAGATTTAAAATTTATATCGAATATTAAAACTAGACTAGTAAGAAGATATAGTCGGTCCTGTTCTTCCATAAGATACCTAAACCCTATTGCGAGTATGTAACTTTATACCATGTTCACACGGACAGCAATATTCGTGTTTCGCTATCTCATTTCAGTTTTGCGCCCCAAACATAATTGAAACAACATTATTTGTTATACAAAATTTTGAGAGCAAAACAGGTCGTTTCATTTTAAAACATTCTGCAAAACAGGAAAAATGTACTATCATCTTAAATTTTGATAACAATTATCGGTAGTTTATCTGAACTAGCTCTCAAAAAATAATAATATTAATAAAAGTATTAAATAATTATTAGAATTGTGGTTATTTTGTTGAACTATTTATGGTTTTTAATCCAAATTTTTAATTTTTAATCAGGCTTAAGTTCATCAAATTTAATTTTCATTAAATTATTTTTATGAAGAAAGGAATTTTACAACATGAAAATTAATTAAAATTGTTATTGATAATCATTCATTCTTGACTGACCTGAGATTCGAACCCAGGCGGCTGGTTACCATGACATGTTTCGATCGCAACCACTCGATCTCCTCAGATGGATTTGCCGTCTTACACTCGCAGCCATCGACGACTGCTGACGTCAATAGTCAAATATCAATCCTTAAACCAAATTGTATTTTTAACCTTTTGGTAGATCGAAATTTGCTTCTTTGAATCATTATCCATTTTTAAGTACGGAAAAAACAGAAGTTAGGAAAAACATGTAAAATCAATTAAAAAAATGGATAATGATTCAAAGAAGCAAATTTCGATCTACCAAAAGGTTAAAAATACAATTTGGTTTAAGGATTGATATTTGACTATTGACGTCAGCAGTCGTCGATGGCTGCGAGTGTAAGACGGCAAATCCATCTGAGGAGATCGAGTGGTTGCGATCGAAACATATCATGGTAACCAGCCGCCTGGGTTCGAATCTCAGATCAGTCAAGAATGAATGATTATCAATAACAATTTTAATTAATGTTCATGTTGTAAAATTCCTTTCTTCATAAAAATAATTTAATGAAAATTAAATTTGATGAACTTAAGCCTGATTAAAAATTAAAAATTTGTATTAAATAATATATTTTAACTCTTAATTACTTTTTTTTTAATCTATTTTAAATATAATCACACTAACAAACAAAAAAATTTAAAAATTAACAAGAATAAAACGTATGAACAGCATGTTTGGTAACACTGTTGGGATCTGGAAGTTCTTAAATTGTACCGTCTCAATGGCAGAATTGTACCAAATTGACATAAATTATAACAAAATTTCGCTATAAAATAAAAGAGCATACAAAGTACGAATTCATAACACTATTCAATAAAAACAAGTAAGAAAGTAAAGTCGGTCAAGCCCGTGCATAAAATACCCTACACCACAGTATTTAAAGACAACTTTTCGATAGTGTACGCTATTTGGAATACATGGACAGTCATGAATTCCAAAAAGAAGATTGTATGGGTGCAATGTGATATTATGAACCGATTCTCACTATTTTCAGAAGGCTTTGTCTTTATGAATTGAAACCTATGTACAAAATTTCACTGATTTATCTTAAAGATTGCGACCTGTACTTTGAGCACAAGGTTACATGGACAGACAACAGATAAATTGTATTATTGAAGAGAAACGTAAGTTAATCCGCATCAAAGAAATTATGAAACTTCGTGGGACTTTTTTTTTTAAATTGTACCAAAACAGGATGAATTGTACCACTGTACTAATAAAGTTTCGATTGTACCAAATTTGGTACAATTGTACCACAAATCCCATCAGTGTTTGGTAATGTAGTTTCACATTGATGGTGATTTCAATATTTATACGAAATTTATTCGGGCAAAAAAGGCTTGCCAAATGTGCCTAATTTGATTCAGATAACAATATTTATTGGAAATTTGTGTTAAAGTGGATTTTGGAACGGGGTCTTTATAAAACTTATGTTAAAATCTAGACCAACGTTTACAAACATTTTATAAGACATTGGCTTTTATAAAATTTATTTGCGATTAATTTTATCTCGAAACATACTTGATATATGTAAGTGCTTCAGTATCCTTCAAAAAATACGACTAGTCCTTACAAGAATGTAAAATATAGCCCACAAGGAACTAGGACTAGTCCAAAGGTAACCATAATGTATTGAAAAAACATGATGTTTTAAACATTACAGTCCTAGAGCTGGATCATATAACCCAGCTCTGCATTACTATGGAGTTGTCCTAAAATTACTCCATGTTCATACATACCCCCAGTGGATTAATCTTGAATCTACTCCATGGTATACCCCAGAGGATTAGTTTTAAAATCGATTTAAAAATGAAAACGTGTCATTTAACTCTTTTTAAACAATGACATGATTGCATAACATTGGACCATGTTGTAAGTAGTCCATTTTATCTTAAATGGATCAAGTAGTCCAATATTATTTGCAGGGTACAAATGCGTAATGATATTTCTAGTTTATAATACTGCAGAGTATTTGAAGTCTTTGAATAAACGTCTCTTGTTAGAAATATTCGAAATTAATTTAATATATTATATTGAAATTTTAAAATAAATGAAAAAAATATATAAATGGAAATTTTATTAAATCAAATTAAAAATTTTAAACATCCCTCTTTCTCTCTTTTTGTAAGTTTAAAACGTATCGTCTTCTAAAATCCAAGAGGCCCTAAGAGACAAAAATAGTAAAACTAACTTTTCTATTGATTGTAATCAATAACACTTTTGTCGCTTACGCCTTTAGGATATAAAGTGACAATATATACTTTTCTAAATAAAATTTAATCTAACATTATGTGCGATTTATAAATTTAATTTATTTATCCGCGGATTTACTAATGAGAATCTTGTGAAATTCATAACAGTTAAACTGTCTAAATTTAATGAGATTATTTTTTTTTATTTTATTGGTGGCGTTAAATAATTTCAGATAATTAAAGATTTTAATACTTAAACATACTAAAATATTTTCTTAAAAAAAACTTACAACTAAAGTTTACAGGTACCAAAATAAAATAAGGTAATTGTAACAAACAAATGACTAGAAATCAAATTTAAATTATAATATAAATCAAAAAAATATTTGTGCGCTCGTTAGCGGAACTGAAAATCGTTTAAAATAAATGAAGCGGAAACACAATACATAATAGCTTTAGTTTTAAAAAATGTTGAGGTTTTCAAAATAAATATATTCTGTATATCTTAGTTTTTATTAGTGGAATTTAGTGTTTAATGCACATGGTCTTTTAAAAAGAAAATGCAAAATTCGCAGCTCTTTTAGGAAATCTAACGGAAACTCTGTGTATTTTGTTGTTGGATTTAAAGACATTTTGCTATCGCCCTTTTGGGAGACCGTTTGCACCAAACGCTTAACTCCGCTATTGATATTGCAAAGCACAATATGTATAGGCAATAATGCCTTATTGTTCTTGTTGTTTTATATACTTCTTTAATATTTTGTGTTATATTGACAGCGGTTGGTTTGAGGGTTGGTTTTTATCGGCTTCAATTGAAAATGGTTTTTGACAACTTAAACTATTGCTAATTTTTCAATTAATGTCTATAATTTCTAAAAAACTATTAAATTGTATCGTTAAAACAAAAAAAAAAAAAAAAAACAACTACGTACACAAAAAGGCGAACGACAAGTCACGTAAGAAAATTTCTTTCTTCTACTTTAAGGGTTTAGAAATATAAAGAAAGGAAATTAGATTTGTTTTTGTAAAAGTTAATAAAAAGGATTTATATGGAATTTTTATAAAAAAATTTATATATAAATATTTTTAAAGTAAAAAATATAAATAAAGGTTTAACTATACTATTTACACTTATAATTAAAACTTGTCTTAAATTTTTAGATTTATCTTTTAATAATTTACATTTTTTTAGTTTCTTAAAAGCGGGGAAGGAAGATTATTTAAAAAGGCAAACTAGCCACAAACATATTTTCGATTAAGGCGGGAGCTGGTACTAGATCTTCTAATTTTAAATAGAATATTCTCTGTAAACCTTGTACACTTAACGATCTTAATTCGGGTAGTTTACCCAGTAGCCGACTAAAATAGTGGGGTTTCTTTTGTGCTTCGGCATTATAGGTAACATGATCTCTTAGACTACCAATGATTTTCATTTGTAGTTGTTCCACTTTTTTCGGTTCTCTAAGGCCATGACGTTCTGAAAGAGAGAAAAAGTGAAGAAAATTTGATTTAGTTGGAGTTAAATAAAAAAATAAAAATAAACTTTTTAAAAAACAAGCTCTTATTTGAAGGCGCTAAAAAGAAAAAAAAAAACGTTTTTTGCATTAAAACTTTTACTATCAAATAATAACGTCATAACACAATTTATACACTCACAATATTATTACAGTAACGGACTGTAGTTTATTTAAGAAGAAGGTATTCCGTCTTTTTTAAATAAATAAACATTTAAAATTCCAAGCAAATATATTTTTAACTGATTCTAACAGTTATTCAAAAAACTAAGTGCATATAAATACTGATTTTCTGTTGCAGTTAATATTGTCCGTTGATTAATTTAAATTCTTCTTTATGTAAAATTAAATGAAATTTAAATTTTCAAAAGATTTTGTTATTCGTGCTTAATTCCCAGTTTTTATTATTGATAAAAACACACAAATGAAATTGTAATTAAAAATAACCAAAAGTTCATTTAATTTTTACTGTCAAAAATTCAACCCCATGTTCCGTAAATACAAATGAATTTTTAGTTATTTTATATAATTTAACTACCAAAAATAAAATTTTTACTTATCTATTAAAAAGGATTTGCTTGTTATATTTAAAACAATTCCCAGTTTCTATTTGTTAAAATAATTTAGTTAAATACATCCAATTTTTAAAGTATAATAATTGCGAAGCCATATCGGTCATGCTGCTGGTGTCTTATAATTGAGAGTGTTTTTCTGTAAACAACGTGGTCAGTACAACAAAAGTAAAACAAACATGTGTAACAGGGTAAGTAAACAATAATGTTCTCTTTCTCATTAGAAAAACAAGCGGGCAGGTGTATGTCTGGTATATTTTTTAGAAATTCGGCTCTTTTAACTGAATATTCCTTTGTTTTTACGGAGTATTCAGATAAAATTTTGATAGTTATTTTAAATAAAATAACTAAATATGCCTTTGTTTTTTACGGAATATGTAGTTAATTTTTTTATAGTTAATTTATATAAAATAACTAAAAATTCATTTGTTTTTACGTAACCATGGGGTTGAATTTTTGACAGTAAAAATTAAATGAACTTTTCGTTAAAAATAAATGAAAAATAATTAGACCGGGTTTTAACTGAATTTTCATTTATTTTATATTACAATTTCAGTTAATTGGATTTAAAGTGACCACTGTATTTTTCGAGTTGTTCTTAGCAAGCCCTTTTATTTGATACCCATATTGTAGAAGTGCATTAAAATTAACTAGACCGTCATGTTGTGTGTGCCCACCACATTGGATTTAGAGTGACCACTTTATTTTTGGAGTTGTTCTTAGCAATCCCTTTCATTTGATACCCATATTGAAGAAGTGCATTAAAGAGAAATAGACCGTCACGTTGTGTGTGCCCACCATATTGGATTTAAAGTGACGTCACACAGTTTACCATCATCCAAACTGAACGCGTATACAAAATTTCAGCAAGATTCCACCCGAACAAACATACATGGGCAATTGCACGCAAAAGTCTACCATAAATGGAAAAAATTAATATCTGATTTTGGTAGTAAAAATACAGTTTTGCTTTCTTATAATGTATTTTCAGTCCTACTTTACTAACATTTATAAGCAGTTTGGTAATTTTTCCCTCAAAACGATGTGCAAATAGACTTATGTCATCGGCATATCCTTTAAAATCTTCGCCAAACGGATTTCAAATGGCGCTTGCTTTTTCGTTTCCTTCATAAAACTATCCAAAAGCAAAAGAAAAGTAGTGGGCCATAATATAGAACTCTGTTGTGCCTGTGTCTGAACTTCTACAAATGTACTGCAATTCTTTATATCATCAGCTCATTATTGGTTTGACCTACCGACCATATGAAAAAAATGAGTAAGGCATAAGAAATATATTTTTGTAATACCCCCTTTCTAAATTCAAAATCTATTTCGCGAAATTTTTTATGGTTTCTGATATATTTAGCATTTATTTTGCTCCATATCAGCTATTTTAAAGTTTTTAAGTATTTTTAATGTGAAATAATTAGTTAAGCTCAAGGTCAGTTTTGTGCGGAAAAAGGGCACACACCAAACTTCGATATTGCAAAGAGAGGAAAAATACCATAGACGCTATACACTAGAAATGTTAAATATAATAAACACAAGCAAAGAGTACCGAATGAACTTTAAGAGCGATTTAGAGACGAGCTCAGCAAAACAATATAGACATATAATAAACAAAAATAGAATAAGGAATTAGTGCAATTTTAAATGTAAGACCGTTTGTGACGTGTTTTTTATTATTGTTCCTCTTGTAAGTTTTTATTCTTGTGCGCTTATTTCTGTTTATATGTTTTATGACACAGTGGGACAATATGTATTAATTTAATGTTAAAATTATGTTTTTATTTTGTTAACTATAATTGTAGTACATACCCTGAAGATGAGATCCAGTGGATTTCGAAATATTGGAAACATTTTTTAAATAAATAAAAAAATAAAAAAACTGACCTTGAGCTTAACTAATTATTTCACATTAAAATTACAACAAAAGGTCGAACAAATCACATATTGAATATGTTTTTAAGTATTATTTGACTCTACACGCCACTATTTGGCGATTGCTCCAAATTCTTCATATAAAAACGTACATAAAAAATTTCACTTTTGCTTGGCGTACGCTATTGCTGATTTTTTGTAGAGTTGTGTTTTATTCATGGAATTGTTTTTACAGCAATTGTTTTTGATATCTTCATAATGTTATACACTAACAAAGTGCGTGTTGTTTTTTTAATTGCTGTATTTCTGCATATAGCTAATAATTGTTGGACAACGAGCAAAAGCAAAATAAAATGACAACAAGAAAAGAAAAATTGTTTTATAACATAATAAACACGTGTTAATAAAATAGTACAAATTTCTAAAATCTATTAAAAATATACAAATCAAGGTGGCATTTTTAGATTTTTAAAATATAAACTTTCATTTCAGCAAGTTGCTCAATGCAAAGCAATAATTAATTATACGTATGCATCACAAAATCTTCTTTTTTAAAATATTTTTAGAAAAGTGGCGTATGCGGTACAAATTAATATTTTTACTTTTGACTACATTCATGAAGTAAGGATTTTCTGGCATATGCGCTAAACCAATAATGAGCAGACGATATAGCTCGCGTAGTATATTCACAATTTTCTATGGGATTCCTTATTCTATGTCGACCTAATTGAATTTCGTTTTGGTTTTTTAAAAAGTCATACATTAATTTTTCCTAAAGAACCACAGAAAAAATTTAAAATTCATTAAGGAGGAAAACAAATAAAGGATAACAAAACTAAGAAATGTTGCAAAGTCAAGCAAGGTGTTTTATTATTTTCTTTCGTTAAACCATCTGATATCTTCATCACACAGTCTACGAAAGTTCTATCTAACAGATGTGTTTTATATTAACGGGAATTCCTGGCAATTCTACCTAATCTAACTGTACTCTTAACACCGAGTGGAAAGAATCTGACTTATGTCTGCCTTGAAAAGTTTTCGATGTGACTGCTATAAAATTCTCCGAAGATCAAACGCAAGGCGGTTAGGCACAACTCTGGGAGAACCCACATATATCTAAAAAGACAATCTCCAGTAATGAGTTTTCCTATTCATGTTTCCTAGTAGTACCTTAAGAGCCTCTAAAACAGTCTGAACTTCTACAAATGTACTGCAATTCTTTATATCGTCAGCTCATTATTGGTTTGACCTACCGACCATATGAAAAAAATGAGCAAGGCATAAGAAATATATTTTTGTAATACCCCCTTTCTAAATTCAAAACCTATTTCCCGAAATTTTTTATGGTTTCTGATATATTTAGCATTTATTTTGCTCCATATCAGCTATTTTAAAGTTTTTAAGTATTATTTGACTCTACACGCCACTATTTGGCGATTGCTCCAAATTCTTCATATAAAAACGTACATAAAAAATTTCACTCTTGCTTGGCGTACGCTATTGCTGATTTTTTGTAGAGTTGTGTTTTTTTCATGGAATTGTTTTTGTAGCAATTGTTTTTGATATCTTCATAATGTTATACACTAACAAAGTGCGTGTTGTTTTTTTAATTGCTGTAGTTCTGCATATACCTAATAATTGTTGGACCACGAGCAAAAGCAAAATAAAATGACAAGAAGAAAAAAAAATAGTTTTATATTTTTTAGATTTTTAAAATAGAAACTTTCATTTCAGCAAGTTGCTCAATGCAAAGCAATAATTAATTATACGTACATATGCATCACAAAATCTACTTTTTTTAAATATTTTTAGAAAAGTGGCGTATGCGGTACAAATTAATATTTTTACTTTTGACTACATTCATGAAGTAAGGATTTTCTGGCATATGCGCTAAACCAATAATGAGCAGACGATATAGCTCGCGTAGTATATTCACAATTTTCTATGGGATTTCTTATTCTATGTCGACCTAATTGAATTTCGTTTTGGTTTTTTAAAAAGTCATACATTAATTTTTCCTAAAGAACCACAGAAAAAATTTAAAATTCATTAAGGAGGAAAACAAATAAAGGATAACAAAACTAAGAAATGTTGCAAAGTCAAGCAAGGTGTTTTATTATTTTCTTTCGTTAAACCATCTGATATCTTCATCACACAGTCTACGAAAGTTCTATCTAACAGATGTGTTTTATATTAACGGGAATTCCTGGCAATTCTACCTAATCTAACTGTACTCTTAACACCGAGTGGAAAGAATCTGACTTATGTCTGCCTTGAAAAGTTTTCGATGTGACTGCTATAAAATTCTCCGAAGATCAAACGCAAGGCGGTTAGGCACAACTCTGGGAGAACCCACATATATCTAAAAAGACAATCCCCAGTAATGAGTTTTCCTATTCATGTTTCCTAGTAGTACCTTAAGAGCCTCTAAAACAGTCACGGATTGGCATTGACATGAACAAGTATAGGCCATTTGAGTCCGAAAAACAGCGATACTTGCCACATACACAGTTTAACGGAGATACAATTTTACATATTGGACCTCTGCAATGTCAGAATTCAACAAAAGGTTTTTTAATTTCATTTGGGTTAAAGCAGGAAAAAGACTTCTTCCGTCACCAAAATGATATTTCCTTCAAGTTGTAAAAAGTTAAAGCTGGCTTAAATCTAGACCTTAAACTGAATCGATCAATTTCTGTTAATTTGACAATAAAAAAAACTTAATGAGTTTTAAGCTCATCTATGGGGTTTAAATACTCTTTAAATTTAAACAACAAAAGAATTTTAAAAAAGTTTTACAAACAAATTTCATACCAACCTGTTATCAAAGTTAAAGCACACAAACACGCAAACGCCGATATATCGATCTCCAGATTGTGTAAACTCTTGCTAAAATCCAAAATACCATTCAACCAATCGCCAAACGAACGTTGACACTGACTTCGATGTAATACGATGCCATTGCAGAAAGTCATTTTAGTATCATCAATACGAGCACGATACGATAATCGCAAAACGAATAATTCTAACGAAGCAGATTGCAGGAGTAACTCTTGATCTTCAGCTGAAAGATCTAAATAGCCTGGAATTTTCTCAGCGAATTGCTTGATAACATCAACCGAGGTGGTAAGAAGATTATAGAATTGTTGGACTTTTCCAGCTTCACTCATTACCAGGGGTGAGGCATCTTGGGTGGGTTCTCGATATTGTGAATAATCGAGGCATGAAGGATCGGGTGTGGTATCGACATGCGAACGTACCAAAGCAGTGATTAGGGAAACGGGTGGAGATGGTGGTGATTCTTGTGGAGATTTGGGCTTAGAAGGTAAACGTCCTCTTCGTCCTTTTAAAGAATCGGTGCGCACCACTTCCTTGACCATGCCAACGGCTAAACATTTTTGAAAACGACAGAACTGACAACGATTTCGTCGTCTCTTGTCGACGGGACAATTTTTATCAGCCAAGCACACATATTTGGAACCCTTTTGGACGGTGCGTTTAAAAAATCCCTTACAGCCTTCGCATGTTCTTACACCATAATGTTGGCAAGCGGCCGTATCACCACATACCGCACACAATTGGGAGGCTGGTGTTGGTATGACACGACCATTGAGCAAATCTGTAGTTTGTGCAATGTGATGTAGTACAGGTGTCGAAGTTTGCTGGCGTACGCTGGGTGAGTTAGAGGCGGAGCTTGGTGCGCTAGACAATTGCGAATGTGCGTGATGCTTGAGATGTAGTGAAGAAGTGCTTCCTGTTCCTATAACCAGTTTAGGAAGTTTTGGACTATGACAAATTGGAGATTCGGAACGATTTACTGGCAATGAAGCTCTTCGCAGCGGAGCCAGGACCGCAGTTGACGCTGCGGATGAAGCTGCTTCCAATTCAGACATAGTGGGGAAAGTGGGTAAACTGTAACGTTCAGCTGCCGCAGATTGATAGGTCTTAAAAAAGAAAATTAAATAATAATTAAATTTTATATTCAGTTTAATTATAAAACAATTTTTTTTGGAGAGTTTAAATTATTTTTATACTTACATTTGCTTGTGGCAACTGATATTGCTGATAGAAACTTTCTCCCGCTGTTGTAGCATTGAAACTCTGCACATTTTCATTACCCGAGCCATTGTTGAATTCATACGAGGAAGCCGAAGAACTTGATGAAGCCGGCGTTGTTGTTGCATTAAAATGACCATGATAACTAAAATTACTTGTAGCCTGTTGTTGCTGTTGCAAATGCTGATGACTTCCCGCTAAATTATGTTGATTCTGCAATTGGCTATGTATATGAGCATGCTGCTGATGATGTTGCCGATGTGGTGTTTGATGATTTGTTGCGACGGATGTGTTAGAATTACTGCCGGTGGTGTGTTGATTTAAAGCCGGTCCACCTATAGTCTCTGTTGATGTGGTTAAAGGGTAACAATCTTCATCCATTTTAATAGTTAGTTCTGTGGTAAGAGAGTCAGAAGTTGAAGATGATGAGCTGTACTTGAGGGAATAGGTTTCTTGAAAACTGGGTAAAGAGAGTGGTCCTCCTAGGGGTGAAAGTAGAGGATCTCCTCCAGAACGAGGATGGTTAATATGATGGCTTGATGGCTGTTGTTGCTGCAACGCTTGTCTTTCTTGCAGGGTATGTAAAGCTATGGCCGGATCACTGCTAGATCTTAAACTAAGCAAACCAATTTCTTGAGGCGTCGAACGGCCAAAGCACAAAGAAGAATGATCTTGTTCCGAATTGGGTGTAGCAGCCGTATGCTGTTCAGGTATTGAGGAAAGTCTCTTCTCACGCAAGCAGGTTAATTTTGTAAGATTCTCTATAGAGCTGGTAATATCCTCACTAGAACCCACTAAAGTCTCACAGGAAGAGTGTAAGTCCTGAAGCTGACTGTGATGATGAGAATGATGATGCCCCGATGATTCCGTATCCCGGGAAGGATTTTGTTCAATGGTAGGTGAAAGTAGAGATTGATTGGAATCGGCAGGAAAAAATAAATCTGACAATTGATTAAAAGTATGATCTATTAGTTCCGAATGCTCCGAGGTGGTAGTATCTGTTAAATTGCCAATTAAATGGTCCTCCGAAGCCACCGACAAAATATGATGATTTCCACTATTTGACGACACGTTGTGATGATGATGATGATGCTGATGGACTCCACTTTGTAAAGGGTTATGGTGTTGATGATGATGGTGGTGTTGGTGATGATGATGTTGGGACGGTTGAGTTTGGGATTGTTGATTATTCGATTGTGTGGAGAAATTATCAAACGGAGAAAGAGTACCGAAAGTGTTCTGTAATGAAAGACGGTTTGAAAAAGACTAAATCACATTTGTCTGAGGAAAAATAAAAATATATAATTATAAAACCTTAAAGCTAAGAAGTGATAAATATTGCTTGCTGTTTATATTAAAGATAGACATGCGCTTTTCTACAACAACAGCAACACACAGACAGACAACACTGCTTGTGATTGGCAGTTATTGTTTCCGTGTTGTTTAGTTGCCAATTCCAAGTTACAAATAATGAATATTTTATATGGTTATTATCAGTTAATTTTTTGAATTTTCCTTTGAAAATTTTTATCTTAGACAATTTTCAACCCTCTTTTAGTAATATTTTACTAAGTGTGAGTTAAGCCCGCTGTTAAAAAAACGCGACCCTTCTATGTTGCTACGAAAGGTGTTGCTGGTGATAATTTGTTGATTGGTTGCGGTTGACTTTAATTTTCATGCTATTTTTTAGGACTGAACATATTTTGCGTAAATATTTAAGTACTTGAGTTTTTGTTGTTAATAAATTTGCAATTAGTAAAATATTGTTGTGCAAATTCGAGGAGGGATTAAGTAAATTTCATATCACTATAAATCAGTTATTTAAATTGATTTGAATATGTTTTTAATGGATATGGTTATTATTTGTATTGTATTTGTAAACAAACTTATTTAAGGTGCGATAATACGAAAAGTTTTAAAATATTTCCAGGTGCCTTAAAATAAATTTAGCGTTGCAGATTGTTTTAAAGCATAAGCAATTTTTTTTTTGAAAATCTTCACCTTTTTTTAAATTCATTAAAATCATGATGGACTTTCAAATATATTAAAACCGGATGTATAAATTTATGCTGATCAAATTTTTAAAACTAAAATACCGAACAAAAAAATTTGCAATGATGAGTCAAATCGGAGTTTATTTTTTAAATTTTGGCCTTTTAAATCGAAAATTATTGTCTTATTATAATCTAATTTCTTCGTTTTTTTTTATAAATTTCGGATTAAAAAAAACAACCTTATTACACCTTCGTTGTAATATTGACGTCAATGCAAGTTTTTCTGACATTGAGATATCAAAAGTCCAATTTTATATGGTGTAAAAGCGACAAAATTTTATCTTTGCTACCTTCCAAAAGAGGTCACATTTTTGTTCGATACATAAGCTGTATGGTCAAATGAACTATAGTATTTGCCCCTTTTCCAGGAGCACATGCTATGGTTGAAACACAACCATGCTATTATAAGTGTTAGGCATATTTTAGTAATTATTAACAATAACATGTTCAAAGCCAACCATAATATGGTTGTGGCTTCTTGACGCAGGACTAATTTAACCATATTATGGTTGTTGGTGACAATACTATGGTTAAATTAAACCTAATATGTTTCAAATTTTCTTTAAAAATTGTTTTGTTGAAGGTGACCATATTGAAACATGTTTTTTCTTTGGGTGTAGTGACAAAGCTTGTAGATTTTTGTGAACTCCTACGGTAATAGAAATATGCTTGCTATTTGAATTATGAGGAACCAATTAAGAAGAACTAATTAGAAATGCTCTAATATGGTTTGCCTTGAATAGAAATTTAATATGTTTATTCTTTGATTTAGAAGAATTTATTCTTCTCTGATATGGGTTGCCTTGCATATAAATTTGCTTAGAACGGGTGGATTAATTAGCTAGAGCAGAATCTTCCTTGGACATCTCGAATTGGTATATACCTCCTGGGACTATCAGAAGTGACGATTTCAATTATTGTGTTAAATAGAGTGTTAAAAAGGATGGCACAAACCAAACACATCAAGATTGCTAGAAAAGTGTGGCCTAGTTTCAATAAGCATTATACTTTCAAAATTGATGAATTAAACCCTAACGGATTTTCCGTATATTTTCGGTATAAGTTTCTGAGCAAGCATATAGTGGATGAATTATTAGAGATCAATTGAGAAGACCTAATTAGCAACTTAAACCTAACAAGGTTTAATATCACTAATGTTTAGTCTTTGATTTTTAAACTCTTATTCAAATGAGTCACACGTAGAGTTTGTTCCCACGATTTTACGTCTCGGGAATTCTCGGGGTAATCCATTGTTTTCAATTGCCGCTACCCCAGGAATTAATTGCGATATTCCCGGGACTTTTACCCAATTTTTTTTTAACTTAAGTAAATCTATGTGCGACTAGTGTTCTTAGTTGTTTTGTCCAACCAAATTTCACCACAATGTCAATATTTGTTGGGGTTTAAGGCTTATTTATATTATGGACCGGTCTTAACGAAATTTGATGACATTTAAACGAATTTGTTGAAATTTAATGACAATCACTGCAATGCGCCACCAATTGATGTTATTTTTTGCCAATGTTTTAGGGAGATTATTTCACAGTTGGGTACACTTTTTCAGCAGAACTAGAATTAATTTGACACCGTAATTGTTCTTTTCCGCTCAGTCGTTCGGCAGTTAGCATAATTTGAACAGACGTACATGGCTAAATCTATTAATATTAAAAAAGATTCACACGGAATTATAATCCTTCATTCACTTCTGCTGATTTGGGGAATTAAACTGTAAATAAATATGTTATTATTTAATACGTTGATTGAATTTCACGTCAATGCGGTTAAATTGTTTCAGAATTTCTACTTCTTATGTTCAGTTTTCATTTCCTTTTCATCCTTCAAACAATTATATTCTCCTAAAACGTCAATACTTTCGATCTAATTATGCAAATTCTGATCTTTTTAATTAATTGATTTCTTTGATCAAAAATACCCTCTTAAGTGTCTAAAAATGAATTTAATATTAAATTTTTTCAATTTTGTTGTATACTAGTAGATATTGAGATGTGATTTAATTATTTTAAGCATACTAGACAGTAACAAACATTAGTTTAAATGGCGGATTAAGTAGCTAAATAAATAATACCATTTTGGGCAGGAATCCTGGGATCCCGTAAATATAATTTTAATTTTTTTGTGTTAAAGCGAATCTAAAGACTCTACTTGATTGCTTGTTTAGCCAACATGAAGAAATGATTTATCAATATTTAGAAGAGATTTATGATTGCGAGAGTTATTTTAGGAAGATCCCTCCATATGGCAGCCAATGTCAAATGTGAACCAATGCTTAAATAATAATTTGTGTTTTTCATACGGGAATTCCCGGGACAAAAATCCCGGGATCCCGCACATTTTTCGGGAAATAAATCCCGGGAAATTTGTGCGGGAATTCCGGGGATTTTTTTTAATTTAATTATGGCTAACAGCATTAGGCAAAAAGTTCTTAGGTCAAAAAAAACTAATTTTTTGTTTTTGTTTAGCTTTAAGTAAATTTTTTTCTTTTTTGTTTGGTTTAAATCACTATAGTCTACCACAATTTCTTCTTATCGTTATCATCTGCTCTTAGGAAAAAGTCAATCAAATACACCAAATAAATATTTTTTAATTTAACATAACGAAAACTACAGTTTTTGACTTAAGATAGTTTTGCCAAACGCCAAAGAGTTGTCAATTCATGACCGATAAGTCAGGCAATGTTTAATGCTTTGAAATTTCGAAAGAAGAAGAGTAAATATGTACAAAATTTTAATTTGTTCAAAAACGAAAGGAGTTGTTCCAACTTGCTTCACAAAGTTTTACAATTTTATATGCAGGGCAGCTGCATAAAAGATTTTCGGATTATATTCTGTAGGACATGATGGGAAAAGTCATTAATAACGAAAAGGCTTATTCGATTTGAAGAAAATAATTTTTTTTTAAAGGAATTACAAGTTTTGAAGGCAGTGCTAAGGAAACTGAAAGTGTATAGAGATTATATAATGTTCCTTTGACTATAAAAGCAAACATCCGTAGAGAGGAAACGTGTTTTCTGATTGAGATCTTCTTGATTAAAATTAGAAGTAAGTAATAAGTGGATATTTTTTTTTAGTTTTGTATGAGAACAATTTTAAACTTTAACGGTGGCTTCTGTAAATTTTATTCGAATATAATGTAATCATCAGTTCTCTGCGGTTATAGTTTTTTAAGTTTTTATTCCTAATCATTCCATTTGTCACAGATCGGAAGTTCTTATTATTCCAAACGTTGTTGTACATTGAAAAAAGATGACCAAAATCCTACAAAATAATTGAAATTTTGCCCATGAAGATCTTAAGGTGCCATTAAGCAATTTTTCCTTATTGACACAGACATTTGAGAAAGTTGAAGTTTATAAATACGTATTTAATTGATTTCTGGAAGTGTCATTTGTTGAAATAAATTATATTAAAACTGGGAATTCAGCACGTCATACGAAAATCATATTAATAATATATTAAATAATATTTTGCATCGACTTGTATTGAGCGGGATTTCCCGGGATCCCGGGAAGTTGAAAAATAAATCCCGCTTTCCCGGGAAATGAAAAAGTCCGGGAAAAGAAAAACTCTAATAATAATGTAAAATGTATTTCAGTTTAAATAAACAAACATTTAAATTTGCCGTCAAAAATTTAAATCCGTTTACTGTTATAATTTCTATCATTTTGTAGTTAAATTTTAAATTTGTTCGAACAAATTACACAAAAAATAAATGTTGGTTTTTATTTAATTAACCCAATTCATCAGATATTAAAACTAAACTTATTATTAAATTAACTAAATAAGAAAACGACTTTTACTACTACATGAAACATTTTTCTTACATTTGGTTGCAATAGTAACATGCTTGTTGTAGCGTTTGTTGGCCGTGTCTTGTGATTTTGTGGGTTCTGCTGTTGATTTGTTGTTGGTGTTGTTGCTGGTCGATTTGTTGTGTTACTTAATGTTGACGATGTTAATAATGTTGCTGCTGTTGTTGTAGCTATAGTTGTTTTTGCTGTAGCTTTTGCAGATGATGTTGTAGTTTTGCTGTTGCCGTCTATTGCTTTGGTAGCAGTTGACGTGTCTGGTTCTTGTTCTGTTGTTGTCGTTTCAGTTTTTATTTTAATCAATTTATTGCCACTACAATTGATGCTGTTGCTGCTATTACTTTTGTTATTTAGTTGGATGGATGTTTTTGTTGTTGCCGCTGTTGTTGTTATTGTATTTGTTGCACTTATAGTTGAGATCTTCGGTGGTGTTGTATTTGCTGTGGTTATTGCTTGTGTTTTCAGAGGTGGTGTCACAGTTGTTGTGTTTGTTGCTGTTGATGATACCACTGCTGCTGCTGCCGCCGCTGAAGTTGTTGTCGTTGTGGGTGTAGTTGGTAACGTTGCTGTTGCACGTTCTTCTTGTAAATTGGCGTTAGTGTTAAATGCTGCACCTGTAATAAAACAAACAGAATCGAGACATGAAACAAGTGCTTTATTTTCTAAGGAATTTATGTTAGTATTTTAGATAGAATTAAAAAAAACCCAAACTAAGTTAGCATAATCGCTGGCATTTGAAAGAAGTACTAAAATATTTATTAATTTATATGACTTTAGTTATGGTTAAGTACACAGAATATAAAAAAATAAAAAAAACACATTGCAAATAAAATTGTTAATATAAATAAAAATAAATGAGTTTTATGTTACAAACAATACCTTAGAGACTAATAATGACATTTAGATTTTTAATTTGTTTTAAAATGAGGAAGATTGTGGTTAATACCGTTATGTTTAAGAGTTTACAGTATAATTGGAAATATTTCATACAGTATTTTAAAAAAGCAAGTTATTTCTTATGACACTCGGTTAAATATTTGGGATGAAACCAAAGTTTTTAAGTATATAGTCAGATTTTTGATCTTTAATTTTATTTTAACAACAAATACCCGAATCCCGGCATTGCATTACACGAATTCATAAAGTAATTCGCTACTTTTAAAGAAATACATTTTTTTCGTATGGATTTTAAAATAAAGAAGAGCGTTTTAATTAAACAAAAAGTTTTTAAACGTAAAAACCACAAAAGTTTTAATATATATTTTAAAAATTTTTAATCTATGTTTCTTGAGAATGATATCCAAAGGGTATCGAAATACCGAAATTAAATAATTAAAAAAAAATACTTATAAACTGTCTTCAAGCTAAACAGAATCTTTTTAATTTTTGATTGCAAACAATTTTTTTAAACATTTTAAAAAACAAAATGTGATTTGTAAAGCAATTAATTTAATTAATGCCAAAGTAGCAAACTATTTTAAGATTGTTTTTTTTTTTATGAAAATCCTAGAATTCCACAAGAACTTTTAAAAATTCCTCAAAAAACATTAGATTTTGAAATAATTTTGGAATAAAATCCGGTTTGGCAAATGAAAGAGTTTAATAATAAGTTTATGAACTTTGCATATGAAATGTTAATACATACTGGAATAAAACATTAAATATGTAGATATTTTTAATGTCAGGTGGCTGAAAGTAAAGTTCTGATAAAATTGTTACATTCTGTTTGAATCGAAACTTTGTTTCGTTTTGTTATGGAGCTCCTCAGTTTTAAATTTTTTCATTTTATAATAACTTTTTTTTTGAGCAGATTTTGTTAGCTGAAATTAATTTTTCTGTTCATAAAATTTTTGGTCATACTGTAATTTGACTTTTGTGTGAACACAAACTTTTAATGCAATTTGCTAAAAATGATTTACAAATAGAATTATTAAGCGTAAAAAATATAAAAGTTTATGAATATATATGTATATATTTTTTTTTTTTGAAAATCTAATTAAGGGAGTCTTTATGTAATAAATGTATTTGCGATTTAAAGTTCTTGCGTGTGATTTACAGAACACCTATTAGGCGACTTCAAGTCACAATCGCAAATATTAGGCGATTTGCGATTGGCAAAACATGTCCGCTTATTTCTTGAGTTTTCTTCTTTTGATTATTGCACTTTTTGTTATTTGTTTCTGACTTAAGAAACACTAACACTTGTGGTGTTTTCTTTTCTACAAAAAAATGTGACTTTTTTTAAAAAAATGCAATTTGGTGTCTGTTTCTTAAAAATTTTGCTCCCGAAAAGGGTGGCTTGTTTTATTCTAAAAAACTCATGCTTTTCGGGATCAAAATTTTTAAGAAGCAGACACCAAATTGCATTTTTTAAAAAAAGGCACATTTTTTTGTAGAAAAGAAAACACGATTAATTTCCCTTAATTACAAAAACATTTTTTTGCTGAGTCTGTCATCATAATTAGTTTTATTTTTTTATTTTTCCCATTTTAATGATATTTTTTATTTAGAGCATTTTTTTTTAAATTTTATGATTTTTTGAGATCTGGAGTGAAGTAAAGGGTTTATTTTTAGACGAACTTGCTGTAAGGATAACTGTTAAACCAGATGTCATATTATTGAAGTATTTTAGAATATTTTCAGTATTCTTTGGCAGATCACAAATCACCGCTGAAGCCGTGAGTGTGACAGAGGACTCGAATTTATCGCCGTTTTCAGCGACTCGATCTCTTCGCGTCCACTACTTGAGAAAACACCTTGGCTTACATCCATATTAGATCCAACTGGTGCAAGAATTAAAGCCAGCGGACCATCAATTGCTTCGTGTGTTCAGTGAATGGGCTGAGAATCTACTGGAATTTAATCCAAATACTTATCGTCACAATATCTTCAGTGATAAGGCTTATTTCTATCTTAACGGATATGTAAGCAATTTGAATTTTGGATTTTAGAGGGGGCACTGTTTGGTGCGGCTTTCATGCCGAATGGTATTTAAATCCGAAACCGGTGCCGACGTTGCCATGAATGGCGGAAGCTACAGACACATGATTAGTGCTTTTTTTTTATTCCGAATGCCATTGCAATTCATTTGTAGGAGAAATTTTTCCAACAAGACGGCATAAAATGCCATATAGCGCGTGAAACTTTTATTTTGTTGAGCCGAAAGTTGGGTGACCGAATAATGGCGAACAAATGACCTGCGAATTGGTCCCTTCATTTGTGTGATTTCACACATTTCTACTTTTTTTTGTGGAAGTACGTCAAATCCCTAGTCTATGCGGATAAACCAGAAACGGTTGATAATTTAAAAGTCAACATTCGACGAACTATTTACGAAATAAGACCGGGAATTCTCGAAAAAGTAATACAAAGCTAGATCGATAAGATGGCATTCATTAACCGCAGATGCGGAGCTCATATGCCAAAAATGATTGTTAAACATTAAATGCCAAGCAATTTGTGGGATAATAAAGCGAACAAATTTTGGTCGTTCCATTAAATTTTATGCCTTTAAAAAACACGCCTTAAATCCATGAAATAATAAAATTGTTTGCGTTCAAAATTTGTCAAAAAATTATTTATTTTTATTACACAGGGTCTATACCTGAGATAAGATATACGATTTTTATATCAGCAGTATATATTCAATTGCAGAGAGTATTATCTTACGTGTGGACTCTAAAATAGTGTTAGTATTAATATTATAATAAATGTTTTGAGACAGTTGTTATGAGAAATCTTATAACAACTATCTTATAAGATGAGCTGTCAAAAATACACATACATACATACATACATACAATTAAAACAATAATAAGACGCTATGATTAAAATGTTTTATTTTTGAGTTGTTTTTTTTTTAAACTAAAAAAAAGAATAAAAACGACACAAGTTTAGTTGACGAGAATCATTCGATTATGAAATCTTATAAGATACGTGTTCCCCTTTGTTTAAAGTAAAACAAGACGGTATTAACGTTTCCAGCTCTGAGTTGGCCTATTGTGAATTATTTCCCATTTATTAATATTCGCCGCGTTTGAGTAAGTTTGTTTTTAATTCGTACCTTTATTGTATTCTGATCAGTTCCTCTCGAGCTACCAAACCAACCAGGCATCCTCCGGCTTCCCCATCAACATCATCAACAACTTTTTTTCCACCATTGTTCCAACCAAAAAATAAGTATATTCAAATAAATGTAAGTAAACTGAATTAAAGTTAGTTGCCTTTGGTTTTTTATTTAAAAAATCCCCCGAGAACAGGAACCCCCTCCTGCCCACAATCTCCAACTCAATCAGGAATCCCCTCCTACCCATCTTTTCAAAAGCAGTCAAATACTGTTTGTTTTAATATCCCATGGTGCAAAGCACCATTAGCCCAAACAAACCTTTCCTTCTTTTCTCTACTTTAACTTTTTAATTAAAATAATTCATAAGTCACAAATTAAACACCCTCGTTTAAGATTAACATCAAGAAATTTGTTCTCTCTTTCTGCCGACGTTCTCTCACATATTATAGGCCTGTTCTGAAAATCACTTTAACTTAAATCACGTGATTTCAAATCACATGTGCCTACTAAAATCACACTTGTGATATTTTAGTGTCCCGTTTGTGTGTGTTTTGGTGAGATCTTCAATTACCGAGAATCACTCGTGTGATTTCAGAACAGGCCTGAATATCAGATATTACTTCAGGTGAAGACTCAGTGCCAAATTGTATTTGGAAGATATTTGGATTTATTTTAACGTTTTTTTGGCACCAAGATTTTAAAATTTGTAATAATTTTTAATCGTTTAGTTCTAAAAATCGATCGAAAATTATTTATAATTCTGCTTTCGAAATTCTGAAGTAGGCGGTATTTAAATTTATTTAACGGAGCGAAAAAATTTTTTGGGAACATTTGTAAACAATAGTGTTTATATTTATTTTTAAAAACATGAAAAGCGTTCTTATTAAAGACGTACTCTAGATCCTCTAAAACTAAATTAAAAGAAAAACATATAAATTTTTTGTTTAAATAAATTAATTTTAAAAATATATTTATTTCATGGTTTTGTATCAAAATCTCTCATGATTCTTCATATCACAGAACCCATACGTAAGTAGTAGCCTCAAGAGTAACAAACACCAAACTTAATTACAATTCATATCCACTAAATATTTATCAATGTTTAAATTTTAAAAAATCTAAACAAAATTTTTAACTTGTTGGATCGATAAATTTATGATGGTCTCATAAATTATATTGCAGTACAAGTACATTTTATGCATTTTAAAAGAAAGAAAAAAAAAATAGAAATAAATGCACTTGTGGCGTTTCCACCAAAAAACAAAATAAATAAGTAATTTTTCCTAAAATTATAAGCAACAGTTTTTCGATGAGATTTTGCGGCAATAATAATGTAAGAGAAGATTAAAAAAAAAACAATAATAATAAAATTAAGAAAAAAAAAAACTACAAATTAAAAACTTATTTTCAAGGCAAGATACATTCATATTTGCCGATGGATGTAGACAGTTGGAGTTAATTTTGAAGATGCTGGTTGGGATTTGGTAATAAAAACACAAGCATGTATGGCTATTTTTTTTTTATTTTTCTTTAAGAATAAAAAAAATTAAATGTGAGGTAAAACAAGTAAGATCGTTATATTCGACTGTGCCAATTCTTTGCTACCCACCACCGAGAGTTAGCATATTGCAGGAGTGGGCTTTATATGGGATCTATGATGAAAAATGAGCCAATCTTTTTAAAACCAGACCTCAAAGCATTATACTTTATTATGAATTTAAGCGTACTTAAGTGTTTTGCGATAATAGGCTTAATACAAAAAAGGGCAGTGTGATTTCTATTCATAAAAAAACAAATTGGTGCCTAAGTACTGACGGAGTAAACAAAAAAGAAAAAAACTATTAAAAGCGCTGTAAATCTACATTAGGGCCCATAACTCTTTTCCTACTAAACCGACTGTACTGGATTTCAATCGCAAACTGTTTAGGAGAACTAAAAAAAATTTACACTAAAATTGGTATTATCTGTTGAGATATTAAGTATGGACATGGAATGGCTAATTCGACGTAGAATTATATCAATTTTAGGGTCTTAGATAAATATTTAAAAAGTTTCACACGAAATGGTTAATCGATTAGTGCGACAGCTGCCTGTTCGATTCCTGCCGGAGAGCCTTGTCTATTTCTTTACAACGCACTTTAGGTAATTTGACCTAAAATCCAGGCCAAAAACAATTTTTTGCACTAACAATAATAATATTTTTGCTAATGAAGTTCGATTTAGAACATATCAAAGCAAGTAGCTGCATATAAGGTTTTTGCAAAAAACAAATATCAGCTGATTTATGGGCAGTCGAATTTGACATTTGCAAGCAACGTTCATAGTGTAGCAATAAAAGTGTAATTTTGATATAAATTGTAACGTTTTTTATTAGTTAGTAAACGCAAAGAATTAAATCGTGCTTTATATGATGAAGAGAGGGGATATGTAGTAAGTTATTAAAAAAAAAAAACCAAAATAATTTGGTGGACGTTGTTAACAAAACGTGTAATTCTTACTTAACCTCAAATAAAAGAAATTTTTCATAAATTTAAACTTCGCATAAGCTTTTAATATTTTTGGCCGTGGACTGCCGTAATATTCATGAATAATGTGTTAAGAAAAGAACTCTGAATTTATTTTTTTTAAAGTTGCGATATTATGGATTTATATCATTTTCTTTTAGACAGCCTCAGCTTAAAATATAGCGAACTTTGTAATGTTTGGATTTGTAAAAAAATAAAAAGAAAAAACCCAATAAAAAATTAAGCTTCAAACGAAGCAGTTTTGTAAGGGAGAAATGTAAGAGTTTCGCTTACCTTCTCGCTAACGGAAGCATGCATTTTATATGGCGAGTTCCCACTTTGAAGCAATATATTTTTGACACAAAACGCGCTTTAGTCAACGCATATAAAAACTGGTGAATGTAGCGTTCAGCTTTACACATTGAATGTTTTTTACAGTTGTTTTTTTAGAATTTTCCCTTACAAACCTGCTTCGTAGTAAGGGAATGCCGTGGCCCTTGAAATGTTATTTTTTTTATATAATTTGTTAAGCGATCGTTCACTTACTTTACTGTATCTCTGTATGTCTTATTGCGTAGCGCATAATTATGCGCTTATTTTTTTAAATGTACCTTTAATGCTTCGCAAAATTATAAAATTTTTTATTGGGAAACTGATGCCGTTTACAATGTTATTATCAGGGAAATTGATTTAAATAATTTTTCAAAAAAGATTTGGCTTCGTTTAAGCAAAAGGTACAAATTTTTGTAAACAATTTTCTTTAAGGTGGCACAAGGCTCACGAATGAATTAACGACTTTTTTAAGCAAAACCATTACTGATTTTGTTTGCATGGCTTATACGCCATTTTGTTAGCTCCCTTGTGTATTTTCATCATGCCGAATTTGAAAAAAATTTAGTTTTCGAGATATTCAGTTTTTACGCTTTTCAACTATTCCAGAAATTAAAAACCCCAGCGTGCCTGACAATGAAAAACTCTTCCAAATTTATTTTTGGCCTAAGATGTAGGTCAAAGGCAACGGACTAAAGGTCTACCTCATTATTACTATGTTAATTAATTTATAATATAATTTGTAATTGCATTTGTAATATTAGGTAAATAAATAAATATATTTAAAATTTAAGTATGTACTTAGTTATATGCTTACAACGGAAGGGAGAAAACATAACATGTATTTTACCACCATTTCTCTGGAGAAATTTAAAGTCATGCTTGTTCCACTGTACAAAAAGTCAAATAAAAAATCTTGTTTTACTTGGGGCCCATTTGCGACATAGAAAATCAATCAATATAAATCCATTTTAATTAATTGGTTAAGTATGGAAACGAAAGTTTGTGTGAGTTTTTATAAACTTAAAAAGTTTTGTAATAGGTAAATAATTAACATATAATCAGCTAATTCACAAAATGTTCTAAAATGCTAGGTAGAACTTAAGTACTATTTTAGGCTAAATAGCACTGTTTTGAACAATCTGTTGTATTTTAATATGATAAAAAAGTGTAAAATATGAAATAAAATGACAAAAAATTATATTTTTTTGTTACGTGAAATAAAAATAAAGTTGAACAAAAATATTGATTGAAAATTTTGAACCGAGAACAGCTGAAGAAATACCACAACAATTCATAGGCGGTAAATTTTTAAAATTTTTTGTGCTTTCCACCCTAATATGCTTCACATACTGTAGGGTGCTTATTAAAGCGATTGCATCTTTTTCTTTCTTAGTATACAATAAAAAAAAATTTCAGTTCACCATCATTTAACACTGCGGCATGAAACAGGAGATTTTATTGCCTGCCGGTTTTAGGCTTTGTCTATTTCATCTTAAATATTTTTTTTGTGTTTTTGCAATGATGTTAATGATCATCATTATTGTCTGCCTAAGCGTCTTCATCATCATTATTATATTCGTTATTATGGCCCATTCATTAGTTGGTTAAATGTTTGCCAACATTTGATTTTTCAGTACAACGAAGTTTATTGCAATAAAATTAATAAGCAATAACAGCAACAACTTTAACATGATTACGACTTGACCAACAAACAAAGTGTTGTTCTTGTTGCTGCAATTGTTTGTTGGACAACATTAAATATTTTTTTTGTTTAAGTATTTGCAAAATGTAGGTGAACAACTTGTTTATTAATCGTACATACTCGTCGTGTACTCAAATCAACGAATATACGAGTACTTACGATTATTTGTTTTTGTTGTATGTATCATGTATAAGAGAATTAATATTTTTTAACACGTGTGTGTTTGGTATGTACATGTGTGTAATAAAGTGTGAGCTAGAGTTGTTGATGTTTTTGTTTTTGATATTGAATGTTGTTGTAACGCCCAACGGAAATGTTTAGTTTTTTTTATTGTATGTGTGGGGATGTGTGTTGATTTCCAATATCAATCGTTGTCATACAATTGGGCAATGCACTCACACATACACACATTTTTATAAATGTGTTTTTTTTAACAGGGACGCGAATATTCATTGCAAAATGTACTATTGAGTCTAACAAAAGTACTATTTTAGTTTTTTTTTTCGGTAAAGCATTACATTTAGAATTACAGTGCACCCGCAATAATATGAACTAATTAAAACAGAGCCAGTTAACTTTTGCAAGATTGTTCATATTTGCGAATGGCATCTAATGTTCTAAAATTACTGATTTTTCTTTTGAAAGTTTAAAACTTTTGTTTTTTTTAAATTCATATTTAAGAACTTTTCACGTTAAAATTATATTTAAAGATGTTTATAGAACTCCATGTTAATGTGAGCACTAACCAAAACGTGCATGTAATACATTTTGATTAACATCTGAAGACAATTTTAAAGCAGATATCTTGGGAAATCCCCAAGTTATTATGCAGTTGAGTTAAAATTGATTTTACCACTGTGTAGGTAGATAAAAACCGTTAAAAATTCAATTATAAGTTGTTCATATTTTAAAGTTTTGAACAAGTTCATATTTTAGAGTAGTAAATGGAAGAAAATAAGTGTTCATATTTTGGGGTGTTTATATATTAGGGTGTTTTTATTATCGCGAGATCACTGTATATCTTAAAATAAAATTGAAAATTTTATGAAATATAAAGGGGACTTAGATTAATTACTTTATATTGTCGGCTTAATATGCAAACCTGCTAAATCCCCTTTTTAAATACAGCATGAAAATAATTCTGTTAAAATTTCAAATATGATATTTCAATTCAAACACGTGCCGCATTGAGCTTTAATAAAGTTATTTATATATGTAAAGTAGACTGGTCCTCATTAAAATTTAATTTTGTATGCCGAACAATTTTGTAGTCGGTATTTGTGGGTACTTCGACTCCGGTATTTACCTGTTCATACTGCATTTTATATCATTGCCTGCTCACAATTGAAAATTTCAATGTTACCACATTAAAATTTAAAGATACTCATTGTGAATTCACTTAATTTTTACTGTTGTAATTTTAGAAAGCAATTACGGTAATATTCAAAACTCGTGATCAACGTGAATACCAATACTTAAAAAAAATTTTTTTTTTCATATTTTATGACACCAAAAATTACTCAAATTGTACTAAAATTTTTCCTTACATCTTCTCACATTTTTTCATCTCATATGCAAATTTTTTGCTTGTTTTATCTTAAAAAAGAAATAAAATTTCAAAAAATTAATCGTGTTTTTGTTTTGTGTATGGCTGCTTGTGTACATAAAAATTTAGCAATCTGTTAATTATGGGATTAAAATCAATCACTTCTAGATATTATAAAAAACTAATAAAATATTTCTATTTTATTATTAATAAAAAAAAAAAATAAACAACTTTTAAATGGTTGTTCTTTGTTGAGGCCAATAAAATAAAGAAGGAAGTCCTTAGTAGGTTTCTCTTGCTATTAAAGAAAATCACTTGGAAAAGTTTTTTAGAAGTTTGTTCAAAGCTAATTTTTTTCGATTAAAAGTTTTATGGGAAAATTTTTTGAAATTTTTTTATTTCGAAAAAGCAATCAGCTCTCAAATTTCGTAAATAGTTTTCCTTAGGAATTGTAAACAGATGCGGTGCCTTAAGTAACTTTAATGGCATATTTAAGAAAATAGTTTGTTATTGAACAAAACAGCGCAAGTACTAAAGTTATTTCCTTGCTTATATTTTTTAACCAAATTGTGTATGAAAATTTTTTTCGGAGTAACAGCAGCCACTTAAGCCGACAGTTGTATTTTCGCCGCCGTCGTATGAATTTTTTTTAATATAAGTAAATTTTGGGCATCGTCAACAATATTTGTGATAAGCGTACTCAACGTCTACAGTTTTTCCATTGGCTTCGAGTTGTAGATTTTGTTATTTCTAAAGTAACAATATAATATCTTAAGAGTTTGCGACATGTGCAACAAAAAACTTTTTACTCACTTTTTGCAAAACGATTGAATATTTTGTATCACATCTTTTCGATGCGAGAAGTTCTCACTAAAGTTACATAACATGGGTAGCGAATGTGTTTCACCAATTTTAATGTGCATGAGATGGATTGTGCGATTTAGATGTAACGATTTTTAATACGAAAAAAATACGGCTCTGGTCACCAAACATTTTTAAAGACGATGAATTGAAAGTCGAGAAAACTTGCAAAATAATTGAGAGCCGTTCAAGCAGCAGGATTACTCCAAATTCAAGGTAACGAGTCAAAGCCGAAAGACGTTAAAACGCAATTGAGCTTGCTTGTTAAAACTCTAAAAAAATAAGTTAGTATTGCCTTGAGTTATTAAGTAAATAACAAAAATCAAGCGCAGAAATCAATTCTGAAGAGCAGGAAATTGTATGTAAAGCCCGGCCAGCCAACCGAATCAATGGTTAATCCGAATATAATTGGCATCTAATAACCCATTAAAAAAAGTGCTCCGAAAGGAGCAGGTTTTATGTATAAATCAATACCTAAAATCGCTTCAAACCTACTAATGGGATGCCTGATTTTTGAATGGGGATTTTCCAGTTTTGAGGACTATTTTCTGCTGACAATAAGCACTTCTTTTAACAAGCAAACAAAGCACTCCTAAAGTGCTTTTTTAGGGGTAACTATATTAACATATTCATTAATATATTTCTTTAACTGGTTTAAATGCATTTTTCAATCATTTTCGTAAACCATATATTATAATATATTTTAATTTTTTCCGCTTTAAACCTTGCTTCTTTGACAACACTAAAATAGTAGTTTTTTGTATTTTTCATTCTTTATCATTTACTGCTTTATAAGAGCTCTCTTATTGAAGCGCTCGATTATGCGCTTTTTCTCTTAAGTGCTTCAAAAAGTCCAAATTTTTTTTACTGGGAACTTTCTATTTCACACGTACGAAAAGATATGGATAACGAAACTTTTTTAAAAGCACATATTGTTACCGAATCAATGTATATCATGAGGAAAATCATGATATACATAATGCCTCTTCAACGATTTTGAACGGCAACGTTCGTATAGAATTTTATATGGAAAATATATTTAGAACTGAGTGTTTTTCGTATAAATATTTGACAATTTTTTGTATAAAACTTTGTACTATTATTTTAACTGATAAGCAGTTTAAGTTTTTCTTTAAACTACTAAAAAAAATTTTAAAATAACGATCTGGCCTAAGCAAACAGTAACATGCGCACAGAAATAGCCTATCCCATCAACAATAAATTTCAGTTTCTCAGTAGTATGAAATGAGAATTTAGCACATTTAAACGAAACCTTGTTAATAAATTTTTTTAATCCCAAGAAAAACTCTGATATCAAATATGCATGTGGCAGTGTAAATAAAACTGAACTGACAAAATAAATAAAAGTTATTTATTTTTAGTTTTGTTTTTTCCCACTTACAACTACATTAAGAGTTGACAAAAAATCAACCAATTGTAGTCGGGAGTGTAAGAAAAGATAAACTCACTGTTTATTGTTGTTGTTTTTGTTTAAGCTTTGATATTGTTACAAGTAAAACTGGGGTATATAATTCTTATTCGCTTAACAGTTTTATTTGTTTAATATATTTAGTTTTTCTAAAATCTTTGGATGAAGTTTCCTGACGATTTGTCCTAAGCAACCAGTGAAGTGCGCACAGGAATAGCCTATCCAATCAACAATAAATTTCAGTTTATCAATAGTATGAAATGGGAATTTAGCACATTTAAACGGAACCTTATTTAATGATTTTTTTGTTATTATAATTAACTACATACATCACAGGATCATTAATTTGGATTTGATTAAAATAACACCAACCTCTTGGTTGATGTAAGTGACTTACTTACTACTTTCAATTGGTGATATTATTTTGACCTTAGCTACATATACCACACAAATGTTGTGTGCAACCATCAATAAATTAGAGTAAGCATACAAGAGACATTTTATTTACATTCAGTAACGATATGAATAATTAAAATGACCATAACTTTTTTTCTACGTGTTTCAATTGATTAATTCTTTCAAATATATTCTCATCATCTTCACATGGATCCGCCTTTTTTGTTAACTATACTACAACCAAAAACCAAAAAAGACTTTTGTTATTGTTATTAAATTGATTTTTTGTTTAAATAATTAATGACTTAAAAGTGTCATTAACATGGCTAAATTTTGTATAAAAAAAAAATATATATATAAATTAAATTTAGTAATTTTTTTTTCAATATTTTAATGAAGTGATCAATAATATTGTAGACAACTTTTTTTTCTCTCATAAATGTCTATTGCAATTTAATACCTTTATATCACCACTACATGTGGTATACACTTTTGGAAACATGCAGTTAGCACATTCAGTCTTTTCGTACAGGTCTTATTGATTAATACAACAATGATCAGGCCGACAAACGTACAGCCATTCACACATGTATCTTTGTATTATTAACATGTATGAGTTTTCAGTAAATATTTTCTATTAAATCTTTTAAACAGTCTAAGGAGGTTTGCGTGTTAAACGCAAATTTAATGCATTTCAATTTCATCCAAACAATGCAAAACTGCAGCAATGAAGTCTTTCGAATTTATTTCTTTCATTATAAATCTTTATAGCACAATACATGTACATGAGTGTGTGAATGTGTTTTGTGCTTGAGTTCGAGATGATCAATTTGAAATAAGAAAAAAATTCAAAAAAAAAAATAGTGACAACTATTACAACTAATGGTCCAGAGTGGGCGTATTATAAGTCTCTATTTTAATTTTATTTATATCAGCTTGATAAATTTTTAGCTTAAGAAAATAAATCAAAATTAACAAAAAATGCCTTTTAAATGGTTTTTTTTTTTACAAATACGTTTCAAAAACTCCCAGTGTTGTATTTAAAAACATTTTTATTACGTTGATATGCATGTAAGATCTAATTCCCATGCTGTGATTCAGAGTTCAAAGTTGAGGGAAGACAAAAATATTAGCATCAGTATCAGCTAGCAAACAACATATGTTAGTTTTTCATTTTTATGGCTGTATGACTGTTTTGTGGTAACGTCTTTTGCCGAAAAACTTGCATAATGTTTAAATAATTTATTATTTTTCACAGTTAATAGGGTTTTGAAAAAGATTTTTTTTGTTAAATATACATACGATGAAAGGGGCTTGGGATGTAAGGTGTTTTAAAATATAAAATAAATATTGATTCAGGTCCTTAGAAAGAACAAGTTGCTTTCTGATTTTTAACATTATAAATATCGAACTAATTTAAATTGCATATTAGGTTTTTGCGAATAATTACGTACTTAAAAATTCAAGTACGAATAACACTAAAACGCACTCAAAACAATCCTAAATGGGATAACTTTCGAAAATCAATTCCGGAATTTCTTGAAATAAGTAAAAAATTTCTTAAATCAAGTAAAAAAAAACCTAACTTTTCGCTGTGTTTAACCCTCCGGCTTACGCATGTTTTGATTTTCTATACACATTGAAAAAAGGACTGGCCAGACTCATGTGTACCACAAAGGGTTAAAAATTAAATTTGACCTCTTGCTTCTCATTTAGTTTATATTTTGGGTTAAATATGTACATATGTAAGTTAAATATGTACATATCGGGCATAATGTTGGTGTTTTATCATTCTGTAATGTGTAATACGGGTAAGTCAATAATTCATAATTACTTTTTCTTTCTAATTTCTTTTTGGTTTTTTCAAGCACGAATTCGAGATAAAATCAACTTTATAACACTTGAATCAAGCGCATTTTAAGATTGATTAAATCTTAGTTTTACTTAAATCAATCTCATTTTCAAATAATTTTAAGTACGAATTCGGATTAAAACAATATTATAATTCTCGAATCAAGCGAACTTGGGATTGATTCAATCTCAGTTTTACTAAAATCAATCTTATTTTCGGATTATTTCAAGTACGAAATCGGTATTGGATATGGATAAGTTAAGTATTTCGCGATTGAAAATCCGTACTCACCGTACTACAAATACCGCTTCGGATTGATTTGAGTACGGATGGATTGATTTTTCTTTTGAGTGTAATTAATATTTCTTAAAACGGACGTCAGTATTGGTTGCGGCATAGACCTTCGTATGTTAAATTGTTGACCGACAATCAGAAAGCTTTATGCTCTTATTTCTAGTCATATTAAACTCAATTTAAACAAATTTGAGTAAAATAACATGATTCGTAAAAGTTTTAGCCGAACTAAAATAATTTTTGAGAGGGGTATTAATAATGGACCCATTATGGGACAATCATTACAAAACTTTGTAGACTGATTTCTGGTATTAAAAAACCTAAATTAAAACAAATGTCGATATAGCAGTGAATTTTATTATAGCATTTAATAGTCTTAAAGTGGTTTCAGAAGGCTGCTTAATATGAGATCTATGAAAAGTTATGGTATTATTTCTGGTCATATGCACCTAAATTATTCGTTGCGCTAAAGGCGTATATGGGACCTATGGTAAATATATAACCGATCATTACGAAATTTAACAATATGATTTCTAGTCATATAGAACGAATTTGTGCCAAATCTTCTATCAATCCGTGCATTTTACCACCATTTATGTTAGTTTTTGTAGTTTTTTAGGGTCGTGGTTCCACATTTGGACTCATAACTCTCATCCTATTAAACCGATTACGATGGATTCCAATCCCAAACTGCTTAGGGTAACTAGAAAACAATTTGTGACAAACTTTGATCTTTCCTTTTGTGTTTTTCGAAAGTTAACGTACTTGGCTAAATCGACTTAGGATTACTCAAGGAGCCAGAATATATGGCTCCTTTATTCCAACATAGTCATATCTCAAGAAAAATCAAGCTTTGTCAAAATGCGATTAAACTTTTTAAAATGTACAGATTTATAAAATTGTATTTTGCTATAACTTCGGTTCAGTTTCAGATATAATTCTGAGTTAAAAAGCCATTCAATCCCAGAATGCGCTTGATTCAAGAATTATTAAATTGTTTTAATCCGAATACTTAAAATAATCCGAAAATTAGATTAATTTAAGTAAAACTAAGATTGAATCAATCTCAAATTTGTGCTTGAACAAAAAGAAATTTGAAAGAAAAGTTATTATGACTGATTAACTTACCCGTATTAAACCTTACAGAATGATAAAACATCAACCACATGCCCGATATAGCTTTTACTTTAAAAATCGTATGTACGTATTAAACCAAAAATATAAACAAAATGAGAAGCAGGAGTTCAAATTTACTATTTAACCCTTCGTGGTAAGCATGAGTCTGGCCAGACCTGTTTTCAACGTGTATAGAAAATCAAAACATGCGTAAGCCGGAGGTTTAAACACAACAAAAAATTTAATTTTGTTTTTACTTGATTTAAGAATTTAATACATATTTAAGAAATTCCGGGATTAATTTTCGAAAGTAATTCCATTTAGGATTGTTTTGAGTACGTTTTAGTTAAATTCGTACTTGAATTTTTGGGTACGGCTCGTACTTAAAGTAAAAATAAAAAACTTGGTTTATACCGAGTGCTTTTCTTTCTGTGCAGTAGTTATGAAGGGTATACAAACTTTAAGTCTTCACAGAAAAAAATAAAAATTGTATTTCAATCAAAAAATTTGTAAAATTAATTAAATTTGCACCAGTAAACAAATTAATATTATCAATTAAATGTTTAATTCACTTGATTAAACGCTTAATTCGATTGATTAAACGTTTAATTCACTTGATTAAATTTTTAATTAAAACTGATTTTATTTTTATTGATGCTTTAATTGAAAAAAAAATTAGAGAGAATTTTGTCTGTGTTGTTAAAGAAATAAATGTATAGTAAGTGTTTTAAATAACATCTCTTAATGAACTCCTCTTTTATTTCATTAAGACACACTTGTTGGATTGTTGCAATTAAAGGAATTACATTTTATATAAATGATTTGTGTTTTAATTCAAATTTTTTTATGTTTTTATTTCTATTTTTTTTTAATATTTTTATTTAGTATTATATACTTTTAAATATTTCTCAATATTCAGTTCGGCGTCTTTTGTTTTTAACACTTAATTTTCGGCTAAATTAGCGTATAATTGCTTACTAATGGGTATTTATTTTTGTAATCTTTTTTAGATAACGTCTTAAAAACACACAAAATAAAAACTCGTAATGACAACACAACTCAATATACAAATTTTTAATATCAAAAATATTTTTTTTTTTTTGGAAATGGGTTTTAAAATAATTTTTTAATGTTTGCAAAATTTACACATCTTTGTTTTCGTCTTTTAAATTTGAAAGGAATGTTGCAAATTTTTTGGATGTGAGAGATGGGATTAATTTTTTTTACATACATACATATGTACGTAAATAGAAAGTATTAAAAAAAATCAAATTTTGGAATTATTTGATATTCTTGTGGAATTAGTACGAGTAAATACATATCAACACTTTAAAGATGTTAATAATGATGTTAAAAATTGGCTTGAAGTCGCCCAAGACCGTTTTTGTATTTTGTAGAGGATTTAAATTGGCTTGTAGTTGATACTCACCCAAGTATCTATTACAGCTTGATCAAGCGGGCAAAATTAGCCAATGCAACACTTAAGTGAAATTTGAGAAATAATTTGTACTTACAAACTTTAAAAACAAAATAGAGTATCACATAAGAGTTTATAAGATAAAGCCTGGAATAGAATAAAGAAGCTGTGGTAGTAGCTGAAGCTGACAAATGCTCTGTAGTGCAACAAAGTTCAAAAATTCGAATTTTGTATAATTTTGTTACTACGTATTCTGTTGACACTACTTTGCAACTGCCATTTAAAGTTTTGGACAGCTTGCAGAGCTATTTGTAACGTTGTACTACAGCGACTATTCTGTTCACCACTTTGAAATGTATCCACTATTTTAGAAGAAGCGAACGGAAAGCTTTATCCACTTTAAAGCCTAGTCTTGCCTTGTCTGACTTTTATTTATTTCGATTAATTCGAAATACATCTTAAGGAGCACTTTCCACTTGCCGTTGCATTCTCGGGTGTTATCTCTTCCGATATCGATCTTTAATTCCCAGAAAATCCCCAACTGGAAGATGTTCAAAAGATTGGGGCTGACCAGATTGTTATTAAATGTCAAGATAATTACTTCATAATTTAAATCGCGGAAAGTGAGTTCTTAAATTTTTGTTGCAGCAGTGTTGCAGTTGAGTTTATTGGTGGGAGAGATTAGAATATTCAAGATGGGTGCTCAGTTTCTTGTACTATCTTTAGAGTCGCTGCACCCATTTTCTTGAATTTTTTGTAGTAGGATATTCTAAGCCCCGAAATTGAAATAAGATGGCAGAAGGGGAAGTGGGACCCCCATAGGACGCCAATGCTAAAAATCGCAAATCTTAATATCATATCATGTAATAGTGAGGATGTTCAAACTTGGTAGAAGTCACTCTACACCTTTGAAAATAAAAAATAAGGGTATTGGCGCTGGGGGAGCAATGCCCCCTATAGGATGCATGTATTAAATATCAAAGAACAATTATAGCGAGAGTCTTCAAACGTGGTTAAAGACAATATTATGGTAAACTATACATTTTAAAATAAAATGAGCGGGGTTGACGCAGGAGGAGCAGTATCCTCCATAGAACGAAAATATTAAATACCGTATATCTGAAGACAAAAGTCTTGAAGCTTTGTAGGACCAACACTAACGGTAAACTACATTAATTTAAATGCGTATATGTCTGTGATTGTTCCCTAGAAACAACTTAACCAATTTTTCTGAAGTTTTCATAGTCATTTTCTGATCACCCGGCGTTATAGTAAAATCTTCCATATTGGAAACAAATAATTTGGTTAACAATACAAACATTTTTGTAAAAAGTGGCTAGACAAGACTTTTCTTGACAATATAAAAATCGAAATATCTGAAGAAGGTTAATGTGTTAGCACGCCCATAACTAAGCGTGCTGTAAGTAGAGTCGACAGTGAAAAGGACAATAGGTTGTTTTGGTATTTAGGGGTTGGGGGGTAGTAAAGCGAACCGGGTAAGGCTAGTTATATGTAAATATAAAATTAATTGAGAATTGAGTTTCAATATCAATAATTGATGTTTTTAATATCCGAACCTGAGAACGAATGATTAATATTAATTAAGCTAAAATTAAAATAAAAAATAATATAAAATTCATTTCAGTTTAGCTAAAATTTATCTGTAAAAATCGAAATAAACTAAAATAATCATCTTTTATTTTAAACACGTATATTTAAATGGTACAATATTGTAAAATTACTAACATAATCTTATTTTTCATAAAGTACTGCAAGGATTGTCTTTATAATCCCAAAAATTATTTGCCTTACAAAGAACCTTAAACCATTCAAAAAAAACTAACATCTTTAATAAATTTTTTACAATCTCTTGACTTACAAAATTAAACGAAAATCATCAAATCTGCCTCTGGACTTTTAGAAAGGAAGCGGTTGAGAGTAAACAATCTTTAACGTTTTTTGTTGTGGTTTTTATAAAATATTATAAGAAATATGTTATTCTTAATGCATTTTTTTAGTTATGCTAATTAAATATTATTTTCCCGAAATTTAAACAACCAAATCCACAACAACATCTAACAAAACTAACAAATTGACTAACTTAACTCTAATATGGACAAAAAACTGAGAAAAATGTAAAACAGAAATAGAAACAAATATTTTAATACCCCCCTTTAAACAGTAAACAAAAAAGGATTGGCAATGATGTTTATCAATTGGAGTGAATTGTTTACCAGGCATTCCATTCAGGCAGCTACTCAGCCAAACGGCCACCAGGCAGCAGCTCCACTCTTAAGGAATGGTAGCTATAGCCGTTGCAGATTTTTTTCTTCTGTATGCTGTCTTCGTTAAGCCAACAATGAAACTTGTGTAATCGTTGTAACTTTGTAGGTTCTTCCATTCCAATATTTTGGGACTTTTTTCTCCTCATCTTTGTGTGTCTTATTGTTGCTTGGTGAATTTGTTTGGAAAACAAAATGTTTTATTGTTATTAATAATTGTTGTTGTTAGTTTTTATTAATATTTCTTTATACATTTTTATTGTTATTTTATTATTTGTGATTTGTTCGATGGCCGATAATCAAACAAACAAAATTTTCAAACAACTGAAAAAATAAGACAATGAACAGAACAGATTATACCAACGAAGACAATAGTTTGTCCTTAATTGTGTGATGTAGAGAGCAGAGATGAAAGAGAAAGACTATTGACAAATATTCTGTAATGTTAAATAATTTTATAAAATTTTTAAAGAAAAACCGCTAAAGATATTCTATCTAATTATAAGAGTCGTTGTCGTGGTCAAAGTCGTTGTCGTTCGAAATTTTTGTCGATATAAATTAAAATATACAACAATGACAATGTAAAACACACAGCAAGTTTTACGTACATGTGTCGTTTACGACAATCATAATACCAATTTTTAAAAAACAACTCGTTTTCGATTACGGCAACGAGTGTCGTTTAATAGTACCGATTAAAACAGCGAAGGCCTTCGAGAGCTTGAACTTTTTATAAAAGCTTAGAAGAGAGATCATTCTTTAATAAAAATATAAAGCATAAGGGAATTTTTCGCATCGAACAAGTCTAGGTAGTGAATCTTTTTAATAAAAAATTGTGGTTTCTCGTCTTATAAGAGATTGCGTTTGAGATTTAAGTAAAAAAATTCTTATTTTTTTTAAATTTTTTAAAATAATACCTGAGATTATAAAACTTTTTTCTTTTTCAAAAAGTTGGAGCTATTCGGCCTTATTCTAAGTGTTTATGTCATAGTAAAAATCCAGACGCTTTTATAAACTGGTATTATAATTGTCCCAAACGACATAAATACGACAAACTTTCTATGTGTTTTACATTCTCGTTGTCGCAAGATTTTATTGATGTCGACAAAAATTTTAAACGCCTGCTAATTCGATCACGACTCTCGTAATGGGGCTCATTAATTGATTTGTGTTAAAAAAAGCTTATGTTTTGGGAAGATGTTGCATTTAAAAAAACATTTACTACATTTCTCGTTTTCAAAGGTTAAAAGTTTTTTTATTTTTATTTTTTTTTAAACTGAAGCTAGCGAAAGATTTTTCTTTTTTAAAGAGTTCCAGCTGGCAATATTTTTTTAAAAACCTTGAGCTACATAGTGATGTAGCCTAGCAAGAGGTACCATATATTTTTCAGAGAAGCTCGAGCTACCAAGAGTATTTAACTCTGTTTTTTGTGATGGTACTAGCAACAGATCTTTGTTTTTTTAGCTTAAGGTAGCGAGATATATTAAAAATAAATAAAGCTACTTAGAGATTTTTCGGCTTAAATCTAGTTTACCGACGCAGCTCCAAATAAAAAAAAGTACCTAGGGTGATAGAAATCTGAAAAATAAGAAGAAAAAATTTAAAAAAAAATTGGCGCCAAAGCTTAGTTTTCGAGTTATGGACGTTTTTAGTTTTCATAGAAATATGTTATTTGGCTGAAGTGCAATTTTCGGGGCTACGAAAAAAAATAAAAAATATGCCACCCGATTTAGAATAAAAAAAGAAAAAAAAATTAAAATTTAAGGGGGCTGAGGCCCGCAGGGCCCTTGGAACCAAAAAACTGCCCCGCCCACTTAGTGATATGTGTGGGTACTCAAATTAACCCTTTCGCGCCCGCTCTTGAACGCATTGCCAGAAAAATTATTTTTTATAATTTCCTTAGTGATTAGATCTAAATTAAGGATTTTTGAAAATTTCAGACTTTTTTAATTTTCGGGTGACTAAAAATTGAAAGTTGCTTATAAGCAACTTTGGGCAGTTCAGGAAGTATTTCACATTATGAAAAATTAAAACAAACTTTTCTATTTTTTATTCATTCTTTAACCAACTCTATATGTGCTTTAATAATTTTATTACGATGGTTTTAAATAAAACGATGATTAAAATTCAAGTTGCTTATAAGCAACTTTGGGCGCGAAAGGGTTAAAGGTAATTTGCTCACGATTGCAAATATGTATTTTGTTTTTGAATTCGCATATTATTTTCTTCTTTAGGTTATTTTAAGTATTGTTCAAGTGCAGAAAAGTTTTAGTTAGCGAATTCGGTGTTTGTCATACGCCCGTGCGAAGGCCGGCTAGCCAGACAAGCTTAAGTTAGAGAATCCGGTATTTGTTATACCATAGATGACAAAATCCTATGCTATGCAACGAAGCTTTTTTTAGCTGCGTCGGTAAACTAGACTTGTCCCGATTTTTCTATTTAGAAAAGCTTGACCTTTCGAAATATTTTTTGTTTCTTAGATAAGGTTGTTCTAGCTAGAGATCTTTTCTTTGTTAAAAAGCAAGAGCTAGCAAAATATGTATTTTTAAAGAAACTTAAGCTTTCAGTAGCTTTTTTTTTTTAGAATAGCTCGAGCTACCGGGAGATTTTTTCTTTTTTAAAAAGCTTGAGCTAGCGCGAGATATTTTATTAAAAAAAAAATCAAGCTACTGAGAGCTTTTTCTTTATATACCACACTATGCTTAAGTTGGCTTAAACAAATGTGCGAATACATGCTTATTATATGAGGCAAACCATATTGAACTTAAGGAAACCTTTTGCTAAGTTTAATGAAACTGTCATTTGCTTAGGCAAGGTGCGAATCTAATCGCACATTCCGTACAAAATCAAATGCTTTTTATTTTGTTTTTTTAAATACATTTGAGAGACTTTTTGTTAATTTTTGACAAAAGGTTAAGCAAGGCTATGCATATTATGGTTAGGCCTTAAGCAACTGACAATATTTTTCTTTCTTAGAAAGAGCGGTTCTAGCAAGAAATTTTTTCTTTTTTAAAATGCTTGAGCTGGCGAGAGATATTTTATTAAAAAAATCAAGCTACTGAGAGCTTTTTCTATTTAGAAAAGCTCGGTCTAGCAAGCGATTTAGACTTTTTAAAAATTTCTTGAACTTAAACAAAAAAAAAAAAGAAAAGAAAAACTACAAATAACTGTTTCTTACAAATAATGCTAGAAATAACGTTCACATGTTAATGCCCGATACATTTCAAAAGATGTTAAAAGACAATATTTTAAAAATATTTTAAGTCTGTATTTTTTTCTATAAAATTTATTTTAATGATATGGTAACATAAACCACTACATACCCAAAACAAAGTCCCAGCAGTAAAAAGAAACCCAACGAAGATGATACAAAACTATTTGGGCATAAAAAAAACACTAGAGAGACTAAAAATAATCACAAACTTTTGTTTTCATTAGCCAAAAAAGAAAAGAAGAAATCAACAAGAAGGAAAATACAATGTAGCAAAAGAAGCAGAAGATCCATATTAAACTCCTTGTTTCTTAATGAACAGCAGCCAAAGATACTCATGGACAAATTAAAGGGATCAGATCTACCGAACTATTTTTCTGAAAGTTTAAGCGCATAGATTTTTTTTCATAAAAAGTTTTTTTTTTTTAAAGAAATTTTCTTTTGCTTAGATATCTGAGTATTTCCAAAGAATCTTTTCTAATGTTCTGGATATTGGGTAGTAAATATATCCACTTAAGCTTTCTCTTAGCAATCTTTTGCTTCATTTGTATATTTCTCTTTATTTTTCTGAAACTGTTCTTTTTATCCTGCCGCCTCTTATTGTTTGAGAACTTCTGCCTTAAGGTGATTACATAAGTCAGCTATTTTTTTATGTTGTTTCGCTATGTTTTATTGTATTTTATTTAGTATTTTTTTTTTATATAATATTGTTGTTAATACATATTATTTTCCTTAGAGCTTACAACATACATTGTTAATAGCCTGGAGTTGTTTTGTTGTAGTTGTTATTTCTAAGGTTTCTTTCAAGTCTTGCACTGACTCTATGGCACTAAAGTTTCAGCACTAGGCCAAAGTTAACTGAAGTTAACCAAATACTCTGTAGAAATGTATAAATTTACCAACCTCTATCGTATTAGCATTGGGTTTGGTATATAATCACTCTAACAAAGTACTCGCTCCTACTTCGACTAGAGTTCGATTTTTTTGTTTTATTAAACTTTTATTTTCGAAAAATACGTTTATATTTGGGTTCATGAGTTTTTGGCAATTCCATCAAAATAACGTCGCCTTGCCTGGCCTAAAATCGATGTTTGGGAATTTTAGTTTTATTGCAGGCTTTTTTATTGTTGTTTTTTCTTTCTGTGTCTACTCTTCTATTGAAGTTTTGAGCATCTTGTTGGTTGGTAATAACTTGTCTGTTGTTTTTTTTTTTTTGCTGACACAAACTTAAACTGACAACTTGCCAAAGCCTGAAAAGTAGTGATGATGATGATGCAGCTTGTAACCTCCGTACTCTTCTTTTCTTCTTCTTTTTCTATTGCGTTCAATTGATCAGTCTTTAACGACATGCATTTTAAATTTGGATGAGCATTTTTTTTAGTTTTATTTTATTTTCGATTAGCATACATTACTTTTATGTCAAATGGGGGGAGATAGTTTCCCAAGAGTCTTGAAAACATTACATGTTTTATAAGGATATTTTAATAAAATTATTGAGTGAATAAGATAAAAAAATTTATGGAAACTGTTAAAGAAAATATTATGTAAGTTTTACAAAATGTTGCAGAAAGGTTAAAGTGGAGGAAAGAATTTTTCAATAAATTACACTTCTCAAAAATTAAAACCAAAAAAAAAAACAACTGAACTGGGTTATATTATTCTAAGGTTGACTTATAATAAACTAGAATTTAACCCGCTACTTCGTTAGCGTCTCCTTTTTATTCGTGGACATGTCTGTTAGCCAAAGCTTATTTTCTCATTCAATCATGACCTTGCATCTTGAACTTTATGTTTCTAGGTCTACTAACGGAAATTCAAAAAGTACCAGTTAAAGAACAAAAAAGTACCAAAAAGTTCCGCAATAGATTCTTATCCACTCAGGACATTGCATGTTGAATTTTATGTTTTTAGGTCCAATATAAACGATAATTAAAAAAATACCAGTTGTAGAACCAAAAAGCTAAAGAAAAATATAAAATTTCCCGTATTTCCTTATTTTGGTACTATTTTTTCCCCCCATTAAAGTATCAAAAATTTCAGTATTGTAGTGGGAGCCCATAATTTAGTACGAAAATTTCAATGAATGGAGAAAAATATTTTGTAAAAAAATACCAAAAATAGTTGCGATTTTCGCCCCTTAAATGTTCGAATTTCGAAAAAGTACCAAATTAGTGCTCGTATTTTTTTGATAAGAATCGAATGTGGTACAAACTTTGTTTCTATGTTTATTGGTTCAAAAGATAGATGGGGTGTCAAATAAGTATCAAAATTCAGGTTTTACCCGATTGTTCCCTAAAAGGGCCGAATTTAAAAAAAAAGTACCAGACTCCTTATTTTTCTAAAGAACAACTATAAGTTTTCAATTATTTTTTAGTTTTAGTTTTGGAGATATAATCCCGCCTTAGTGGATCGATTTGGGGAGTGACCAATTTCTGGTCCAAACTTCAAGTTTTAAGTTTCAGGCGTTAAGGCTGTGCGATCATGAATCAGTTAGTCAATAACGTTACAATTTTATATGTATAGATAACTGTATTCAAATTATTTTGATATCACGTCTGGAAGTGGAGGTACATGACTGTTTATATTTTTAACTATGACGTTTGAAATCAAGATGAATTGTGGGTTTCTAAATGTTGTAGTTTAGATGCTTTACAAATCTTTATGGGTGGAATTGGGAAACGTATAAAAAAAATGCCCTTTGGTCGACTTTCGGCCATTAGGCAAACACTTGTTTATATAATATGGCAATTTGTTTGGATAGTTAGAATTTTTTTTTTAATTTCCTATAAAATAGAATTTTTTTTGGAATTTTTCTATAAAAACGCAATTTGTAGAAAAATTTCGTATTAAGTAGGGAAAAGATTTTTTTTTATTCAAACTTACTAAAAATAAAAAGTCTGAGTAAACTTTTCTAAAAATACATTTTTAAATGTATTTTTTTCCTAATTTCTTCAAAATAACACCTTCTGGAAGATTTAGTCCCAGGCCCCCACGATGTCGACAAGAACATTTCGTTCGCATATTTTTATTGAAAACAATAATAAAAAAATAAAATTTGTTTTTGTTTTCAATACAAATTTACGAAAGAAATGTTCTTGTCGACATCGTGGGCCTGGGCCTTACTATTCATAACTCATTAAGTTTGTGTTGGCATTCCTTCCTCTTTACTATACAATGTGCATTGTCCGTGACTTGATCACTTCAACGAATATGTATAAGGTTGGTCACATCGTCCATTCGTCCGTCCGCCTGTCTGCTTGTAAGCGTGTGATGATGGTGGTGGTGGTGCATCATGATGTTGTTAGTGATGATTTAAACAATGACTGATTTAAACTAAGTGTGAGAGAAGACTGAATAGCTAACAAACCCCACGAACGAACATGCTGCAATCGATTTTTTTTCATGTTGTACATTTTTTATGTAGATTTGTTTTTGTTTTTCTTAACAAATTTTACTTAGTGACCCAATGAAATAAAACGATGACTTTTTAACACACTCGAACTGATGACAGACAAACATTGAGATGGGAGGCGGTTAGCGGACTAACTGGCTAGTTGATGTTTAAAATAACAAAACATGAGGTCGATGAATTTCATTTTTTTGCGCATAAACTGTATTTTATGGATAACAGAAAAAAACCGTGGTTCTTTTTTTTTTGTGAATCTTTATTTAAAACATCATAGCGGCACTAGAGTTCACATCATGTCATTCAGCACATACTCAAAGGCATATCCATATATTTATATTCTGCATTTAGACAAACGCTTAAACATATGCGATGAAAAACAAAGTTAAACTCTGCGAATATGATACTTTCGCCATTTGTTAATGTTATTTGTACAAGGGGGTGGTTTCATTTTTCAATCAATAATAAATTGTTGGCAAAATTTCAAATATGTTGTATAAAGTAAAAATGCACAAAACAAGACCTTAAAACAAATTTCGAATTTAAACTATATTTCTTAACTTTTTATACGAGTATAAAACAAAAAAAAATATACTTAAGTTTCCCTTTGCATAGTAAATTTGCGCAAAACATTCCTAAACAAAGTAAATTGGAAAAAGTTCCTATATAAACAATATATTTTAGCATGGCTGTTTTGCAAGCTCCACGCTAAGGCTAGATTGCAGAAGAGCTCTAAGGAAGACTTGTAAATAGGGACCCTGATTATGTGGAAACAGCCAGACCTATTTGGGAAAGATTAGAAAGATTGGGTTCTAAACAGCACGGATCAAGCCTGAAGATATAGAATGGATTGTAAAGTCTCACGTACGTTATGGCCGTTATTAAGGAAGACTGATTATAATTCACTTCTAAGCAGGAGGAAAGTGTGCTTTAGAACCATGATAGGCATTATCACGAACCACGGCATGATAGGCTAGATGACAGTAGTACTAGAAGCTTATTCATCAGTATATTAAAAAAAACGCGAGGACACAGAGCAGATAGAGACAGATGAGCTGAGCACATTCTGTGCCACTGTCCTTGACTACTGAATAGCTGGCTGATATGGCTGGGTAGTTGGTTTATAGGCGAATTGGGAGATGTCTCGGGCTGTGGGCTCGAGAGTCTAATGGGGTTCATAATGTACATAACCTGCAGCTACACGCAGAGAAAAAAAAAGTTTACATATAGTCACCTCCAACAAAACTATTTTTAAAGAAAATTTAAAGCATTGTCACCGACAACCATATTATTGTTAAATTTGTTATTTATCTAGAGACCCCAACCATATTATGGTTGCTTCAAAACATATTAATGTTAAATATGACATTAATTTGTTTTTAAATTAAAAATTTTTTTGCTCCAAGCCATGATATTATAAGTTTTAAACATATTTTAGTTATTATTAACAATTACAGTTTTGGAGGCAGCCACAATATGGTTGGGGCTTCTTGATAGAGGCCTAATTTAACTATAACATTCACATTTTTGTACTGCTCTTCTGCCTATGTTATCGCTTATGGTCGAGACGCATCGTTAAAAATGTGCATCCATATAATTTTTACTTCAGGAATCGGTATGCTTTTCCCTTTTTGATTTAAACATAACCATTTAATTGCAAACAAGGAATAACAAAAAGGTGATGCAGGGCGAATTCATACTATCAAAGCAATTTTTTTCGTTTTGTGTGTGTGTGTAATTTTGTTTCAAATGTGTAATTTAGGACACAGCCATGTGTAATTTCCGAATTCTTCATGGCAACACTGCTGGGGGGCTACTCTCTATTGCGAAGCGAATACAATTTCGATGCGAAAGCTAAAAGCCAACTTGGTACTCTCTATCACTTTCGCAAAATTTTTCAAAAACGAAGCTATACTGGTAATATAAATTAAAGATGGCGCAAATTGACAGTAATAAAATGTCGCACCAAAGAGTTCCAATAACTAGATTTGCTATCATTTTCTTTCTCAATATACAGTAATCCCCCAGGTGTGGATGTGAAGATTGATTTCACACCTTATCGTATCTAAAGTAGTGCTGGGAAATCATCGATTGTACTATCGATAGTCTTGAAATATCGATAGAAAAATTATCCATATCGATATTATTATTCAAAATACAGCTTTGTAAATATGTAAAAGCAGTTAACTATAATCACAGTTTTTCGCCGCAATTTTACTCGCTGTTGATTCGCGCTGAATTGCAGAAATGTACACAAGCAAGAAGAATAGCAGGTGGTATTGATAGCTCAGCTGATCTTCTTTTTACTGCTGATTAGAGGCCCTTATGTTTTAATTTGTATATGTTTAAATACGGACTAAATTGTCTAATATATTTGTAATGTCCACCGACCATTAGAGAAAACGTCATCTATACCGATTATTTTCAAATAAATTTTTACTTTGGTCCATGCTACATATGTATCTGTGGCATTTTGACAAAACATCTTAAGTCTGGAAAAGATGGCAAAAAAGTTTTTAACAAAAGCTCGGTGAAGCAATAATTTTTATTAAATAAAAAAATAAACCAAACTTAAAGAAATTAATTTTTATAATACAAAATTTTAAAAACGTTAACAAAAATGTTTTTTGAATGAAAATTCGTATGATTAACAGCTTTTTTTCCAACTTATTAAATTCGACTTAAGATGTTTTGTCAAAATGCCACAGATATGTATATTGCGAAAGGAATCAAGTTCTTAATCGTACTTTTTTTCGTTGTTTTATTCAGTTATTAAAATTAATTTTAGTTGATATAAAAATGTAATACATTAAAAAAAGAACAAAAAAATATATTTAACTGACACCAGCACAATTTTTCAAAAACTGTGATCTAAAATAACTTGCGTACATACATACATTCGTCTTATTAAAAAAAAAAAATAAAATTATGTACTTTCAATAAAATGATAAAAATTATAAAAAATTAGTTAAAGTTTTCCTACACAAGTACAAACACTCAGTCGATAGTAAAATCTATAGCATCGATATTGAAATCTGAACTATCGATAAATATCGATGGTATCCCAGCACTAATCTAAAGACTATTTGGGCCATGAAGTATTCCGTTCAGTCATTTTTAAATAAATAAACATTTAAAATTCCAAGAAAATTTATTTTTAACTGATTCTAAACTGTTTATAATTTTTTTTCTCAAAGTAACTTTTGGGAACACAAAATTTTAACTTACAAGATTTTGTTCGTCGTGCTTAATTCCCAATTTTCATTCTTGACAAAAACACTGACATTTATCGTTGATGGGATAAATTTTACTGGTTGCTTAGGCCAGATCGTCAGGAAACTTCATCCAAAGATTTTAGAAAATCAAAATTTATTAAACCAAATAAAACTGTTAAGAGTATAAGAATTATATTTTTTTTTCTTGTGAAACCTACCAGTTGTTTTGACAATGGAACAATGTTGCATATAATAAAAATTATTAGTTAGTCCTTTAAGCATTTACCATATAATATTTTGTAGATAAGGCCTTTTGTTTTTTGCTTATACATTCGCAAATTTAGGTCGAAAGATTCCAAAATTTTTTTTTGAACATTTGTGTTGATGCTTTTATGTATTTATATACGAATTCTGATGTATTAAGAGCCAATGAAAAAAGTCGGTTTGTAATTTTTGGCACTAGCAGGACATAAAATAAAGTATTAGGATAAAATTTGATTAATTATTGTTAGTTCATATTTATTATATGAAGATTCAATAAATATTTAAATAATGAAATAAAAATTTTGGTTAGTAATGGCCTTTTGCGTTTCAGATAACGATATGTATATTCGCGCGGAATATTCTAAGCAAGTTTTGTTTTTGTGATTTTTCCTATATAAAGCAAATTTGCAATAAATTTTATGTTGCCAAATTTTCTATTAAAAGAAAATTTGAGCCAAATTTCCTTTTCCATTTATTGTCAAATTTTGAAATATTATTTTATTATATAAATTTCCTAAAGAAGATTTCCAACGGAAATCGAAATATCGAAAATAAAAATATTTTAATTTATTTTTAAAAAAGTTACCTTAAGCTTAAAAAATTTATAAAAGAATAATACTTTTCTACGAACAATTTTTTTTAAATGATATACATAAAGACATTGTACGAAAATTATTCTATTTAAAGCCTGTTTCATAAAGAATTGATATATAAAGAAATTTTGCTCAAATTAATACAAATTGTTGTTTGCCTTTAAGAATTTGTTTAAAATAAATTTACGCAAAATTGCACATAAAAAGTAAATTTCTAGCAAAGTTTCCTACACACTGAATTGGCTCAAAATTGCTCAGGAATTTTCACTTAAAAAGTGACTATCAAGGGTCCTGCAAGCCAATTTAAATATAACTTAGATTAAGTTTATCACTAACCCATAGTGCAGTCTTAAACAGCGTTAAAAAAATTGCAGTCAAAGTAGAAAAACTGTAATTTCCTCCATTTCTTCATTTGTCAATGGCCAAAAGAAACTATTGCTTATACTTCTGATTCATTAAATGTCAATCCATCGCTGTCAATCCAACTCAAAAAGCGAAAAGTTGTACACAAATTTTCGTTTTTTGTTCGACAGTTTTTGGTTTCGACTGCAGTTTTTTACACCTTGGCCTTAAATGCTAAATGCACTAAAATGATTGCTGCGTGTGAATATATTGGCATCTTTAAAAGGGAATTGAAAAGAAGTTGAGCATCAAAAGATGAAACGTGTAAATTCAGACTAAGGGAGAATACAAAAAAATAACTGTATTAAAACATTCAGTGTGTAAAATTTTTATGTGCGCTGAATAATGCGCTTTATGTGTCAAAAATGTAAAAAATATAAAATGCATGTCTTTCGTAAGCGCAATGGTAAACGAAACTTTTATGTTTCTCCCTTACCAACCTGCTTCGTTGGAAGCTCCATTTTTTATTGGAATGTTCCTTTTAGTTTGTATATTTCTAAATCTTAAAAAATGTCGTATATATGTACATATGAATGTTTGTCCGTCGAAAAGTTTTTTTCTTTATGGTAAATACTGTTTAGAAACTAATGTAAATCGTGTAACATCTACTGGCCTGTTCGTCTGCCGGCTTGAGTTTCTTTAGGTCTCTTGGATTTATATTTTGTTTTCTTGATTTGTCTACTTTTATTTTCATTTGTCCTACAAACTACCTTCGCTTTTTTGGTGAGAATCTTATTGACTTGGAATAAAGGGATTTTCCAATTAACTTGGTTACATCTTAAGAAATAAAATAATAAAACAACAATAACAAAGACAATTGCTTTTGTTTTAGTTTGCCAGGGTGCAACAGTTTTGGCTGGTGCAGTGTTTTTTTTTGTTTTATAAATTTGTTGCTGTTTGCAGGTTCAGTTAATTTTTTTTTGTGACTATTTGCGATATTATCTCCAAATGAAGCCCACGAATGTTGTGAAGTTGTTATTTTATTTTTTTTATTTGGTTTTTATACAATTTCTTGGATTTTAGTTGTACTTCGTAGAGTTAATAGACTTCCTCCTCCTTAATTTTGTTTATAGTTTAAATTGTTGTTTTTTTTTCATTGAAACTTAAGTAATCGTACTATATAAATTTCTTCCTATATTGTAAAGCTGCTTTAAGCATTTTGTTGTATTTAAAGATGCATCATCTTCTTGATTTGGTTTTTTGGTACCAAAGGTTTAATGTTTGGTGTTGTAAATGGGAGATAGTTTTATTTTGTGTCATTGTTTCTTCTTGTTTATGGGAGATTTTCATTTGTAGTTATTTAGGTCACATTATAAAGTTATATAGGAAGATTTATCATTAAATTTAGCATACAATAGTTTCGTTTAGAACGGAAAATTTTTGTAAAACATTTTAGAAAATCAATTTTTTTTTTTTGAAAAAATAGCAAATTTTTCGTAAAATTTAGCTTCGCATTTTTTTTTTGCAAATTTTCCTTTAAATTTTAAATTTTTTTTTAAGAATAATTTTTTGAAATAAGCTATTTTTTTCGCAAAACTTTCCTATAAATGAGCAAAAGCTTTGCAAGTTTTTTGTTGAAAAATCTTTTATGCAATAAAATTTTTTTCACAAAATTTCCTATAAAATAAACAAAAATTACTTTGGTAATAAACGGGCAAGTGCACGGCTAAAAAAACTAAACTGGCAACAATAAAGCAAGTTGTTTTAGTTTTCATTTTGTTTTTTCTTAATCTACTTACAACTACAAATAAATTTGGAGGAATTCCAACCAATTGTAGTTGGGAATGCAAGGAAAGATAAACTCAATGTTTATTGTTGTTGTTTTTGTTTAAACATTGAAATTGTTACAGGTAAAACTGTTGCTTATAATTCTTATTCGCTTAACAGTTTTATTTGTTTAATTTTTTTTTATCAAAAATAAAAATTCGAAATTAAGTACGACAAACAAAATCTCGTAAATTTAATATTTTGTATTCCCAAAAAAAAAACTTAATAATCTTATATAGAAATGCGGGAACAAGTTTTTCTTCCACCGATTTTAATAAAACATATATCGTTGAAAAGATATTTTTGTATAGATGTGCACTAAATTTTCAGGATTAAAGGTTTTGAATTTGCTTGCAAACACAAATACATACATTTTTTTGTTATTTTCTTGCATTAGACTTGCAAACACACATGTATAAACGATGGTTGTGTTCTATGTTGTTCCCCATAATGTTTTTGTTTTCATTTTGCACTTGGAAACACACATTTATAAACGCATTGGGACAGGGTTATCGTTAGACATTTTGAAAAATAAAGTCGCGCAAAAACGTCGCTTAAAAAAATAAAAGTCGGAAACCTATTTTAATGACTTTTAACGAAGATCTGTGTTTCTATTTTTTACTTTGATAATATTTCATGAGAATCTTAAAAATTAAATAGGGGGATATGCACAATAAATTTTTTTTCTACATGTTTGGAATTAAAGTGTTTGAAATTGGGCGCTAATGAGTTAAAATGTATACGTTTTTATTGTATAACGCACAGGTTCTATCGAAAGTAAATGTCAAGAGGTCGAATTTCGCCCACCGGGCGATCCTAGTTATTATAATTGTTTTGAAAATTTTCTATAAAATAAAAAAATTAGAGATAAACATACTAAAAGAGGAGTTCAGTTTTAGGGTTGCAAAAGAGCAAATGCAAAATATCGTAGCTCTTTTTTCAAATCCAACGACAGAGTTTCCGTTGGATTAAATTAAAATCCTACGATATTTCGCATATGATCTTTTGCAACCCACTTCAATATTATATTTAAAAAAAACAACAATTTGGGATGATTTTAATAACAGCCTTATATGGACAAATTGTGTTACCACGCTCGTAGGTCATGGTTATATAATGCCAAAATGTGGGGTTTGCTAGGTACTCCATCGGAACTCTCTAATTGGAGAATTGTGGAAGATCACCATATTGTTAAGGTTTGAAGGGTACTGGCAAATTAATACGCTGGGGTGACCAAAATCTAGTCTAAAAAATTACAGCTGACTCTTGAGTATCATGAGCAGTTAGAGGTTGAGTCAACTTGTATGGTTGCTTATGAAAAGCACACAGCAAATGTTCAGTGAAAAGCAGTCTTTGGACTCATTTCTTACATCACGCTAACAAAAATTAAACACGATTTTCGTGAACATCTCAAAAACGCTTCTTGAGAGAAATAAATGAGTGCCATATTCGTGTTCTGATTTACCTTAGAAAAGATTTTATTTTTAGGGCTTGTGGCAAAAAGCTTAAAATTTGTAAGCCAGTGTTATTGACCAAGATTAAATGATCTTTAATAAACATGATCAATAGAAACATGTTCAATAGAAGTATACGAAATACAGTCTCCAAGGGAGTTCCCTTACTTCCGAGAAATCCCCCAACTTCGGCAGCCGGCAAGACAAATTTGGAGGTGCCAAATTTATGTTCAAACATTACGACGAATGAAATCCCTAGAAGCCTAATACTCCAGTGGGGAGAAAGATGTCTAAAGAAGCAGAAGGTGTCTTTAGTCCTCACAGTATTATACTCCTTTAAACATTGGACAAATTATTTCAAAATCGTTTCTTCTTCCTGGTTGTGAACTTTTAGAAAGTTGCGATTCTATTACCAAGAGTATGCTGTATGTTTTATATAATATCATTGTAAGATATGGGTATGCCTTATACAAATGTGGTCATACCAATTAAAAACTTCGCCTACACAATAATGTGTTGAGTAATCAGAAAAACGTAAAAGCACTACTTTCAATTCAACTGAAATAACCGAGCGATGCCCCAAAATGAACGCATCCACAAGTAAGTCATTATTTTTTTTTACTTAAATACATCCAGAAAAATGTAGTTATATTTAGAAATACAAATAGAAGAAAGCTACTAAATAATGTGTGAACGAAGGTATTAATTTTGAAAAAGAAGGCGAAGTTTTAATGGGTATATCACATATTTTCTAAACACTATAAAGCGATTCATTTGACCATCTTTTAAATATTCGTGTCCTTTTACTTTTACATAAAATTATTTACTCAGAGACTCGACGATATCTTGGTCATAAAATTAGGTTTGCCAGATCACTGAAAGGTAAATGGATCATTATTCCGCTACATCGTGGTGCACCCCCTACTTGTATCAAAATAGCTTTTTTTGATACATGCGTATCGTATGTGGAATTGTCTTCCTCAAACTCAGCAACGCAAGTAGTTTTAGGAATTTCTCTTTTAATTATTTTGCACCGTAGTAAATCATGATTTCTATAACATAAATAGAAACTTATAGTTTAATTAAATTTATCTGTAAAAATGTATGATCTCTCAATGTTACTTATGAATATTGCTTTCCTGCAGGGTTTTCAAATGTGGCGATTTCTTGCCGAACGTAACGATTTAAGGGCTTGTTTGCCTTCCCAAATTTTGATTTGATGACATAATGATTTTTGGAGATTTATGAAATTGTTGGCGATTTTGTTGGCTAATTTTAATTATCCATGAATTTGTTTTGAAAACTATTGACAAATTATTCATTTCTAAATTTTAAATAATACAATTTATAGTAATTTTCTTCAAAAAAAAAAAAAAAAAAAAAATAATTAAACATATGTATGTAATAACTTTTAACGGAAAAACTGTGGTTAACCAATATGATTTGATAGTTTAACCTTTAGTTAACAAAAAGCTGGAAATAATATTTTATTGGTTTAACAATTGCTATTAGCTAATTAACGACTGTAAATTTGGCCCTAAAATTAACAAATTTTGATGTTCGAAAACATTTGTTTTTAACCCCTTAACTATATAAATTTGTAGGCAATTTTGTGAATTATTAATAGATTAAATTACTTACTCCTCTTAAAAGAATATTTTCTTAAAAAACTTAAACATACCGTTATTTGGTAGAAAAAATCCCCTACAATAAATCAAATTCCATGATTCTAGCCAATTTTAAGCAAATATATTGCCATTCTATTGAATATAAATGTGCTACTTAAGAAAAAAAAATTTAATTATACATTTGATAAAGTTAAAGAGACAACAAAATGCATATTTTTAGATAGAATAAAAACGGCATTAAAAATATTTATTGATTTTTAATAAGTTAAACATGTTGTTGGTTTTATAAGACAAAAATTTCAAACACAAGTGCTAAGGAAAGACAAAATTATATAATAATAACAAATATTAAAAAACAATATTTATATAACGGCATTGTGGAAGTACGTTTAAATTAAAACTAAAATTTATATATATTTTTTATGCAAAAATTTTAATTTTTAAGCTGTATAAAGTAAAATTATATTGAAATTTTATTTAACTTATTTTAATGCTGTCTACAACTCATCATTTTTAACCCACAAAACTCAAAGTAGAAGCAGACTTTAAATGTTTGTGTGCCTTTATTTTAAAATATATTTGAATTGTTAATGTGTTTTTTGGGCTGATCAATTGTTGTTGTTGTGTTAAACATGTGTCATATTTAGATTTAGGTTTTGTTTATTGAACTGGTTCTTCTGAATTTGTCAACCAGAAGAGGTGCGGCGAATTTATAAATTTTTCTGACCGGCAAGTTACCTACTTCTACTGCGTTTTAAATTAAAGATGATACGCTAGATTTTAGTTTTGCACATTCATATGAACAAAGCCCCTAACGGCATATTTATATGCATATATGTACATATGTATGTATGTATGAATATGTATATACATACATTTTAACTTTTTTTCCATTTTATTTGAAATGCTGTACTGACCATACGCGTATAGTTAATATCTTGAAGATGGCCTTCAAAATAGCAGACTGTGTGTGCATTTAAAACAAATTACATTATCAATATATTGTGCAGTTTTTAATCATTTATGAGTTGTTAGAAAAAAGTTTTCTTAAAGATTTTTAAGTAATTATTGTATTAAATATTTAATTGTCTGGGAAAATGTTAAATATAGTTTGGATAAATCAAAAAATATTTGTTAAATTTTATAAAATATTTTATAAAATATTTAATATTTTCGTCATATTATAAAAAAACGTTTGGTTAAATTATGGAATTATTGCAAATTATGCTGTTAAATTTTTGTAAAAAAGTTTAAAAATCAATTTCATCACAAATTTTTGCTCAAAATTCTCATGAAAATTATAAATTTAATATCATAAATGCTGAAATTTTAGTTTAACTCGTTAATTTAATGCATTTCCCCAAAAAAAGAAAAAAAAAAAAAAAGATTTAAGATACACACTTTTTTCTATCATACAGTAAAGGACTTAAGCAACAAGCTCGTACCACCATTGTTGTTGAAAGACTTAAGGTACAAACCTCTTCTATATCACTTTGTTAAAACTTAAGACAGAAACTCGTAAAAAACTTAAGAACCGAACTCGTAACTAAACTGCTCTTTGGAAGACTTAAGACACAAACAATGTTTTCTCTTTTGATTTTGTTATTGCTAAAGACTTAAGAGTCAAACTTGAGTCACACTTCCAATACAATTTGGAAATTATTCGAAATTTTGTTACTTTAAAATACTTAAATGTAATAAAACACAAATTTTTACAAAAAATTGCAGATATTTAAAAACATTAAAAATATGAACTTTTAAAATATTAAAAAATATTTTAAATAGTAAATTTAAAAAAAAAATTTTCAAGTTAAAAAAAAATTTTTTTTCAACAAATGGTTCATTAAAAAAAAAAAAAAGAATAACAAAATTTTTAAAAATATATATATATATAAAATATAGTTAAAAATATTTCAACAAATTATGAACTTTTCGCCAAATTTTCAAAAAAAATATTGATTTTTGATAATTTACAAAAAGAAAAAAATTTAATTTGTTTAGGAAAAGTAAAAAAAACAAGTAAGAGTGATATACTGAAATTTAAAATGTGATTCTATGTGGTGTGCCACGCGCACCTGTCCAATCCCGCTCACATTTGTCGGATGTTGTGTTTCGATAATAAATATGCTTGTACCAAATTTGGAAACTTTACCTCCTGCCATTCTCCAGATATACATAAAAATGAAATAAAAATCAACAATAAAATGCGAATTTTGGGTAAAAATAAATGCAGCCATGGTTTATTGCTCATAACTCAGCCATTTTTAGGTCGATCAGATTGAGCTTTAATTGTAAACAATTTCGGACTATACATTACACAACTTAAAAACAACCAAGTCCCCATCATTTCCGGGGTATTCGGAAAACTCATTTCAACGGACACACGGACACACAGACAGACGAAAATCAACTTTGCTCCTCGCAATGACCAAGAATATATGTATATGGGTCTAAGAGCAATATTGTAGAAATTACAAACTGAATGACAAACTTATATATCGTCACCTAAAATGCAAATGGGCGTAACAGCAAAAAAAATTCAAATCGAGTTTTTTGATTTATGATAATGCACTAGACTTAATTACATTTCCCTTTAAAATTAAAAAAAAAATAAAAAGTGTTGTTACCCCCTTTTGCATTTAAGGTCGATATACCCTTTTATCTTCGGTACAGGGCATACATTTGTAGCTTTCTGTGCATTTGAATATTAATATTCTAATGAACACTAGTTTGTTTAAAGTATAAACCCCTCCCATAATGGTTTAACTTTCGTGAATGCAAAATAATAAGATGTTGAATTTATTAACAAAAAAAAAAGAAAAAAAAACAAAAAAAAAAAAAATTAATAAAACAAAACAAAACGCATTGCATCAAGCGGCAATTTCATAAAACGCTCTCTTTCTCTCTCTAAACTTGATTTTTTACACATTTTTTTTTTAATTTTGTGTAAATTTAATATAAAATTTAATTCAACTGACTTTAATGTTCTGTTATTTTTCAATTTGACATGTTAAACGTCCAATTCGATTTGTCACACCAAACAGCAAACTAAATTACATGTTATTATGAGATTTAAAAATAAATTTATTAACTAATAACAAGAATTTGGCCAAAATGCATTTTGTGGCCGTTCATTAGAGGGAAGAATGTGTAAATTCATTTAATGTACTTAAAAGCTAATAGCTTCGCAGTAATTTTTTTTGATTATATTTGAAGAATTTATACAGCGATTTATAAAAATCACTAAGTTAAAAAAAATTTTGAATTTGTGTAAGTTTTTAGTGGAAATATCTCTTTTTTTTCTCTAGATTACATTCCTTTATGGTACTTTCAATTCAGCCTATATGTAGAAACATTTAACAAACATGTAAAAACATTCTTTTAGATATTAGATTTTTTTGATTTATGCAAGAATTTTATTTTATTTTATGTTTAACAGTAAATTCATTTTTAATAAAATTATTCATGCCCATTAATTGAATACTAAAATTTTAATTTAAATAAAGAACTTTTTTTTTAACAGGTACACAGCAAAACAAATGTAATTGACAGTTACAAACTAGTAAAGTCATTAGTAATAAATTGGTTTTTTTTTTAATTATTAAAGTTTAAATATAAATAAATTATTAAAAAGTTACATTAATTTTAAACAATTTAATGTTTCTGCCATTTTCGTAATAAATAAGAGAATTATTAAATTTTTATTAATTTATAAAATATTTGCATTTTAATAAGACAAATGTGCTTTTTTAAATTAAATCTTACAAAAAACTTCTATTGCAACAAATTGGAAAATGTAAGAAACTTTTCTTAAACATGTTTCAATTAAAAAAAAGCATAATTGAGGTTCAATATCGTTAATGTGCCGAATTATCTTAGCTTTTAGCTTTTGAATTGTTCTTGGCTTATTGGCGTACATATTTTCTTTTCAATCACATGATCGTGACGGCCAATTAACATCGTCACGACGTGAGAAAAATTCTCGCGCAAAAGAGCCATTGTATCATTGGCTGTGTGGCAGGTGGCATTTTTCTGCTGGAACCACATATCGTCCAGGTCCATATCCTCAATTTTCGATCACAAGAAGTCCGTTGTCATCTCGCGATAGCGAACACCATTTACTGTAACTGCTTGGCTGACCTTATTTTCGTAGAACTTAAGAAGTTCAGAGAGCACACAGGATTTAAATATATTTCCATGTTCATATTCCAAATTCGGCTTTTTGCATCTTTGACCGTACCACCATTCTTTGCAATCATGCTACCCAAATATTGACACTCTTCTGAACTGGAGTTTGTAGAAGATGCAAACAGTCGAAAAATTCTAAGACAAACTTTGCTTAGTTCTCTTGAAAGGGGGTTTAAAGCCTGCTGGACTTAATTAGTTGTATTTGATTTTTATAAATTAAAACTTAAAAAGTTACAAATGAATATCAAAATATTTGTTAATTCCCATTTATTAAATAGTTTCTAAAAATGTCTACGTGAGAACGTGAGACGCAAATTTTTTAATGCAATCACACTTTCTTTTTAAGGGGTGATCAATATTTAAATTATTTACAATCACGAGTGATTCAGCCTTCAAGCATGCGTGACATAAATAAATTTACTTTACGCACTCGCCTTTTGACAAAAATTCGCTTTGTTATAGAAAAATTTAAAAATGTTTGCTAAGTTTATAATAAAGTTTACAAAATGTTGGTTATTTTAAAGCAAAAAAAAAAAACTACTCTATTTCACTCCTTTACTTCTCCAAACAAATTATCTTCATTCATACACATCCTCTGTAAAATGTACTTAAATCATCTTCCTCATCAGGTAAAATTGGTTGGTCACATTTTACTTCTTTGCTGGCACATACCAACTTTGTCATGTTTCTTTATGCAGACATTGCAAACAAATCGTGAATTTTTAATTTAAATTTTTGTTTTTCTTCAAAAACATTTTCTCAATAAGAAAAACGAACGAATAAGAAAAAACCGTATATTTTAAATTTAGTTGTATTTTTGTTCAACACGCAATTTCTAGCACTATCAGTAACAATTTAACATTTAACATTCAATAAATTCTAAAAAGCAATCCACTGGAACCAAAGAGGCGAATTTAAATATTTTCAATGAAGTTTCTTTAGAGTTGTATGTAGTTTTTTTTTTATATGTATAAGGAAATTAGTTTTAATGTCTATTACTTAATTGGTTTTTATTTATTTTGATATTTTTTACTGTCGGGTCCATCTCTCTTTTTAAAATTTCTAAAAATGTTTACTTGATTTTTGTTTTTGTAGTCTTCTCGTTTGTATTTGCTTATAACAATTAGTGTGGTATTTTAATATGAGATGATGCATTTGTGATTAAAATACATTAAGTCACGATTTCATCGTCTTCTTTTGTTACAGGATGAGCCATGGCAGGCCGTTTTTACATTTTTTTTAACAATAAGAAAAAGAAATGAAGACAAGTTTAGACAAGAAAGCCAAATTAATAAAGGGTGATTTTTTATTTTTACAAAACATTTCCTTACTTTTTTTTTCAATTTTTTCTTTTAGAGATTTTCTTTTCTAAAGAAATTCAAATTTTTATCAATAGAAAAGGTGACAAAAACTAATTTAATTTTCAGTGATTAACAAAAATTTTATGGATTACAAAATAAATATCAGAAATGACGAAGAGTTTTTAGTTTAACTTATATGGTAGATGTGGCACACCTGTTCAGGCGAACAGAATGAAAATCTATAAAACAACTGAATGTTTAATAAAAATTTGTATTCTTCGTAGGCTGTGAGAAAATGTCAACGGCAATGAAAATAAAATTATAACGGTAATCACGATAGTCATTGTGCAAAGTTTCCTTAAAAACAATATGGCGGCTAATATTAACAATATCGTTTTAAACTCGATAAGATACGCTTAATTCCGGGTTAAATATCTAATGCTCCTGGAAAACTCTAAATTGCTTGGCAGTTCACTTGCAAAAATCTTTTTTAATCGATTTTCTCAAAATTTTGTTTTATTAACATAGCGGACTTTGCAAGTGGACTACTCACATGAGGAGTATCTGCACATCGGGACCTGGCTATCATTAAAACTTAATGTGCTGTTTTCACAACACAAGTGACTGAACGTGTAGTAAATTTTATATGAAAAGCACTCAGTTTTTTGAGTGTTTTCCATATAAATTTTACTACACGTTCAGTCACTTGTGTTGTGAAAACAGCCCATAAATCAATAAATTAAAAATCTAAACTACTCGTCCAGTTTATAAAGAAAAATAATATTCCCATAGAGAAGCAGCTCAGTTTTCGTTTTAATGTATACAAATCAGCTAAATTTTAAGATAACAGATTTTTCTGTGGGCCAAAGTTGACCAACTCGGACGTAAGAACATTTCTTATCTTCCAAAATTGCAAAAACCCAAAAGATATTTATACAGAAAGAGTTAAGATTTTAAAAACTGTTTATCTCTTAATGAAAATGTTAGACACAGAATAAGTTACAGTGAAACAAAAAGATTCCAAGCCACATCACAGGCAATGAGGCAGCAGACCTAGCTGCAAAGCAGCATATCTGCAACCCACATACTTATTTATTCCTAAATATAAACTATTCTTAAACAGATGTTCTACCACAAAACTTATGGTGTTTTCTTTTCTACAAAAAAATACCACATTTTGAAAGGTTCATGCATAAAATGTCTTGCCGAACATGCATGTAAAACTGCAATTTTTTATTTGACGAGAACAAAACACAAAATTGGATCGCCCTGTTTTTAACCGTTGACAAAAAGTTTGTTCTTCAATGTATAAAAAATATGTACATAAATCAAAAAGTGTGTTCTTCAATAATACAATAAAAAAAAATATACATAAACCCAAATTTGTTAATAGATTGATATTAAATAAAAAAATGAATGACGAAAGTCCAATTTCTTTAGGTTGTTTCTCATAAATGATGTAAACAAGAAAATACCTTTGCCCGATTGCCGATTTATTAACACCAAGTTTTTACGATTTCTTGATTTGACGTTTTTTTTTTCAAAAATAATTTTATAACACCGAATTCATTTAAATTTTATACCACTGACAACCTACCATTAACAATGTTATGCTTTCTTTTGTTTTTACTATAAAAAAATAGAAAAACTAACTATTAAAACTTAAAATTTTTACTGTCCTGATTAGAGGCGATTTTTTCCAACTTCGTCTGGTACCCCATATATAAACAGAAGCCATCTTTTTACAGGGCATTATCAACACTCTCGATTTATACGGGGCGTTATGACATTTAAGGGTGAATTTCTTTAGAATAAAACACGCTGCCAAACTGGAACTTTGTACTTTCAACATAAAAAAACGTTATATATGGACAATATATGAGACTTTTCTTTAGGGCATTTTGCCTGGGAAGTTTCGAAATTATGTAATGCAAATTTTGATTATAACAGGAAACATATTTATCACAGATTCCAAAGCATTGAACATCTTAAAGAGGGGATTTTTTGCTAACAAATTAGAGTTTAAAAAGATATTGTCAGATAACTTACGCAATTGCTTAAATAAAAAAAGTTATCAATCAGATTTCCGTATGACGAGCTAAATTCCCAATTTTTTTTATATTCGATATCGTTTTATTAAACTTTATTCTGAGGCTTTGATTTTCCTGCAAATAATTTTGGTCTTTTTAAAAACACAATTTGACCCAATAATCACCAACGACTTCTTGGAGTTATTAACAATCACTGTCACAGTGTCAACTTCTTGTCATCAATTTTTTACTATCTTCGCAAAGGACCAACTTTGTTAAATTCTTCGTGGCTTAGGGGATTTTGTTGCAAACATAAGTATATTGCTACAAGGCACACATCATGCAGCAAATACAATTTTTTTTTTAACTTATATATTATTTTCAAATGGATTCAGTGAATCCAAACCCCCAGTGCAACCAATCAGTGTACTACAGTCATTCTCTTAGCTTGTTATTGATTGGAAAATTGTTCGATACATACATGTGAAAAGGAAAACGCAAAACTGCGTTAAATTTTTTGTTGCTTTCAAACAACACGACACACAATCTCTTTGTCTATAAGCTTTATTCATGTTGCATGTATAAATTTAAAAAAATTCATGAAGACGTTGTGGTAGCAGTATAATTTTTATTTCTTATTTTCCTTAAAGGTGCAACATACATACGATTACGAGTCTAACGAGTGAACAGACATGTGTACACTTGTTCGTATTCATGTTCACTTTGAGTTCAGGGTGTTTGTGGTTGTATGTTGCCAACATACTGATACTAAATGATTAACCATTAGTCGTAACTAATTTGTCGTTTTAGTATAATTTTTGTTGTTGTTGTTGTTGCTGGAATGCACAAATCCACAGCTCAGATTTAAGATCCCCCGCATATAAGATTGTTGTTGGATCTTAAATGAGGAGGATTCTGCATTCTGTAACCAATTTTGGTGTATTTGTTTAAATCGCTGCTTTAAGTATTTGCGTCTATTGGTTTCATTTATATTTTTTTCAGTGTTTTTCTTCATTTATTTGTATAAAATTTTTAGATTTTTATTTCCCATTATAATCGTGCAAATTTAATTAACCATTTTAGTGAGTATTTTTTTTAATAAAATTTTATTAAATTTAAATTGAATTTTTATGTACATTTGGGAATTCACCATTTTATCTTTTTCCAAGTGTTGAAGATGTCTTTAAGTGCAGACGATTGTTAGTTAGTTGGAAAATTCTTTTGGAAAGACCTGTTTTGCTTAATTAGACTTTTCTGGGCAAATGTTTGTAACTATTAAGTTACTGGGAAACAATATATTGGTAAAAAAAAATTTAATATTAAATAATTTCTTTGGAAATTTATCAGTAATAATATTTTCCTTAAGAAAATGTATACATTTTCTTTAACAAATTTATCAATAGCAATAAGTTTTTGTAAAGAATTTATCATTTACAAGAGTTTTCTTAAGAAAATTGAATTATTCCCGAAATATTTTAAGTAAAATGTATAAATCACAATAATATTAAATAAAAATTGTATTATTCAAATGAATTTTTAATACGATAAAAGTAATTTATAACACAAAATTTATTAATCATAATAATTTTGTATAAAAAAGTTCTCATTCGCAATAATTTTCTTTAAAATCAATCAAATAATAACTTTTAATATGATAATTTTATTGAAATCACAATAATTTTCTGCAGAAAATTTATCAAAAAAAAACAAAAAATGACCAATCACACTAATTTTGTTTAGAACATTTGTCAATCACAATAA